>CM067299.1:102255392-102606959 GCA_034231615.1 Meghimatium bilineatum
TTCCAAATGACATCAATAACAGAGACAGACTTTGTTGAGAACATTTCTTCGTTAACGAGAGACCAGCATATATAGCAATGGCGAGAACTAATGCAAAACACACACAAACAACATCGGTCGATTGCTAAGAAACACCCAGACCGTGCTTTTAGGAATGTTCACCTCACTTGACCGATGTCTAAAGCAATTTCTTGCAAGATATTACAAACTATACAACGATAGTTCCATGTATCACCGTTTCTATATCTGTAACTGATATTATCATACAAACAATCGCTTATAGATTTTCCACAACATCGATGTACACAAAATATAAAAAATTTTATTCCATGTTTCAGGACTGCGTGAGCGCGCGCGCGCTGACGTATTGATGGCGTTGCCATAGATACACTTAGATTGTCTGATTGCCCGGGTAAAGTGTAAAGTGAGGGAGGGAGATATTTGCAATGAGTTTTGCCTACGACGTGGACGTGGATTGAGGGTATTTTGAAATGCTCTGGCTATGGACGGTTCTGTCTTCAAAAAAAGAAGAAAAAAAGAATTGACCTGTAGAATAATCACTGCCTTGGTTTTTTTTGCTGTATATACAGAATTAGAATGGAAAAATTAACACCATAATAACAACTGGCAATATTGATGAGGAGAAAGACAGAAGACAACAGAGTGATAATATATTTTACAGTTGAACATTGTAACATGGTATTGTCTGTAGCAATCTTGACTAAAGATACTGTAGGTTAAGAGTTAAGGAGACAATTTAACATCGTGACATATCCATTTCTGCAACTAGCTTGACTCAAGGATGTTGTAGACATTTTAACATTGTGACATGGAAATGTCTATAACTAACCTGACTCAAGATACTGTAGACAATTTAATATCGTGACTTAACAAAGTCTGTAGCTAGCTTGTCTCAATATATTGTAGACAATGTCTGCTCAGGATATTGAAGAGTTCAGGAGATAGTTTAACATCATCATACAATTTGTCACCATGTGATATTTCAAAGTGATACAATTTGTCACCATGTGATATTTAAAAGTGATAAAATTTGTCACTATGTGATATTTCAAAGGGATACAATTTGTCACCATGTGATATTTAAAAGTGATAAAATTTGTCACTATGTGATATTTAAAAGTGATAAAATTTGTCACCATGTGATATTTCAAAGGGATAAAATTTGTCACCATGTGATATTTAAAAGTGATAAAATTTGTCACTATGTGATATTTAAAAGGGATAAAATTTGTCACCATGTGATATTTAAAAGGGATAAAATTTGTCACCATGTGATATTTAAAAGTGATAAAATTTGTCACCATGTGATATTTAAAAGTGATAAAATTTGTCACCATGTGATATTTAAAAGTGATATTTGTTCACTGTTGTCATGCACACATTCTATAAGTCGTCATCATTATCATCATCAGGTGCCGACTCAGTTTTGAAGGGATACACTATTTAAAGCATCTCATGGTCATCATCAGGTGCCGACTCCGCATTGACTACAAAGGACATAAAAATTATTCTGCCTTTTCTTGGTAGTACATTGTGATAAACTGCATTATGTCAATATTATGATGTATGGATTGTATTATGTCAATCTTATGATTTATAGACTGTATTATGTCAATCTTATGATGTATAGACTGTATTATGTCAATCTTATGATATATAGACTGTATTATGTCAATCTTATGATTTATAGACTGTATTATGTCAATCTTATGATGTATAGACTGTATTATGTCAATCTTATGATGTATAGACTGTATTATGTCAATCTTATGATGTTTCCTGTTTCCCATCCAATTGTATCTCTACCTAGCTCTTGCTGTGCACACCCCCCCCCTTCCGACTCTTCACTCAAGTAAGGTCTTAAAGAAGCTGAAAGCATCTAGTTCCAGTCAGTTCCACCCCTCGATTCTTCCGTTAAATCAGGTCTTCAACAAGCTTAAAGCATCTACTTCCAGTCAGTAACTAAATTTTCTAGTGACCGATCATTTAAGAATTCATCCCCAAACACATTTCCAGCTAGTACACTCACAGGTTCCCTCATTCATTCCATAAACATTTCTAGCAGGTACAATCACATATTCCCTCAGACATTCCCAGCATGAACACTCACAGATTACTGCACTCATTCTAAGCAGATTCCCAAGACGGACGCACACTCATAGAATCCCTCATTCATGAAACTTATTTGGCCACGCCTGTCATCATATACTTCATTAAGTGATAGTTCATTAAGTGGTACTTGTGGTCTTGTATATTACTAGGGCACTATGTTCTATATGTTAGCGTAACTATATTTTCTTCTTGCCAAAAGAGGACCAAAAAAGTATCCTGACATAAAAGCGGACAAAAAGACATTATTACCAACACAAAAATAACAATAAAACATTTCTTCATAAACAAGGTAGATAATAAGGCATTGAAACATGAACAAAAATAACAAAAATGTATTGTGACATAAACAATATGGACACAAAGTCATTGTGGCAAAAAAAGAGGACACATGGACATTGTGCCATAAATAAAGAGAACACAAAGGCATTGTGACATAAGAAAAAAGAACTATAAGGCAGTGAGACATAAACAAACAGGACAATAAGGCAGTGAGACAGAAACAAAGAGGACAATAATGCATTGTGACAGAAACAAAGAGGACCTACATGTATTGTGACATAAATAAAGAGGACAATAAGGCATTGTGACATAAACAAATATGACCTAAATGTACTGTAACATAAACAAAGAGGACACAAAGGTAATGTGACATAAACAGAGACCATAAAAAGGCACTGTGACAGAAACAAAGAGGACACAAAGGCAATGTGACATAAACAAAGAGGGAAAAATAACCATATTGATTTCCTTTTTAATTAGAAATTGGACACGGGATTCCGCTTACGTCTAATTTCTAATTTAATACCTCATACCAAAATTAAAAATCATCCTAGTAGGCCTATAATTAGGTACATCGAAAATATGTACTCAATGCGCAAAACTGAAATCCAATAGGTGAAGCTTCAAACAAGGTAATGAAGTTTTGCTAATCGTACGAAACACACACAGGCACACACACAAATCGACGTTTCGATCGAAAGGCTTATCAAGAATAACAAACACATATAAATAAAAAACAACAAGCAGGGACGACACAGCTTGCGTTCACATGTAGTAAGTTGGTCGAAGTCACCTATTTTTACCTATAATTAGGTAAATATAAAGTCTTAAGAAGAACACTAAAAGCACACAGTTCAAACACACTTTTAAAAATCATTGAAATATTTTCTAAATCTTTGTTACTTGCACCTTCTTTGCACAATGATTATGATATTAAAAATAAAATAAAACCTAATACAACGGTGAAAAGTAAAACCAGGACAATTTTGTATATTTAAAAATCTGGAAAGGACCAAAATTTAAGATCTAAATAAGAAGACATATTAATGGAAAATAGGACGTATGGCAACACACACACATATATACATCGCACACACACACACATACACGCACGAACACACGCACGCACACACCCCGTACAATTAGTTTAACACAATGCCATCTCTATTCCAATAATAATGAATGTTTTATTTTCAGATTATGCAAGGGACAGCATCCCGTTAATCATGATGTGATGTTTTTAAAAACTGATTACCTCGCTTTCATGCACTGCCAGTATGATACATAGATTAACGATGCCCACTTTAGTTCAACTAAGATGTTGTTGATGGCTGCAGTGTGTTCAGCTGTGACTAATGAGTTATATACGTGTCTGAAGTTTTATTTCACACTCTAAATGTGTGTAGAAAGAGTCTGTCAGACATTAATCAGATCTTGCCCTTCTTCTCGCACTTTAAAAAAAATTGAACAGCATTGTAACTATAGTTATCTGCAGCAGCAATTGCATCATTCTTGATTCTACATGTTAAGAGTTAGTGTTACGTTATAATGAATCAGTAATGTCTTTACCATGTATTTAAAATGCTTTTATCTCCCGGCCTTCAAAGCATATCTGGAGTTCTCTATATAGCATTTTGCTTTGTGGACGAAGATCAGTTATGCAGACCAGGTGAACTGCATAATGTGTCTTAACTTTCATTTGCTATACTACTACTACTGCTAAAATCACCATATATACAGTAAGAGTATCATCAGCACAGTAAGAGACATGATTTTAGAAATCCGTTACAACCGACCAATAACTTCAAGACCACACTTGATATTAATTTGGTACTAACATTTCCATGGTACAAGAAATCAATGGCAAGATCAATGTTGCTCATTTAACAATCGATCATATTTATAGTTGATCTTATGGAATATCTTATCCTAACACAGAAATGTCTAGTGTATATTTTCAAATGTTAAGAAAATAATAAACTGTATGACATTTATAACAACATTATGTTTCTTGACATGGGCATTGGCTAAAAAACATAGAAAGCTTGTCATGGGATGTTTGAGAAAAGTGTGTTATGAAATGTGCAGGAAAACAAAGTATGAAAGGATTTGGTATTGTCATGAGAATGAAGGGATTTGGTAATGTTATGAAGATGAAGGGATTTGGTAATGTTATGAAGATGAAGGGATGTGGTAATGTTATGAGGATAAAGGATTTGGTAATGTCATGAAGATGAAGGGATTTGGTAATGTCATGAAGATGAAGGGATTTGGTAATGTCATGAAGATGAAGGGATTTGGTAATGTTATGAGGATAAAGGATGTGGTAATGTCATGAAGATGAAGGGATTTGGTATTGTCATGAGAATGAAGGGATTTGGTAATGTCATGAAGATGAAGGGATTTGGTAATGTTATGAGGATAAAGGGATTTGATAATATCATGAGGATGATCCAACACTCGCAGCTGCAGAAAATGACAAAACGAAAGAAAGCGAAAATGAAAAGTATCAGAAGTAGAGTAGATGAATACAAATATGGATTAATGGATTGATTGACAGCTTGAATGTGGATTAATGGATTGATTGACAGCTTGAATGTGGATTAATGGATTGATTGACAGCTTGATGATTCACAACATGACTAGATATCACGTCCATATGTTATAGGGGATTGAAAGAGGAACAAAAACTAACAACGCTATGACCTGTTACGGTTACCGCAAGAAGTGATTGAGGTGGAACTGACTGCACAATGCCATAGGTAAAACTGACTCAAGGGCTATGCTGAACTCGTATGTGTCAGCTCAAAAAGGGCAGATATCGCAACCAAGCTGTAAACCATGAAACAACGCTGTCGCTCGCTACGTCTTACGAAACCAGTAAACGTTTAAGAACGAAGCAGAACACTGGTTATCAGTATCATTCTAGGACAGTACTTAATTAGTCAAGGTACACGTAGCAATAGTCAAACATACAAGCACATGTTCTCAATTCCTTTCTGATAGTGAACAATATGATTCCCAACAGAAGTGATCCATCTTTCTTCCTTTTCGCTGTATACCCGTTCATGCTTTGCAGCGTCAGGGATAGACGAGTACTCTGAAGATGGTTTTTTGTGTGCTTCATAAATGTTTGTTTTCATTATTATTTTATTTCTGTAATCCATCGTTTGCAAGGTTCCCCCTGGCTGGGTAGCCATCCCATCTGATAACGAATAATAATAATGCTCATCAGAAGTGATCCCTATCCTATTTGGTAATGAACTGTATTGATTCTCATAGAAGTAATCATCATCATCATCAAGTGCCGTCTCCGCAACGAAGGTTGGCTGCAACGTATCTCCAACATCTCCTGTCTCTTGTCTTGGTGGTGCACTCTGCTAGACTGTAACCTGTCCCTCGTGTAATGTTACTCTCCCACTTGTATCTCTGCCTACCTCTTGCTCGCTTCCCTTTGACTTTACCCTCAAGTAAGGTCTTCAATAAGGTGTCATGTCTTTTAATGTGTCCAAAGTATTTTATTTGCCTGATCTTTATTTCTCTTAGTAGTTCTTTCTTCATATTAAGTGTCTTTAGTACCTCTTTATTTGTTTTCTTCTCTTTCCATGATGTTCTCCCTATTCTTCTATATACCCACATCTCAAAGCATCAATTTTGTCTTCTAATTGTTTATTTAGTGTCCATGTTTCTGAGCCATACATTAATATGGAATAGATGTAGCATTTTATAATTCTCATTTTTAACTTGTTTGTAATTTGCTTAGATATTAATAATTTCCTCATGTCAATGAAGGTTCTTTTAGCCATTGTCACTGTCTGATAATACTATTAACGATTCTTCAACTGAAGTGATTTCTATCTGATAATGAACAGTTAAGTTTTCAAACATACATGATTTCTATTTGGCAATAAACAATAGCAATTCTCATCAGATGCGTTATTGAAACTAGTCTGTAACTATGTATATATGAAAACGGGACTGTTATCCAATTAAAAAACAAACACATTTCTGTGTTTCAGTTATGCCAAGAAACAATTCCATGTGAATTCCGTCGTATATTCATCTAGATAAGTATACCAATAATTTTAAATAAGAATATTTTGGAATCTTCGCCGAAGCTACTGTTTAAGATGTCTGTCCAGCTTAAAGTTATCGACGAACATTCACAACGCTATAAATGCCGAAACATTGATTGTAGTATTTTCCCAATTGAGTAATGATATATTATTTTGTCCTAAAGATCTTATTATAGAATGAAACAAATCCGTCTTAAAAAATGGGAATGAAAAATTATGTTAATTATATAAATGAAAATACTATATCTATGTCTTCTTGTATTTATGTCATTGATTGCATCGACATATAATATATTAGTATTAAGGATAATTCAGTAACTATCGGTAATATACAATTTGTTGGCTCATTGGGAATAATATTTTTAAAATAACGTATTAGACTATTCCCGTGTTTTCATTGGTCACTTTTTGTATACTTTGTGTTAGCAGCCAATTAAAATCACCGGAAAAGTCAAAAGACGTAAATTTATATGGATGATTCCGAATTTAGTTCACAGGTAGTCATGGCAAATTTTATGGATATTGAAATAAATGAGAATGTTAAAAATGTACGTTTATACAATCATCAGTTCCATAATTAAATGTATTTATACAGTCAATATAAAAGTATCAATTCTAGACATATTAGGATGGTAGGTGACCAGAATGTTTGATAGTTTTTCATTGACAAATGGATGATGTCAGCATAAAGTCCACGATCTTTACCGTCTAGAATGTTCTATCGAAATAGCGAATTCCTGATAACTTGAGAAAGACACTACAGAAAAAGATCACAGTGTGTTCTGTAAAATAAGATGATTGATAAAAGCTATAAATGTCACAGGAAGAGACAGACGGAGAAACGAAGGTATCAGTAAACAAATAAAGACCATCTCAATTCAAGACTATATCGATATATATATATATATATATATATATATATATATATATATATATATATATATATATATATATATATATATATATATATATATATATATATATATATATATATATATATATATATATATATATATTTATATATATATATATATATATATATATATATATATATATATATATATATATATATATATATATATATATATATATATATATATATAGAGAGAGAGAGAGAGAGAGAGAGATAAAGAGAGAGCAAATCAGTTAAACATTTATGAGTATGGATCCAACGCAATCAGCCCTTCGTGCATTCAACAGAAGATAGGCATACAAGGCACCATACAGACCAAGAACTAGATGGGTGGAGACAATGAAAGAAACCATGAAGAGACACGAGCTGACCATATGACCCAAAACGTCAAAAACAGACAACTCCAACTTCCCCCACGACGCTTAACTAAGTAAAACGGAAATTTCATGCCAGAACAACCTGACTGAGGACGTATAATAACCACTAAACTGTGCCAGTTTAGTATTTACCTGATGATACTAAACATGTTTTCATTAGAAAATGGAACCAACTTTCAATTTAAGAAATTCAGAAAGTTAAAACATTTAAAATAAAACAATCTAGAATTTTAAAACTTATTCGTTTATATATATATATACTCGTGAATGATCAACTTATATATATGTTCTTGGTTATTGAATGATCAACTTACGTGTATGTTCTTTGTTAGTGAATGATCAACTTACGTGTATGTTCGTGGTTAGTGAATGATTAACTTATATGTATAATCTTGGTTGGTTAGTGCAGTGGTTCTTAACCTGTTTTGGGGCTTTGCCCACAATTCGAACACATCTTCAGTGGTGCCTGATAACTTGTAATTGATTATTTCTAAATCTCCAAGGGTTTAAGCTTTATCGCAATAATTCTTATTTTTTATTGTTAAAGTGGCTACCTTCCTATTGATCCAGGACCCGGTCTACGTCCCTCCCCAAATTTCAAAGTTGTCACCATGGCCTTCTGCCTCTTCAAGTCTTCGTGCCCCCCCCCCCTATTTTTTAAAAAAAGGACACTATGGCCCATGTGAGAACCACTGAGTTGGTGGGCAGGAAATACAATAATTTGTGTGTCTGAGACACGCTGTTTTTAATCATGTGACGCTGGTCACATGGGGAAATTATAATTAAATAATAACGTTGTCTAAATTGTAGTTATTCTTTCACAAAGATCTCATTCTTTATATAACCCTTTGTCATCTTTGTATGTCTGTGAACGAGAATGATAACGTTATGTTAATATTTATAATTGAGAATGCTGAACTGATGTTAATATTTATAATTGAGAATGCTGAACGGAAGTTTCTATTTATAATTGAGAATGCTGCACTGATGTTTATATTTATAATTGAGAATGCTAAACTGATGTTTATGAATTTATGTTCGAACCACCCCAACATCCATTGTATCGAGGAATCCATTTATAATTGAGAATGATAAAACATTGCATTTTCTTTTCAAAATCACGAATGCACAATTAATGGCATTCATATAAATGTACATTGTATACTTCCAAGCGTCACATAGTATACTTCCAAGCGTCACATAGTATACCTACTAGCGTCACATAGTATACTTACTAGCGTCACATAGTATACTTACTAGCGTCACATAGTATACTTACTAGCGTCACATAGTATACTTACTAGCGTCACATAGTATACTTACTAGCGTCACATAGTATACTTACTAGCGTCACATAGTATACTTACTAGTGTCACATAGTATACTTACTAGCGTCACATAGTATACGTACTAGCGTCACATAGTATACTTACTAGCGTCACATAGTATACTTACTAGCGTCACATAGTATACTTACTAGCGTCACATAGTATACTTACTAGCGTCACATAGTATACTTACTAGCGTCACATAGTATACTTACTAGCGTCACATAGTATACTTACTATCGCAACATAGTATACTTACTAGCGTCACATAGTATACTTACTAGCGTCACATAGTATACGTACTAGCGTCACATAGTCAAAGTTTCTCAAACATTCAATCAATATCACCCAGTAATTGTCGGATCTCTTTGTCTCAGGTTAGAACACTCGTTTACATGGTGACACTAGTCTTGTTGGAAATAGTATCTGACTGCAGTGACTCATCAGTACGGAAGTTCTTTGTGAGTCTAGTGGCGTCGTTTTCTCATAATAAGACTATACTCAACAGGGACACATTTCACGTGTTTAGCGTGAGCGCATACGGCCCTGTAGGATTAGCATCTTAAATGAAAATCTTTGAACCGTTGTTTCATATCTAATTATACTGGCTAATCAACATTTGGCGTTTAGAAATTGATGACATTTGTAGTTTCGTACCGCATAGAAAATGCTGCGATGCGTTTACAGAACAATTGGTAAATTAAAAGAAAATGTGAACTAGCGAATAACATAAAATCATAGTTCAGAAAGTTTTAAAAGGAGTAGAGGTGTGACATTATCTGTACTCGTATTCCTCTATATGTACCTCGTACCTCTCTCCGCCTGCAGAGAGTGCCACTTATATCACGTAGCCCTGTGGCTTCATGTGATAATACAGACGGATCTCCCAGTATATTAACGTTGTAAACACGTCATGAGCTGGGTTAGAACCCGAGTCCTCTAGGAACACGGCTTCACTGCTGCGCCAGGGAACAATAGTAATTTGGGAAAGACGATGGAATGCAGGAGAGAGAACGAGTTTGTCACTATTTTAGCCCTAGGTCATAAGGTGGGATTGTTACTGTGTTATATGTGTTTCTCCGACCATCTTTGCTAAAAAATGTTCCTGTAGATTTTGCATCCTACAGTCACGTAATCTTCCATGTCACGGTAGGATGTAATGCCATGAGTTAAGCAGTATGCTACTCGGAACGTTACTTTCCCGTGTCACTCTTACAATCGAGACATCTTGCAGAGAAAGCGGTCGATTCCTTTATAGCAGTCGAGACATTCATTTTATGCAGGTTTCATCACATGCAAGATTTGAGGCATCCAACTCAATGTCCACCCTAAACTATAACCACATTAATGTAGGTTATCAGTCTTACTATTCTTTGTTCCACTTCCAGTTTCGGTGACAAGCAATTTACAAAGATAGTCGAGTTCTGAGTCAGCATCACAACATATCACATTTTATGTCGTATTATTCTTCTGCGTTCGTTCTCAAATTCCTGCAAATTAACAAGGTGTAGTCCGGAGAAATGAACCCGCTGTAATATGGTTTACAGCTTGGCTATGGTATCTGCGAATTTCTGTCTGACATATTCTACTTCCGCATTGATTCCCGGTCATATGGGATGAGACGGGACTACCAACCCCACCCCGAAAACTCATGTCGCCTCTTACAACATGCATGACAGATAAAAATGTCGTTATTCTTTGCTTCCCTTTCGGGCCGGTCAACGCAATATAGAAAAACGTTAATCCCTTAATTCCGTATATGTTTATAACACAGTTCCATATTTAACAAATAGTTTCAAAATCCTGATATAACGTATGCTTTATTGAATATAATTATATATAGCGAATGTTATTTATTATATAAATAATTCATTGAGTCAGACCAAAGTGCTATATCAACTGTTAATCAATACTGCATTGTCTAGCCAATACTTGATCAGGGACATTGATCTTTAGATACAAAGATATGCTACACGATTGAAAATTTCACAACAAAGCTGATTACAAACACAAACATCGCTGGGAGTACGTTTTCGCTTCTATGAGTTTTATTATAAGTTTTTGAACTATACTGGTGAAAACATGTTAAACTTGTCATAACGCCCTCGAGTAAATATTCATGTGTATAGCTAGAAAACGTATATATTGTACTGGAAATCGCAGAAAAGTTTATATTTATAACCAACCCTGGCGATGACGTCACGAATCCAGAAGCACATACTTTGTAGTTATATCATCGTCATGGTGTTCTCGACACGTACATATAAATCTGTTCTCGACACGTACATATAAATCTGTTCTATTCTGGATATAATTCATCATGTAGTAGCCGATTATTCCGATTTTGTGTTGGTTGATAACTCTTCTTTAGCTTCCCAAATGCCGTCAGTTTAACTCAATTCAAAATGTTGAGCAGGATTGATCAAGTTACCACTTGTCACTTGTTGGAGAGTTCATCAGCTCGTTAATTTTCCGTAACACTGGAGCATTGCCGTGTTCGAAGGAAAGTCAATAGGTCACAAACTTTACATTATAAAATTATAAAATACATTAGTTAACTTTTAAATGTTGGATTATTCGGTTACAATATCTAGTTATGTGATCAATGTGTGTGGCAGGCGATTGTTGCACCGGTAGAAATGGTGACCGTGCTACAAGAATACACAACGTGTGAAGGGCTTTCTGTCAATGGTATGCATAAGGAGATCGTTCTCGTCTACGATGAGAATTATCTGTCGCGTAAAGCAAAAATTGAGTACATCAGTTTTCACATGGGTCCTCATTTTTAATAGGGGTTCAAAGGGTTTCACATTGCTCCTCTCCAAGATCCTATAAGTTCCTCCTCGTAGTGCACCTTGGAAACAGAAATTCAGCTGCTCTTGATGTGTTCCTATTCACCACTTATAGGGATCGTGTTCGTGAATGTGGAGGCAGTAGATTGAATGGGAACTGCCTGCAAAGAGACAAGCAATATCTCCGATACCTCTATGCCAACACACCAAGAAGTACTGTTGGCACACAGTGATAGAAGGCATATGTGCGTTTCGTCTCGGTCAGAAACATTGGAGCGGCGGCCAATGTCAATTTTCCAATATCGATAGATTTAGCTAGAATATGGTGATCCTAAGAGTACACAGTGAATCTGGAAAATACAACACGCTCTAGAGGTCGTGCTGAGCATGTGAAACGATTTAGCGGTAATGAAGCTACAATTGTCCAGCAATAGACAGGCCGGATAAAGTAGCTGCTCATGCTGGAGAACACACATAAGCCCACATGTCTCACCACAATTGCCCCCATTAAAAGTAGGAGTCATGACTCAGGTATTGGATATGCCAACTTGAACATGCACTTCTGACTCATCACTGCACACAGAAAAGGCATTGAACAAATGTCGGTGAGCACATTGTTCAAATTTCTGATCGAAAGTGTTGAGACTTGAATTCTAGACTCCGAGGTCAACGTAGACAGGGAGCATGTCCTTATATCCAAGGACAAAATAAATCAAGTCTAACTTGACTGTCGCCGTTTCACAACACGGCATATACATATAAAATTCGGTTCAGTAGCCAAGGGCACAGTGTGGAATGTATTTCTTACACGATATTTGTTCACCGACTGCGAAACTCCTCGTTCAAGATAAACTCAATCTACTCGTATATACATTTGGTGATAAACGCAATGGCGAAGAGTCAAAACACAAGCCGTGCCTGGCGATGGATTGGAAGGTTCAATGAATCACAAGCGGACGATCGTGAGAAATGCAGGTCAAATCTCATACCTCCGACGTGTTTTGCGAAGCAGTACCTCGCCTAGGAAGGTGTGTCAACCTTGAGTCTAATTCGACTCTCACCGTTATCCAACAGGGATCATGCAAAATAAATTAGTTTGGGACGGAGAGACATTAAATGATCTTCCTACACGAGGAACACTTCGCTGCGTACGAAGCGTCTCGTAAGAGGAAAGATGCACAGTGGGTGACCCAGACAAATTAGCTTGTCCCGTCAAATATGGGCCCTCCAAGTGTAAGGCTTCTTCAATAGGCATTGCACTAAGCCAAACGCTGAAGTCTCCTGGGTATGAAAGAAAGCTCTGAGAAATCACCCCACTGCACAGAGGAAGTAAGATCAAATGGCTGGAAATTGCTAGGCTTATTGACAACAAGAACAACGACATCGAATAACGGTGGGGATGATACCAATTGCAATATGACGTTATGGTGGTACCGCCTTTAGCATAATGCATGACCAATTGAAATGCCGGAAAGTTTTCTCATGATGGATATCCAGATAACTTATTGACGAAAACTAGTGACATGAACGGACATGTCCGTGCAGAAAAGGATAAGTGCATCAATGTCGGTGGAAATTATGTGGTGAAATAAAGAACAAATGTCAGTCTAAAAATAAAACTTTTTTTCTGTTTCCTGTCGTACTTTTCCCCACATCCATTTTTGGCTTATTGCCTTCCGGACATACATGTATATAGATCTGTGTCAGAAATCGCATGACTAGATTTCAAGTAGCTCCGTAGCTCTGAAACCATTACTCGACCTTTCCAGAACAAGAACAAAAATTGGGGTCATTTCCCAGTGTCTACCTTAACCATGGTAATGCTTTTTGAAAACCTCGACCAACGAGGACAATGTAATTTGTGTTGCCTTGTTGGATGACAAGTGACGTAGCAACGAGAAATCCCATAGGAAGAAAGGTTGATGGCCGACATGTAAGAAGAACATTCAGATACAACAAGAGTTCACATTTGGGAACATCAAGAGATGACGAGCACGAGAAAGTATAACAGTCGGACAAGAACCAGAAAGTATTGTTAAATTTTTGAAGTAAACTGGTTTTTTCCCAGATATATAGTTTAATATTCTTCTTCTTCTATTTTCCAACTTATTCCAGCTACCAGGATGCAGTCCGGAGAACAAAATGCGTTATCTCGTACTCTACAGCTATTCTGTGATGTCTGTAACTTTCTTACCTGATACTTCCGACTTCAGCAAATTATTATTTATTCACAGTGATCTTTTCATGAGATGTTGTAAGTAAAGTCACACCTGTTGTTGTTCCTGGTAGCTTCTTGAAATGTACATAGCAGGACTGTGTTAAAAATACAAGATTCGTGTTATATTTTGTTCTTTCATATCGATCTTTGACAATTGAACACACAATTTTATACTATATGTGCATATATGTAGATATGTTGCTAATATATGTAGATAATATATGTAGATAATATATGTAGATAATATATGTAGATAATATATGTAGATAATATATGTAGATAATATATGTAGATAATATATGTAGATAATATATGTAGATAATATATGTAGATAATATATGTAGATAATATATGTAGATAATATATGTAGATAATATATGTAGATAATATATGTTGCTAATATATGTAGATAATATATGTTGCTAATATATGTAGCTAATATATGTAGATAATATATGTAGATAATATATGTAGATAATATATGTAGATAATATATGTAGATAATATATGTAGATAATATATGTAGATAATATATGTTGCTAATATATGTAGATAATATATGTAGATAATATATGTAGATAATATATGTTGCTAATATATGTAGATAATATATGTAGATAATATATGTAGATAATATATGTAGATAATATATGTAGATAATATATGTAGATAATATATGTAGATAATATATGTAGATAATATATGTAGATAATATATGTAGATAATATATGTAGATAATATATGTAGATAATATATGTAGATAATATATGTAGATAATATATGTAGATAATATATGTAGATAATATATGTAGATAATATATGTTGCTAATATATGTAGATAATATATGTAGATAATATATGTAGATAATATATGTAGATAATATATGTAGATAATATATGTAGATAATATATGTAGATAATATATGTAGATAATATATGTAGATAATATATGTAGATAATATATGTAGATAATATATGTAGATAATATATGTAGATAATATATGTAGATAATATATGTAGATAATATATGTTGCTAATATATGTAGATAATATATGTAGATAATATATGTAGATAATATATGTAGATAATATATGTAGATAATATATGTAGATAATATATGTAGATAATATATGTAGATAATATATGTAGATAATATATGTAGATAATATATGTAGATAATATATGTAGATAATATATGTAGATAATATATGTAGATAATATATGTAGATAATATATGTAGATAATATATGTAGATAATATATGTAGATAATATATGTAGATAATATATGTAGATAATATATGTAGATAATATATGTAGATAATATATGTGAATAAATGTAGATAATATATGTGAATAAATGTAGATAATATATGTGAATAAATGTAGATAATATATGTGAATAAATGTAGATAATATATGTGAATAAATGTATACTTGTAGTATCTATACTCATATTTATACAACGTTTCAACGGTTGTAGCAGATGTTTAATTATACAGCCAAATTTTGATGTCCGTTTGTTGACGAAGAATTAATACTAATCATCATGATGTTCCTTGTTGGAAGAGTAGTGGGTGGCTGATCTCCAAAACACTCTATCCTCTGTATTGTGTATCAGTTTCACTGGTGAATCTACCACAAAATAATATCAAGTATCCAGTAGTTTCACCTTTTAACTCTGTTATTTTTTGTCCTTCAATTTTGCCTGTTGTCATATTGTATTCTACGAAGACATTCATTCTACTGGCCCTACAGGCTGCTGTAAAATGACAACAGCATATATCTCACTAAGAAATAAGTCACACGATATAGTAGTCAAACTGTAACCTAAAACCCTGTTGTTTCGATCCGCATGAGTTACGAGTGATTTTGTGCCAGGAAACGTTCACAGCTGTATACAGTTTGCAATGTTTTTTTGACATAAAAAAGGAAGAAAGATATAATTACAGAGAACAGGGAAAGGTCAATGGAGTATATCTGAAGCGGAATGAAGTGGGCGATAGCTAGTTCTTGACAATCTTTGCCATTATTCGTGACTGTATAAATGTCGATGGCTAGTACCGACATGTGCATCCCAAAAACTATAGAATGCATGATTTCTTTCTGACCCTAGACATTCCAGAAGCAACTAGCTATCTTCAATTAAGTGTCACTCTTTGTTGTCAGACACCTCCAAAATTTTAGGAGCACAGGTCAGTGCTGACACCCTAACGTGATATTTATAGTTTGCACCCACATACCACACAAGATTTACGTGTCTTCATTTGACGTCTGCCCGTGTGGCAACCGGGGCCTGGACGTTAGTTCAATTAATCAAGTGTCGTGACGAGTGGCGTAGGCGATCATGTTTCTACACAACTCTCTGTTTCTCGTATAATTAATAAGTTCAGTTGGTGACATCATTTTGTGCCACAGTGACAACCCATCCAGAAATGTCTCTCTTTGTTTTCCTCTGTCTTTTCTTTCCTTGATGTTTCCTGTGGTTACTAAATGTTCAAGTTTTTCTTTTCTCATCACATGACCTAAAATTCTTGCATGTGCTTCAAATTTTGCAATAGTGTGTCTTTTTTACTCCAGCATCTCTGAGAACTTCTACATTAGTTTTTTTGGCTGTCCATGATATTTTCATCATTCTTCTCAAAAATCACATCTCAGTTGTTTCCCCCTTGCCCTGAGCTGTTATGTTTACCGTCCATGTTTCGCATCCATAAAGAAGGATGTGCTCAATATAGCATACTAGCACTCTAACTCGTGGCGTTAGTTCACGATGCAACGAATAAAGCTACTATCCCCTTGTCAAGCACGTCGTAGGAGACAACTAAGGTAAGTTGGTGAATACTGATACCTGTTAAATAATTATCATTGTGGCAGAGACTGCAATTGAAAGCTCTAAAGAGATTGGAACAAACAGATGGACTCTGGAAAAAATTCAGAAATGAGATTCATGACTTCGATAAAAACCATGTAAAGGAAGTCAGGTCGCTGTCAGATCTTCTGATGATGAAAGCAAAAATTAGGTTAGGGACCTGGAAAATTAGAACATTAAATAAAAAAAAACCACAAAAAAAAATAAATTGGTAGCGTATCCTATTCAAGACGTAGCCACCAACCAAGCATTTTTTACTGTAATAATTTTCTAGGAAATATAAATACGCCCACTAGTTTGCCATTGCTTTCTGTACGGTACGGATGAACAATTTCTTGTGGCGAGGATCGAATTCGGTATCTTGGCCGTCACAGACGCACTCTGTACCACTCTGCCACAGAGCCGGACTACCCTAAATGAAGAGGGAAAATCTGCGCAAGTGGCCAAATAAATGGAAAGATACAAGATAGATCTGCACGGAATTGCTGAATCACGATGAATTCGAGCAGAACAGATCCTGCTGATTACAAGGGAAAAATACGATCTATTCAGGACGGTCGGATGGAAATCATATACACTCACAGGAAGATGCATTAGTGATGTCACCGGGAGCCAAGAGTGAAATTGAGTGGAATCCACCATTTCATCGTCAGTATGTCTTAAAGTATGTAAGAAACTATCTGAGTTTCGCATTCAATGAATCATTAATTTGAGATTTCTAAGGTAGCTCAGGAAAAATATCTCCTCATTTAAACAGACTGTAAGGCGAAAGTACAGCTTGGAATCCAAAGTCAAAATCCCGAGAAACTAATGTAGGTAAAATCAACATGTAGGTTTTAAAAGCAATCCACAGGGTAGATCCACAACAATCCACAGGGTAGATCCACAGCAATCCACAACCAAAACGTATTTAGTGTTTATAAGTAGGAGGACAGAGATTCAGAGCATGCACTAGAAGTTATAATTTTTTTTGTCGACGCTGAACGTCAGTATTATTTTTTTAATGGTCCAAATCGTGTGGGGGTTGGTTCTTACATATTTCAACAGCCTTCTATTTCGTGTTCTGTCATTCGTTTCCACTATCGGTGTTCTCCAATACCACAATACCAAGTAGTCAAGAATATTAAAAATGTGAATTGTCTCTTTATGATGCGAACAAGCAGCTATCTTTTTGCATTAACTTCTTTCAAGATATCTTCATTACGATTTTTATATGTACACTGTGTTCTTGAGATTGTTCTATAAAACCTTATCAATTCAGCCGTATAATTGTTTCACTGTTCTGCTGAGTGTCTAAGATTCCTTTCCATACATCAGAATTGGTTCTATATAACTTCTAAGTACTATCTCACTTCAGTATTTAGACCATAATAAAAGAGTGATAAAATCGTCCACTGTATAATCTAGGGGTTCGAAACAAACAAACATACAAACAAACATACAAACAAACATACAAACAAACATACAAACAAACATACAAACATACAAGTAAACAATATATCAACTACATCTAGATGTACATAGTATTACTATAGAATATTATTATTTGTGACTTAGTTATGACTGCAGTTTATTGATGTTTAGATACATTTAGATTTGCAACACATTGACGTGTTCGATTCATTGACACACAGGTCACGAAGAACTGTGGCGACTCTTGAATCAAACGTAACGTTACACGTGCTTGGCAACCATCATGACTCACGCAATAAACGCCAGGTTTTGCGTGACTGAAATGAAAAGGGGCAACCCGCATCATTGAGCGAGTGAAAGAGCTCACTCACCAGGTAAAGGGATTGTAGACTGTCATTGATTCAAATGAATCACCACTCTCTCATTTGCTCCAATTGCTATACAATCCACCGATGAAAGGTCGTAAAGAGCATATTCATTACGTTACAGGTGACAATGTTATATATTGTATATCATGGCGAAGTGGCTAACACTGGGTGAAAGCTAGTGGAAATATCACCTTCAATTACGCTGTCATTGAATATCGATAAATTTACTACGTATAACCAATTATTTATAAATATCAACAATTGAAAATGCATCTGAAGATATTGGTATAATTAGGACACAACAACAACTGAAGATATTGACATAGTTAATACAAAACAAATGAAGATATTGGTATAGTTTATACAAAACAATTGAAGATATTGGCATAATTAACAAACAACATCAACTGAAGATATTGACATAATAAACACAAAACAACAACTGAAGATTTTAAGGAGAAAAGAGGGGAAGAAAATGTTATAAATGTATTGAGAAAGAAGTTACAGAATTAAACATGGACATAACTAGAGAAAGAAGCTACATGATTAATCATGTGACATAACTATACCAGCGAAAGAAGACACACAATGAAACATATGCCATAACTATTGGAGAATTACGACATTAAACATATGACATAACTATATCGGAGAAAGAAGCCACAAAAATTAAACATATGACATAACTATATCGGAGAAAGAAGCCACAAAAATTAAACATATGACATAACTATATCGGAGAAAGAAGCCACAAAAATTAAACATATGACATAACTATATCGGCGAAAGAAGCCACAAAAATGAAACATATGGCATAACTATTCGAGAATTACGAAATTAAACATATGACATAACTACATCGGAGAAAGAAGCCAAACAAATTAGACATATGACATAACTATATCGGAGAAAGAAGCCACAAAAATTAAACATATGACATAACTATTCGAGAATTACGAAATTAAACATATGACGTAACTACATCGGAGAAAGAAGCCACACAAATTAAACATATGACATAACTATATCGGAGAAAGAAGCCACAAAAATTAAACATATGACATAACTATATCGGAGAAAGAAGCCACAAAAATTAAACATATGACATAACTATATCGGCGAAAGAAACTACAAAAATTAAACATATGACATAACTATTCGAGAATTACGAAATTAAACATATGACATAACTATATCGGAGAAAGAAGCCACAAAAATTAAACATATGACATAACTATATCGCAGAAATAAGCCACACAAATTAAACATATGACATAACTATATCGGAGAAAGAAGCCACACAAATTAAACATATGACATAACTATATCGGAGAAAAAGCCACAAAAATTAAACATATGACATAACTAACTATATCAGAGAAAGGAGCGACAGAATTAAATGTATGACACAAATATACCAGAGTCGGCGAGAGTGTAAATTGTCATGTTATTGTAGATGCCATTTTGGATATGATAAGTTGATCATATGGCATAACTCGGTGAGAATGGTATTATAAAAGACAAGGAACGATGCGAAAACAGATAATAATTTATATAAAAGAAAATGTGCAGCAAAAGTGTGCAACGTTTAAAATCTTCGTGAGTTAGCTTGTCCCTTGTGGTATCGCATCAAACATTGCTCTTTATTTTTAGTCATTTGAAACTTCAAATAGTGTTTCCTAAGCTCTGGGGGCCGCCAGAACAGATAGTAATTATTGATCAGCATAGCAGGTTAGATCATAGCTAGCTGGCAGGATTTGGTCCGCGAGCCGTTATTTAGCCACCACTAAGTTACATTGAGATGATTAAAACCTGGCACATAAAAATCAAGCAAACTTCAGAAGCATACAATAATAAAACCACACGTAACCTACCTGCAACACATGAGTACAAAACATGCATTAATGATAGTTTTAAACGTGAATATCCACTATATAACACCTGTGGGTTAAACTGGAAATTATCCTAGAAAACAAATCATGTGTTTTCTCACGTCATGTTCTCTTTTTAAATGAAAAATGTGATAATCTTTTATGTGAAAAATCACTAAGGAGGGTTTTTTTGTTGTGCCTTTTTACCCGCATTTTGGGCAAGTGTCTAGAACTAAAAGTAATGTTTTGATTTGCTAAAAGTGGGGGGGGGGGGGAGAAGGTCAAACCAATCTCCTTTATCCACGGGCCTGCCCACGTCATTTGGAGTCAGATTTAACTGAATGATTGGCGTAACATATGGTACACCGTCTTCTCCCTTACGTTCAACGAAACAATAACATAACACAGACAAATACAGAAAATTGGTTTAGTAAGCTTTATAACTTGGTGTACTGGTGTTTCTCGAGTTGACATTACTTGTCCCTTCCAGATTTCCCCAGACCTAGTATTTCTTACCTCCAACCACGAATTGACATGACCTGTCTCATTTAAATCTACAGAGACCGAGTATACCTTATCTCCAACAGTTTCGTTATCAATGAGAGATACAAATAGAAATAAATTATGAAGTATCAATTTGTCAATATTATATTTCATAAACTTGACAAACTGGGACAAGGATTGCACTAAGAATATAAGATTATACCGTTTTAATACTCTTCTACTGATCACAGATCGCGTGGTCGCTGAAAAATCCCCGTGAACTTGGCATTGAGCGGCCAGATGATATTATTTGCTATACGCTTTTGGTTCCAGTGAGTCACTGTGAGTAATGGTGTCACCACATCACGCATGGATTGTTTTGTGTAGTGATAAATAGATAGAAGAAGCAAATCATACAGGAATAATGAGTAGAATTTATGCGGAGGGATCAGGGTCTCTCACACACACACACACGCGTGCGCGCACACGCACACACACACACACACACACACACACACACACACACACACTCTCACACACAGAGGGAGAGCGATGAAGAGAAAGGTTAGAAAATAAAGGTGAGAATGAAGGAAGAACTATTTTATGTGATACGATACAGTTGCGTTAAGTTATAAAATTTATGTTGCTAATTTCAGGCGAGTCTCATAGCAAATGCAGATTTTAGTGGGCGACTGGAGTTCACTCATGACAGGGAATGACAGGGAGAGAGTGAGAGAGAGAGAAGGAGGGAGAGAAAGAGAGAAACAAAGATAATACAATATATTCGAAGTAAAAGTACTCTTATGGTTTTGGAGGTTTAGTGGGGAATGTGTGTTCGCCAATAATAAATAATGATGACCTTTTTTAACATTGAATTTGAAAATCCGGATAGAATTATGTCCATACCTAATAGTTCGTAGATTGCTAATAAGCCATATTGGAGCTGTAAATGTTCTTAGTTCGAGCATGGAGTTATCACTTAAGACGGATCTTGGTCTATCCGTAATTTTCTAGCTACTCTCCGCTGTTGAGCTGCTGCATGTCTTCTCTTTTCACAAGATGACTGTAGAGCGCCATGTAGATATATTTTGTGCAAGTTCTTCTCATGTATCTTGTTCAATTTTAAAGGTTTTCAGTGAAGGTCTTTAACGAGTCCTTGTAGCGCTTCTTTTGGCCACCTTGAGATTGTTTACCCTTCTTCAGCTCACCATATAGAAATATCTTTGGCAGGCGATGGTCTGGCATACGTAGCAAATGACTTTCCCAACGAATCTGTGTCTATATTGGGGAATACAGTGTGGGGAATACAGTGTGGGGAATACAGTGTGGGGAATACATCTTAGCTCCATATTTTGTGTGTGTTAAATTGCAGCAGACCTAAGCTTAATGTTGTCAGAATCAAACACCCCACCTTTACTTTTTAAGATTATATGGTTCCCATTAACTATTGATGGGTAGACTTTGAGCTTTTTGTAGTGTGAATATTTCCAGTTTATTTAACAAGTGAACCTTGATCATCTGGCTAAACAGTCAGCGCACTAACAATTTAACTACTACGAATCAATGTATCAAATAAGACATTTAAGCGTGAAAGAGCAGTGTTCTAACCACTTGGTTACTGCTACTCTATGTCTCTCTACATAAAACATTTACGTAGAGATGTAACATTTACTCTCTCAGGTAACAACTCTTACGTAACATTTACTCTATCTTTACGTAAAACATTTGGCACCTCAACTTGATATCGTATCTGGATATGATAGAATTTATTGTTGTATTTTTGTATCTTTGACTTGAACTTTACGATGAGTACCTCATGAACAGTGTCGCAGTCTACGCCTGGCAGTGTCTTGCATTGAAGGATTGCATATGCAAATTATCCATCTTTGTTCTATTGGTCTATTGTCTTTCCCCATGTGAAAGATAGTTGATCGCATTCATACTTGCTATTAAACGTATGTCTTTCCAAGGTCAGATTTGTTGCTGTGGTTGCATTTAGTCCATGTTTGTTCAAGGCTATCTTGATGTTTTTCTATCCACCGTTTTCTTGTCTACCTTTGACCTTTCGCTCGGATATTCTTGTGTTATATGCTCTTATTGGTATTTGGTTTGGCTTCATTCTCATAAGGTGACCGAACCATTTTACTTGCTGTCTCTCAATATGTTCAATACATATTATACCAACTCTTTTCCTAATTTCTTCATTTCTTATTTTATCTAGTTTGGTAACCATTGCAGCTTTCCTCAGACACTTCATTTCATATGTAACGATTTTTCTCTGCTGCGAAACTGTTAAAGACCATATGTGGTTCTATTAGTATATAATCATTTTTGTTTTTTTTTATCTTTCCGTCTGGTAACCTCCAGGTGTATAGTCTTCTCATTTTGACTTTAGGGATTAATTTTCTAGGCAATATTGACAGCTGTTATTTTGCCAAATCTTTCAGAACTTTTTGGATAAACAGCTTCTTGTAAAGAAAATTGAATTATATTTATAATGAGAGAGATAGATAGATATAGAGAGGGATGGAGAGAAAAAGAGAGTGTATGAATGACAAAATATAAATAACATAAATAAAGACAAGAACTCAATAATTTTACTGCGCAATCTCTCGTGAATGACAGATGAAGTTAAAATATGGTAATGTTCTTAAACCGGAAAAGGTATTGAAAAGCAAAACAACAGGAAAATCGAATATTGAAAAAAAAAATTACACAGTAAAAGCAATAATTTCTTTTGTTGTGATTATATAAATAATGCTGCACCTTTCTCTGTTTCGAGTCAAGAAATTGAAACGAGCAATGTTGTGGAACCATAACTTCTGGAAGGATTTCCTATAAAACCGAGTGATTTCAAAATATTATTTGTGGCCGCGTTTTTATGTCAGGGAGTGCCGGTTCACTGGTTTAGTCACCAGCATTACTATGTCGATAGTGAATCACATTAAACTTAATCATCTAAAATTTTAATGAGGATTTCGCATTAAGAATCACGTTATAATAATTGTAGATGGCATATAATTAGTGTGTATCTTTATTCATTGAATGATATATATATATATATATTACATATTCTATTTAATCTAAAACTAGTTATGTTGATTATGTAAATGTTATCCGGACACATGAAGAGATTATGAGATTATGTGATGAAAAAAGAGATGATAAGAACTTGTTGGAATGAGTTAAATGTATCTATATATCTATACGCCGTATCCTTGTT
This sequence comes from Meghimatium bilineatum, assembly GCA_034231615.1. Lineage (NCBI taxonomy): Eukaryota > Metazoa > Mollusca > Gastropoda > Stylommatophora > Philomycidae > Meghimatium > Meghimatium bilineatum. The sequence goes on from CM067299.1 coordinate 102,279,735, forward strand.
TGTCTTGCGGCGTAAGGGGTAGAAGAGTTCCCTGGAGATGGCCTTCCTTTGTGCTGTTTATAAGCTTGTTCCTGTGGCTTCCATCATTTCATCTTTTACATGATCTGCCTCAGGCTATGTGTCATGGCTATTTGTAGCATGCTGTCTGTTGGTAGTCTTAAAGCGTGTGAAAAACACTTGATCTGGTGTCTTTTGATATGTTCCAATACTGGTATTGTTTTGGTTATCTGTTTGATGTTAATGTTTCTAATTCCATCCCTTAATGACACTCCGATTATAAAATGGGTTAAATGCCAGTTAAAAGGTACTAATGATCATGAATTTCATTTACGATTCACACGTACAAAGAAAAGGAAATAGTGTTACTAAGATCTTCATGCATATCGAAATCAACAATACAAACTCTAGTGCTAGAATATACCAAGAGCTGTTCTGCTACAAATACAGTATCATATTTAAGAGACTAGTATCTCTCGATATCTTAAAGATCTCTTTTCTTCCTATAAACTGCACTTCAAACATCACCAAATTCATGAACTCTTTCCTACAACTATCACTTCAGACATCACAAAATTCATGAACTATTTCCTACAACTATCACTTCAGACATCATCAAATTCATGAACTCTTTCCTACAACTATCACTTCAAACATCATCAAATTCATGAACTCTTTCCTACAACTATCACTTCAAACATCATCAAATTCATGAACTCTTTCCTACAACTATCACTTCAAACATCATCAAATTCATGAACTCTTTCCTACAACTATCACTTCAGACATCATCAAATTCATGAACTCTTTCCTACAACTATCACTTCAGACATCATCAAATTCATGAACTCTTTCCTACAACTATCACTTCAGACATCATCAAATTCATGAACACATTCTTAGAAGTATCACTTCAAACATCATCAAATCTATGAGCACTTTCCTACAACCTGCACTTCAAACAGAACAAAGTTCATGAACACTAAACGCCAATATGTTTGCTGCTTGGGCCAAAACAGAAGCAAGAATAGCAAGAATGTGATTTGCAATGCATGTAATAAGAGGTGATTAAGGTAATTGGGGAGGGGAGTTGGATATCTTATCTCAGACGTCAACGTGATCCAAAAACCACGTTGAAGCAATACATATCAGGCAGAAAGGCACACGTGTCGCATCCTACAATACCTACCAGGCAGAAAGGCATATGTGTCGCATCCTACAAAACATGCCACATAGCATTCTTTTCTCCGGACTACATACTGATAACCAGAGGGGGTTTGAGAACGATGGCAAAAGAAAAAGATTAATACTAATAAAACAAGGCTTTAGAAAAGAACACATAATTAACCGCTGATGGTTCGTAATCATTTACGTCAAAATTGACTGGTAAACAAAAATTACTCAGTTGCCTAAGCAATTATTGACAAGAAACTGCAATACTGCTGCATCCCTCAACCTGTACCCCCACCCCCAGCGGTCGCATGATGCCTCGACCTTATTTCTTCCTGTATATGGCACCCATATCCTCGTGGCTGGATCAACAAAAGGTATTTGTCATGGCAGGGCTCAGTATAAAGACCTGTTTGGAAAGATAAACATATTCTTTCCAGAATCTTGTCTTTGCAATTGATGTCCTGAACCCTACTCTATCCTGTGACAATCTGCCTGCTTCCTCCAGTGATATATGCATACAGTCTTTAATGTCATCTGTCTAGGTTTACCTCTTCCTCTGCCTCCTGGAGTTCTGCCCTCTAATATGCGTCTTTCCATACCATTGTGTCTCTTTATATATCCGGATTAATTTCAGTTTTCTATGTAAAATTGTATTCACTTAACCATCCTTCCTCTATATTCAGTATATTCAAAGCAGTGAGTATACAGCGGGCAACAAATCAGGACGATATATATATATATATATATATATATATATATTTAATTAGAACAAAAGCGTTACGACAACGGAAAATATCGGCATCTGAACTGACAGTAGTTACTGTGTAGATATAATACAAGTTGGTATGCCACCTTATGTTGATAAAGTTCAACGTCTAGTGACTAGTCATCGTAAATAATATAGAATTAACCAAAAAGCTAATTACATTAGACTTGGCTACAATTATTCGACAACAAGCTATCATCGTTTTTATCATCATTACATTCATGACGTTCAACGATAGAGCACTTACGTCGCACGAGCTATGGTGACAATTTCAAATTGTTTCTACCTCAGCGAGTTAGATACTCGGTAGAACCGAATAACAAATCAGTCTTTCAGAGATATTTAGTTATCCACACATTTATTATTTGGATACAATGTATGGCTTGCTATGATAACGCTACATTGAATCTATGTTAAATTCTTGTGTTGGTGTGACCGTTTCAGGTTGTTATACCGTCATAACTCTCATGGAATTGATATTTCTCAAAGTATCTCAAAACTTTATTGTAGTCTTTATAAAACAAAATTTCAAATCATCAATGCATATTGTTTTCGTCTAAAGCGACGTTTTAAGGCAAACTTGAATATGTTTTTATTTATATCAAGGCGTCTAGCAGTTCAATATATGACACACAATACAAATGTGTTGCAGATTATAGAATCACGAATCGTCGAAGACGGATGTGTCGGACCATTGGCACAAATAAACACAACGCATTCCATTCTCTGGACTACATCCTGCTGGAAATCTGGTAGGACCGTTGCCCTGCTATAAGAGAGATCCAGCATGAATTTGAGAATGAACGCTAAGAAGAAGAAGAATCACTTAACAGTGAAATGTATTGGTCTCTTATTGTAAAACCACTTAACTGGGAAATGTAGGGGTCTCTTATTGTAAGTAAACACTGCAGCGGATACAAAATAACTATTGGTCAAACTATCACAAATTCAAGTTGCTATTCTAATGTCGTCCTTTGTGAAGACTTTGGGAGCTCCAAACACCAACAACGCAAATATACAAAGGGAAGTAATTAAACCTCACCAGGGGCAGTAATAAATTAAAAGTCAATATGGGTGGGGAGTTTACTAACAAAGTCAGGTGGTACTCTTTGTTCCGAAACCTGCTACTCAACACGTGCGGTGAGAATGACAATAAATCCAGTGTCCTGAGACCGGTACTGCTAAGACTTCCCATCTGTTTATTCAGATTGATCGGCTAGTATCTGTCTGGTGTACAGTTAAGTCCTATATTTATTATTAACTAATAGATAGTCTACGTATTGTAAAAATCCACTACTAATACCTATTTTTGTCAAGTCTTTTGTTTGCTACTAGAATTCTTGTATCTCATGAATTACCACAAAAGTATTCCAGAAATTGCTAATATTCTGGAAGTGTTTTGTTAATGAGATGTTTATTTGCCAATCCTAGTGATAGTACCATCTGCTGTAGTACTACTTTCGGACTAAACAAAGAGCAACGAGTATGTCCAGCTGCCAGGTCAATGCGCCGAATGACAAACTTTTAACGTCTCTGATGTGAACACAATCACGAAAAGTAATTATAAAACGGAACTTATTTCTTTACATTTGTCAGGATATTATTTGCGATGAATGCTGATAGCAGGGTCCAGTGAAGTACGGCAGGAGATTAAGACAGATAGAATGAATTAAAACAGATAGAATGGATTAAAACATAATGAATTAAAACAGATAGTTTTGGATTAAAACAGATAGAAAAGAGGTTAAAACTCAGTTTCAATTCTGGGTTATCTTCACATTACATTTAGCTTTGCCTTGTGATCATCAACAGTGTCGTTCTTGCTCGTCGTGTTGTAGTGTATGTGTAGTCTTGATAAAGGCCCTTTGGTAGAAACGTCAATTTGTGTATGTTAATATGCATGTTTCTAGCTATTAGAAAAAAACTTCAGTACCCTGTACCAAGCTGTGCTTATTAGGTAGGAGATGTGGAGTTAAATAGAGCCGAAACATGCACATTATAATGGTGTCTTACAGTTTCCAACAACAAAGATGGAAGCATCTGATGGAAGATTAACATAGAAACTTATGCTTTATTCTTTTCTGCTTAATGTTATCGATTCGAGAAGTCGAGAAGGAACAAGAGAACGGAGAACAATAAGACAGTAGCATAAGCGAAATGCAATTGGAATCAGGTGCTGATATACAACGATATATCTGAGCTGCAAAAAAATCTAAAGGCATTAAATAATTAAATAACTATTGCGAAATCAACAACAAGAGAATCAACAAGACAATTTCAGAAACACTGAAAATATGTAGAAATCAGTCCCACTAGACATATACATAGAAGGCACAAAACTTAACCTAGTAAAGGAATTTAAGTATCTGGTTGCTAATCCAGGTATTTGGTTGGTTGCTGTTCCAGGTGTATGGTTGGTTGCTGTTCCAGGTGTATGGTTGGTCGCTGTTCCAGGTGTTTAGTTGGTTATTGTTCCAGGTGTTTGGTTGGTTATTGTTCCAGGTGTTTGGTTGGTTATTGTTCCAGGTATTTGGTTGGTTGCTGTTCCAGGTGTTTGGTTGCTTATTGTTTCAGGTGTTTGGTTGGTTGCTGTTCCAGGTGTTTGGTTGGTTGCTATTCCAGGTGTTTGGTTGTTTGCTGATCTAATGAACACCATCTCAAACAGACTGTTATATCCATGTAAAACACGAATACTTAAAATATCAATATATTGAGCTTACTATCACTCTTACAACCCGTTTTCCCTCTTACCTACATCGTCTGGTTTGAATCGTTCGAAGCGTGATCTGAAAATCGGACATACATGACAACCTCCTTTAGAAACAGTCTTAGAGCTGCTGTACGAGCCTCGAACTATTCCGTATTACATGTACACTAAGATGTCTTTACTTTTCGATGTGATCCTCCACTACACTTCTACGCGCAAATGCTGCACAATAATTCAGATTGATCGTGAAGACGCATTTAATCATCTATGAACAGATAGACAGCGACATCGTTAGTTTTCCATTGTTCATACCAACGTCCGCATGTCTACTCTACTCATATGCGCATCGCATAAAAACATACTGAATAAAGCAGTCGGGTAGTGTATGTGGTCATAAGTAAGGTAATGTAAACATAAGTAAGGTAATGTATACATAGTAAGGTAATGTAAACATAAGTAAGGCAATGTAAACATAAGTAAGGTAATGTGAATATAAGTAAGGCAATGTGAACACAAGTAATGCAATGTGAACATAACCAAGACAATGTTAGCATAAGTAAGGCAATGTTAACATAAGTAAGGCAATGTGGACATAAGTAAGGAAATCTGAACATGGGTAAGGCAATGTTAACATGAGTAAGGCAATTTAGCATAAGTAAGGCAATGTAGCATATGTAAGGCAATGTTAACATAAGTAAGGCAATGTGAACATAACTTAAGCAACATAAACAAAGTGTGTTCTCTCTGGAAAGATCCGATGATCACATACTCAAATGGGATATTGAATCTCTTGGATGGATGCTGGAATGGAGAGCGGAGCACTTAGGGAATGTCCCTTGTAGCATAATTCTGGGTAGATGAATAATAAGCATCATTATACAGAACATGAAACCAAAATATGAGATGCAAAATAAATGCTCTTTCTGATCAAGAAGAAAATCTCATGACAGTGGCGAATCGTCGAAAACTTGTGGTTTGACCACGTGATGAGGCACGATTCTATTTCCAAAATGACCCTGCAGGGAACAGGTGAGGGTAGAATAATTGGAGGAAAATAAGAAAGTATGGATTGATAACATTAAAGACTGGACAGGATTAAGATTTTCCACACTTAAAAAAAAAAGAAACTGAGAATAGGAGATATGACGAGAATTTTGTGTTGATGTTTTTAGAGTGAAATCCAAATAAAACCTGAGGGGTTATGTGTTTGATACCGATGATGATGATTTCTAATCAAGAAACAAGAAGAAATAGTATCTCAGCACTACGGTCTATTTATTATTCAAGTACACCTACCACCTTCCTGCTACTCCCGCACGGGGGACATGCAGTATTAACATTTCTGTTTAGAACAAGACGCAGCTGTCTTTCATATAAAGTGTATGTGATCTTTCTTGGTGTGATATTAAGTCTTTATTACGAAGGGTATGTGATGTTTGTTTGTTTGCTTTGCGTTCGCTCCATTGTAATCAGCACGGATATACGTGTGATTTGCGCCGGGAGAGTAGTTCTGTGATCACCTTGTAAAATTGTGAGAGTTTGATAACTATTTCTACAGATGGGTCTGCTAGAGTGATCGCTATATGACTATTACAGCTTAGGTTGCTATTATACCTTAGTCGCTATAGGACTATTACAGCTTAGGTTGCTATTATACCTTAGTTGCTATATGACTATTACAGCTTAGGTTGCTATTATACCTTAGTTGCTATAGGACTATTACAGCTTAGGTTGCTATTATACCTTAGTTGCTATATGGTACATATGCGCCTTTTGACCTGACACATCTGACTTAAGCATGGCTCCTCGATCGCCTTGACCATCTGTAGGGTGAGATAACTAGCATCATCATAAAATCTCCTTCGTTGTCTACAACGACATGCGTGCTAGAAACACTGCTGCTTTTCTTTGCGTCTTCTCTCGGTCTCCCGACATGCGTCGACGTATTTGTATAATTTGAATCTGGCTATCGGAGCAGACAAAATGCAAAATTGTTTCCACCCACCCCCTCCCCAGCGTAGTAAGCTAGAACATGACATTCACTACGAGGAAGCAAGCAAAAACTGGGATTCACTCCTCACTTTTAATATTACTTCTAAAACTAGCATTTTAAAGATTTAAAATACAACAGCCCCTTTATCTTTACTTAGGTAATCGCTATTTTTCCGTGCCAACAGCCCTGGTTGTAATGGACAAGGACATATTCATTGCATTAGGTTATATTGCAATTAGATAATGTAGCTATTATAACTTTTTGGAGTTGAGTAATTTTTAAGAAAGGGGGAAAGCGGGGAAAACATTTTTTACACATTTAAGCAGGTATCAAATAATAGGCTACATATCATCAGAATGCAACATCAAAGTAGATGGGACTAGTCTGAAGCAAGTCAACATATTCGAATATTTGGGTGCATTAATAACATCAGATTAAAGATCCATTAAAGAAATCAAAACTAGAATTGTCCAAGTAAAGGCAACATTTCACAAGATGAGAACTATCCAATGTAATATATTTTTGTCAGGTGAGGTGAGTTCTTAGAAGTTATGTAGAACCAATTCTGATATATGGAAGTGAATCATGGACGCTCAGCATAACAGTGAAATATTATATTGAGACAGCAGAGATGTGGTTTTATAGAAGAATGTCGAGAACACCATGGACAGATAAAAAACGTATGACGATATCTTGAATTAAATTAATTCAAAAAGAGAGCTGGTTACCCGCATCAGAAAGTGATAGTCCACATTATTTGGGCACATCGCGAGAAGAGGAAAGATGGAACACATTGTAACAACAGGCAAGTTAAAGAGCAAGAGAGGTAGGGGCAGACAAAGAGAGAAGATGATTGACAACCTAGTAATTTGATATGGGAGAACATCGGTATCAGAAATGATCTACAGCACACGAAATATATAGCGGTGGAAAAAAAGACATGATAATCAACGCAACACGGCATAGGTCAAAAGCAGATCAAGAAGAAGAAGAAGAAGAAGAAGAAGAAGAAGATGGATCTTCAATTCTTGAACATTGTTGAGAAAGAGGGATGAGGGGGAAAGGACTGCTTCAATCAATGGCAATAATTGTTGACGAAATTTATGGACAACCACTAGAGTGGCAACACTGACTACAGTAATGCTTTTAGGCAGACCGTAAATTGTGTATCTGTCGGCACCAGTAAATGGTCTAATGTATGACATCACTTTGTATTTTATAAGGGAGCTTGCGCCAGCCAAAACAACATAAAAACAACAATTAATTTAGAAAAAAAAAAGAATGGCTGATTGAAAACATAACGAAATTTATATCAATATGTAGCGTACATAAATGATGTTCTCTATGACGTTATGTTGTGTAATTACGTTATGATGTGTAATAATTGTGTAATCTGAACATCCACGTTCTAGAGGGCGAATATAAATGATGTTGTCTATCACGTTATGCATGTCATAATTGTGTAAGATGTGTAAAATTGATAAAATTGTTATCATATGTCTACCCAGTTGTGGAATATGAGGTTTATTTTTGTATGTGTTAGTTAGACATCACGGTGTAGCCATGTGAATTAATTGATACAACACTGAGACAGGATTAGCAAACCGTCAGTGAGAACACAATGGCTCGTAGTAAAATGAAGAGTATTCTAGAGACGATTAAGAGATAACAGATACAATGGTTTGCAAACATCAGCAGGCTACCATCAGACATCATACCACAGCAAGCTATGCTACACAGATACAGTGGAGACAGACCTAGCGACCGACCACGAAAACGAAGGACCACCAAAATAAAAGAGGCAACAAACCCCACAAAATACTCAGCATACACGAGGGCCATCTCCAGAAAACTTCTTACCCCTGACGCTGAAAGGCAACAAAGGGTTTAGCGAATAGATAGATAGATAGACCCAGTTACCAGTAATACTTCATGAACTTGTTTCCTAATTTTGTCTGTAAGGCGGATAGATAGGACCATTGTCCTGCAACAAAGTGAGACCTAATAGCAGTTTGATGAGAACGAACGAGAAATAATGACCCATACAGACGTCTATCTGCACACTCACCATCATCCATAAGCAAGCAGTTATCGGTCGTTATTCTCACAACTACCACATTGAGACAAGCAGTTATCTGTCGTTATACCCACAACTACCACATTGAGACAAGCAGTTATCTGTCGTTATACCCACAACTACCACATTGAGACAAGCAGTTATTATCTGTCGTTATACCCACAACTACCACATTGAGACAAGCAGTTATCTGTCGTTATACCCACAACTACCACATTGAGACAAGCAGTTATCTGTCATTGTACTCACAACTACCACATTGAGACAAGCAGTTATCTGTCGTTATACCCACAACTACCACATTGAAGCAAGCAGTTATCTGTCGGTACACCCATAACTACCACATTGAGACAATCATTGCTCTTACATTTTACAGAAATCTCTTAATGAGGAAACACAATTCCTGATACAATGTATAACAAGTATTCAGATCAACATGGTAGCGACACTAACACACATAAATACTCTCTGATTATGGTAAACCGATGTTTATACATACATTTTTGTTCAACATGCTTTACTTGTAACATATTTGATGTCCGCAATTAGCATAAATAGTTCAATATGTCCATAAAAAATAGCAATATGAATATATACATAAAAAGAAAAAGAAAGACATTTTTCTCAAAGATATTCAAACGGCTCACCATTTTCTTCGTAATTTGGAAAATGCTAGTGATAAACAATACAAAGGCAAAATAAGAATAAAGGACACAGGGAATATTAATTTATTTATACATTATTTAGTGGCAAATACCTCTTGTGCTGAGGTATGCTGCTTTCAGCATGGGGTATCCTCTTGTGCTGAGGTATGCTGCTTTCAGTATGGGGCATCCTCTTGTGCTGAGGTATGCTTCTTTCAGTATGGGGCATCCTCTTATGCTGATGTATGCTTCTTTCAGTATGGGCAATCCTCTTGTGCTGAGGTATGCTTCTTTCAACAATAGGCGTTAGTTCAACTAGGTTATACCTGAGTTTTTTAACCATACAAATATTGGAAGCAGTAGTTCGGCAAACCACAACCTCTGATGTAGTAATCTCATGCAACCAGATGTAGTAATCTCATGCAATCTGATGTACTAATCTCATGCAATCTGATGTAGTAATCTCATTCGCCAGCAGATATTTACAACTAAAGATATACTAGTTTAGCTATCTCATAAAAATGAAACAGAGGACACTTGTGGTCTGAATGGGACGCAAATGTCAGTAACACTGAGACTGATTCTTGATCTGTGAGACTGATTTTTGATTTGTAAAACTGATTCTTGATATGTGAGATTCTAGATCTCTGAGACTGGTTCTTGATATGTGAAATTGATTCTAAATATGTGAGATTGATTCTTGATAGATTCTAGATATGTGACTGGGATTCATGATATGTGAGATTGATTCTAAATATTTATGACTGATTCTTGATAGATTCTAGATCTGTAAAACTGATTCTTGATATGTGAGATTGATTCTAAATATGTGAGACTGATTCTTGATCTGAAAGACTGATTCTTGATATATTCTAGATAGGTGAGACTGATTCTTGATATGTAAGACTGATTCTTGATATATTCTAGATCGGTGAGACTGATTCTTGATATGTAAGACTGATTACTGATATATTCTAGATCGGTGAGATTGATTCTTGATTTGTGAGACTTATTAAAACAGGACACATATGAATAAATAACATAAAATAATTACTACAGAACATTGACCAAAGTTATGCCACCTTTCTAGGACGGCGGTTCACATTAGGCTCATCTTACGTAGGATGGTGACAACGAGCGTTTATTGTGTGTGTGTGTGTGGGGGGGGGGAAGTACTTCCAATTCAGATAGTTTATGATTTATCATGGCCAGATATAAACGGCATACGAGGAGAATAAAAGCAATAATTGATACGTGAATATTTTTATTCTTTTCGTGATTTTGTTGGTCACTATGTTTATACTTTGTGTCGTCTGTCAACGCCGATGGACGAAATGCACGGGGATGATTAAAGATATGATATATGAAGACTTGTTTTGATTCTGCACGTAGGCATTTATTGTCAATAGCCACTGATTTCATATGTTTTGAGCTCAGAGGCCAACGCATATAGTAAATTTTAATGAGCTAATCGGACCTGCAAAAAGAGCTTGGTATGCCAGATAATATAACTTTGTGGGCCATATTTGGCCTGAATTTCTTTAGTTTTTTTGCTACCACTAGACATAGACAAACAACTATCTCATTGAAACGCACGAGGCAAGAGAACTTAATAATTTCCAACAATGATTTAAGGCAAATAAGTTAAGAAAAACATCTCTGTATTCGAGGCAATGAAAGAGCGGATCAAGTGGCATCATGCGCGATAAAAGCACAAGGCGATGGGGAAATGGATCGCGCTGACGTTTTGAACTCCTTAAGAGATATAGCACGCGAGAGTGAGACTAATGTGGATGATGATTCCTTTTCAATGGCCAGGATTAAAGATCAGGGATTGTAATGCGGTATTGCTAGAAGTGAACATTTTGGAAAGTGCAGAAGAATGATGGTGAACCAGCATAGGACAGGTACTGTCAGCTGAAGTGTAATGGCGTATACACTCAAGGAGAGATCTGAGCAACTATGGACGTGTCTAGTTTGCAGTGATGATGATCCGACGACTAACTAACTAACTATCTCTGAAAAATATCTCTCCTCAACTTTAAAATGATAAACACAATAAAATGCCATTATTGCTAGCACACAGTATCATAAAAGTTAAACGTATTGTGTGCGAAACAAAATCAAATAATCTTCAATGGTAGTTGAAAAATAATGTAACAAACTAACGAATCATTCTTTACATATGCAGTTGTCCTCTTGCGCTTTCAGAAACACTTCATCAGTGGAAAGATAATTAAATATGGAAAGCATTTTCATTTCTTACTGGTAAGAATGATTATATTCCTTTCTTACAATATAATAAGTATGATTATATTCCTTTCAATATGTATCTCATTCTCTGTCACTTACTGAATAGATTCGTGTAAATAATAATAATAGACCGTAACAGTTTTTGTTATCCATATTTTATTTACTATCAAAGAGAAATATTGACATTTATTAATGACATGAAGTTCAACCTTGAAAATATTTTCTCTCTTGATAGTCAGTTTCTTTTCTCTCTTCAAGCGCTTTGGGACTTTCCATAAATTATGTGGACAATTGTTTGTGTTTCCACTGTTTAAGCTCACTTCCCCCAAATCCCGTCAGCAACTGTCATAAAATCAAGAGCCTATGCATAATTATGTCAAATTGTTACATTCTTTAATTCGTCATAAAAAATTTTTGTTGAAAATAAAAAAATAAAAACTGCATGATTTGTTTCAAATTTGAAACGAAAGGTTTCATATTCAAAGAACTTATAGAGTGTATGTAAACAGTATTATTGACTTCAACTTGTAACAAATAAGGCACCCTCTTGTCAGAAATGGTCAAATTGTGTTTTAGACACACACATCACACTCCAAAAAAATTGTTGACGTATTGTTTGGACAGTTCCTTTTGACCGGATATCCATCCATCCATCCATCCATCCATCCATCCATCCATCCATCCATCCATCCATCCATCCATCCATCCATCCATCCATCCATCCATCCATCCATCCATCCATCTATCTATCTACCTAACTACCTATCTATCTATATACCTATCTATCTACCTCCTGCCTGCCTGCCTGCATGTCTGACTGCCTGTCTGTCTGTGTTCCTTTAGGTCGAGCACAGTGCATAGGGCAGAAACCACAACTCTCAAGTATGAGCGATGTGATACTACTGTGTGTAATTCTGGTATGTTGTTGAGACTCACAGTCATACTCAGAGTCTCTCTTTGTCCTCCTCTTTTTCTTTTGCCATTTTTATCCACTTGTAGTGGCAGTCTGTTTTACTGACCCAATATACCCCTATACTATTTATGTCACAACATCTCCACAACACGACAATGACTATTTTCAGATATTAGTTATTTATTTTCATATGGGTATTCTATTGTTAGTCCTAACACATGTTCAAAGCTTCTATTTTACTCATGCGCTAAATCATGAGAGTCTTTTTTCCTTCACCCTAATTGGTCTTCGTTATAAAATATTCGACAGTGTATTTGATTGTCGACAGAACACTTTGTTATCTACGTGTGCCACATTTTTCTAACATAGAATGCTCTAATATTGATACTGTTAACGTGGGATCATGCAGATAAATACAGATATCCCACGCAAATAGATTGACTATCACGGATATCAAAGGTTAGCAAATGTGAACGCCCATGATCATGAATGATTCATTGATGAACTTTTTATAACATTCAGTATTTAAGTTGTCGTGATCTGGGTTATTTTCATTTTAAAAACTATCTTTGATGTCTGTGATAATTGCTCCTTTGAGGAATTGTCTATGTTTATTTCAAGGGCACTGTCAGCCGTTGATATTATTTGGCTGTAAGCTTACACAAGGAATTTTCATATCCTGCATCTTAAGTCCTTTTTTTTTGTGTTCCATAAATCTATTGTTGTTTTCTCGTGCACATTCCTGCAAAATCACGCCCGGATTACATCTTAAGCTCAGTTTTATCCGCCACACATAGTGTTGCAATTTTGGGTTCGCTTTCAGTAAGCGGAATTATATCTTCTTCTCAATCAACAGCTCTGAGTGTAACTCGTATTGACAAGAGTTTGTTATATAGAAATATTACAATTTGTTATGCTGTAAATATCACCTTTATATTTAACACGATCTTGCGATGAAATCTTGTATTTAAGTTGATGTACTGTTCTAGAATAATATCTGAAAATCACAAGATCTAGGAAGAAACACCAAGCTAAAGCTATTCAACTTCTGTATTGTTCCAGTATTAACGTATTGAACCGAAAGCTGGAAATAAACTCAAGCAAGAGATAAAAAATTAAACAGCTTCAAAAACAAATGTCTCTGGAAACTAATGAACATAACATTGAGCGATTTCGTCACGGATATAGATTTAAGAAACAAATAACACCAAGAATATTTTTCAAACGTCATAAGAAAACGCAGATGGCATTACCTGGGTCACGTTTTAAGACTAGATGAAAATATAATAAACCAACAAGCTCTCATGTGGTCACCTGAGGATGAAAGAAAACCAGGAAGACCTAAAGCAACCTTAAAAAACACCATATATAAAGAAGGGAAGATAACACGATACAAGACCATACAAGAACTAAAACTGCAGGCAGCGGACCGTAACACACGGAGAATCAAAACATCTGCCCTATGCGCCGCCTGCTGAACGAAAGGAACAAACAAACACAACAAACTGTTCTAGATGTTGATGTGATACAGATAACGAAAGTGCACACACAAATGATACTAGTCACATGTAGATTGGGTTTTGTATTAGGATAAAGAAATCATCGCCACCAGTTACCGTCTCCACAACGAATGTTGACTGCATCTAAACTCCACTTACCGTCTCCACAACGAATGTTGACTGCATCTAAACTCCACTTACAGTCTCCACAACGAATGTTGACTGCATCTAAACTCCACTTACCGTCTCCACAACGAATGCTGACTGCATCTAAACTCCAACATCCCCTTATTTTCGATTGTGGTGGTACACACTGCTAGACTAGCAAGTCTATCTCGTGATATTTCCCTCCTACTTGTATCTTTGCCTGTTTCTTCCTCGCCACGAAACGCCCCTACCCTCTATCACTACATAAGCGATGAAGGCGAAGAAGCTGGGAGAATGGCAGAGAGTTGCAACAAGCAGGAGGATAAGAAAAACATGTAGAGCAAAAAACAACGTGCATCAGTAGGTTTGTAGTAAACATATGTGCTGAGGTAAGGGATGTGTATCAGTAGGTTTGTAGTAAACAGATGGGCTTATGTAAGGGGATGTGTATCAGTAGGTTTGTAGTAAACAGGTGTGCTGAGGTAAGGGGAATGTGTATCAATAGGGTTGTAGAAAACAGATTTGCTGAGGTAAGGTGAATTTGTATCAGTAGGTTTGTAGTAAACATATGTGCTGAGGTAAGGGGGATGTATATCAGTAGGTTTGTAGTAAACAGATGTGCTAAAGTAAGGGGAATTTGTATCAGTAGGTTTGTAGTAAACATATGTGCTGAGGTAAGGGATGTGTATCAGTAGGTTTGTAGTAAACAGCTGTGCTGACGCAAGGGGAATGTATATCAGTAGGTTTGTAGTAAACAGTTGTGCTAAAGTAAGGGTAATGTGTATCAGTAGGTTTGTAGTAAACAGATGTGCTGAGGTAAGGGGAATGTGTATCAATAGGGTTGTAGAAAACAGATTTGCCGAGGTAAGGTGAATTTGTATCAGTAGGTTTGTAGTAAACATATGTGCTGAGCTAAGGGGGATGTATATCAGTAGGTTTGTAGTAAACAGATGTGCTAAAGTAAGGGGAATTTGTATCAGTAGGTTTGTAGTAAACATATGTGCTGAGGTAAGGGATGTGTATCAGTAGGTTTGTAGTAAACAGCTGTGCTGACGCAAGGGGAATGTATATCAATAGGTTTGTAGTAAACAGATGTGCTAAAGTAAGGGGAATGTGTATCAGTAGGTTTGTAGTAAACAGATGTGCTGAGGTAAGGGGAATGTGTATCAATAGGGTTGTAGAAAACAGATTTGCTGAGGCAAGGTGAATTTGTATCAGTAGGTTTGTAGTAAACATATGTGCTGAGGTAAGGGGGATGTATATCAGTAGGTTTGTAGTAAACAGATGTGCTAAAGTAAGGGGAATGTGTATCAGTAGGTTTGTAGTAAACAGATGTGCTGAGGTAAGGGGAATGAATAGTGACAATAATGTCAAGAAAGTTGACAGAAGTAGTTGAGATGTTAGATGTGAATTGAACAGCAGGGTTAAAGTTGTTGATAAAATTGATGGTTGCTGATCCAGCGGTACATGGGCTCATGCCCTTTGACCTAATGCCATTAAATGGTTTTATATTGCTGGGAAGTAAAGATAAAATTGATAAAACGAGACAATTCTGTCTCAGGCATGTCAGTAATAGCTATACCATCATCAATATATCTATGAAATAAAAAAAAAATAGGAATTGTCTCTAATTTTGATGTGATGAGTTAGCATGAAAAGTGCATGACTTCAGAAAAAAAGGAAGGAAATATGAGAGTCAGGTTAGTCCAGACTGTTCTGGACATTCATTGTATCTGTGTGACTCCTATCATTTAATTATTATTCTTATTGTTGCTGTGTCCTGTATGATTTCATACAATTCTTGTGAAAGGACTATAGCTTCATTTGTAACGAAATTTTTCTGAAGACAGGAATCTGTTTTTTCAAGAAGACAGCGCTGAACATCTGCCAAATCTCGGACGCACAAATCTCTAAGGCCTTGCCTCGGGACTGGTGATAACAGTCCGGCTCAAATATTTCATTAATCCATTTTAGAGAATGACTCCGTCAGGATACCAAAGAAGAAGAAGAAGATATATTGTTATGGGAAATGTCAATAGGGGAACAGCAACGTTGTGTTATTGGCAGTGTAAGTCTGACAATGATCTGAATAAAAAAGTATGAAGTGTTTGTATGTTACGTGTGTATGTATATCTGCGGCTTTCTGCCTGACACATCCGATTTCAGCATGGCTTTAGACACTTTGACACTATATGGGAGGGAACAACCACCTCCACCCACATAACCGAAGTCGCCTATTACGAAATGCATGGGATGCAAACAGCGTTGATATTGTTTGCTCCGTCTCGGACCTCGACAACCGCGATACCTATATATGATAATTTGAATGTAATTGTTCAATTCATTTTACTGAAAGAAACTACATGAAAACTTTGCACCATATGGCAAATAAATATAAACACAAATAGAATGAATTGAATATCAGTTTTACGTACAACAAGTACACATAATCGACGTTTCATCTAGATAGATCTTGATCAAGTTAGGGATAACGAAAAAAAGACTGGAGCAGCAAAGTAGAAGGAAAAAACATCAGATAACACTATATTAATGATATCCCCTGACAGTGGTGGGAGGTCACAATCTTTTGTGATAACATAACGAGATCGACATGTTACATTCTAGCACGGTGCACCACCTAGGCAAGAGACAGGGTTATTTGAGGCCCGTTGCAGCTAACCTTCATTGCGGAGAAGGTACTTGATGATGATGTAAAGTGATTCCATCTCTAAAAGAGTGTCATGAAGGGGACAGTTGAAACTGAAAGATGAAGAGGCTACATGTATGTATGAATTTACATTAATAGGCTACATGTATGTATGCATTGATATTAAGAAGAAGAGGCTACATGTATGTATGAATTGATATTAAGAAGAAGAGGCTACATGTATGTATGAATTGATATTAAAAAAAATAGGCTACATGTATGTATGAATTTACTTTAAGAAAAAGAGGCTACATGTATGTATGAATTTACTTTAAGAAAAAGAGGCTACATGTATGTATGAATTGATATTAAGAAAAAGAGGCTACCTGTATGTATGAATTTACTTTAAGAAAAAGAGGCTACATGTATGTATGAATTGATATTAAGAAAAAGAGGCTACCTGTATGTATGAATTTACTTTAAGAAAAAGAGGCTACATGTATGTATGAATTGATATTAAGAAAAAGAGGCTACATGTATGTATGAATTGATATTAAGAAAAAGAGGCTACATGTATGTATGAATTGATATTAAGAAGAAGAGGCTTCATGTCTGTACGAATTAATATTAAGAAAAAGAGGCTATATGTATGTATGAATTGGTAAGAAGTGGCTACATGTATGTATGAATTGATATTAAGAAGAAGAGGCTACATGTATGTATGAATTGATATTAAAAAGAAGAGGCTACATGTATGTATGAATTGATATTAAGAAGAGGCTACATGGATGTATGAATTGATATTAAAAAGAAGAGGCTACATGTATGTATTAATTGATATTAAGAAGAAGAGGCTACATGTATGTATGAATTAATATTAAGAAGAAGAGGTTACATGTATGTATGAATTGATATTAAGAAAAAGAGGCTACCTGTATGTATGAATTGATATTAAGAAGAAGAGGCTACATGTATGTATGAATTAATATTAAGAAGAAGAGGTTACATGTATGTATGAATTGATATTGAAAAGAAGAGGCTACATGTATGTATGAATTGATATTAAAAAGAAGAGGCTACATGTATGAAAGAATTGATATTAAAGACTGGATAGGATTGAGATTTGTCACACTGAAAAAAAGGAACTGAGAACAGAGAAGTATTGCAGGATTTATTTTTGCTGATATTTCCAAAGTATCACACTAACGACACCAAAGTATTATACATGTGACGAAGATGATGGTGGTGATGGCGTGGTAGTGAATGTATCTCACAGTTCTAATGTAATTGTACGAAATAAGAAACAGAGCATTAATTTGCCGAGCAGCAGTAAACTAGAAAAGTTACTCATATATTTCATTCAAAACTGCGATCATTCCCTCATAAACAAATTAAATTTCCATAAAACAATTCCTCTAAAAGTGAGTAATAATGATACTGAAGTTAAACTGTGCACCGTATGGTCAGTAAATATTGACAAATTTTAAAAATAAAAAATGATTAAATGGTAGGTCAGTATTTACTTACCATATAGTGTACTAAGTTTTACTGCAGTCTTCCGAAGACTCAATTTAATATTCCACTGAGCACTCTTATTACGTCACTTGTTTATGTGTTACACGTCATTCTTCCACGTGTGAGTACCATGACACTGTTGCATGTAGTCGCTGTTTGATTTTGTTGTTCCATTCTTTTTTTATTCGCCCCCTGTCGTCTTTATGCTTTGATCGAAACATCAATCCTGTGTATTGTTGGACGTAAAACAGCTATTTTACCTGTTATATAGAAAATTCTAAAATCAATATTTACTTTCCATAGAAATTCAATATAACCAAAAGATACTAGGTTTGATCGCTAAGATAAAAACCGACATGCTTATTTGTGTAATATTTTACTGTGAACGTTGTTCAGATTTAGATCATTGATAGCTTTATATAGCCAGCAACAAGGAGTGCGTTTAAGAGTTCAGCAAGTTTGTTCCATACACTTGTATTAGCCATTGTGCGTTTTTGATCAATACATGAAACGTAATGTAAATGGGACAACACTCTTCGCTGACACATTCTAGATTGAATATATAATTTATTTAGCGTCGCTTAAATACTGCTTATTCTGTAAATTATGTGGAATAATTTTTTATATCATTGATTTCCATTTGGAATTAACACTCGTGATATTACATGTCGCAGAAGTATATTGTTGGTTGTCGTTTGGTTTTAACAGCTGCATATAGTATATCATTGATTGCCATTTGTCTTTAACACTCGTGATACTATGTGACACAATAGTGAAGCTGGAGCATGTGGGAGGTTGCAAGCCTTATCCTAGGACGAGGATATGTAGCCTAGACTCAAATGATGTGGCAGGCCAGACCAGACTCTTAACCTTGGTTGGCAGCTAGTCTAGGTTGGGAGCACCGAAAGGTTGATGTCTCTGCTGATCAGGCAGCTCCTGTAGCTTGCTTTCTTAAAATGTATTTGTATTACATTTTCTTTGGAGTTAACAAGACAAGCAGATATAGGGATCATGTTGCATGGGCAAAACATGGTCTCTATATTTCAGTCCGCAAATTGGGCGGTAGAGAGGTCCGTGAACACAAGCCGTTATTGTATATTGCTTTTCATGATCTTAAAAAGGTATTCGCTTTAGTAAGTAATAGAGATTTATTGAAAGCACCTAAGAAGATCTTCTGCACACTAACCCTTATAAGCACAGTTGAATCATTCCACACATGCCGGAAAGTGGCTATCAACTTCAATAGTAATTCTTCAGAGGAATATGGTATCAATAGTGGCGTAAAACGAGGCTGCATTATTGTCCCAACGCTTATTGGGATTTACTTCTCTCACCTTGAAACATGCTTTTCGCGACCAGGAGTGAGGTATATTATCCATTCTAGTACAGATGGTTGCCTCTAAAATGCTTATTGGTTGAACGCCAAAACCAGGATAAAGAAGGTCCTTGCAAGATAGTTGCCCTGTGCAGTTGTTGTTGCAATTACATCACACTCAAAGGAGGAACTACAGTACCTACTAGCTGCCTTTTCTGATGCCTGTCATAGGCTTGGACTAACCATCAACAAAAATAAGACGAATTACGACGAAGGCTGCCCACAAATTGTCATCGATGGTGATGATCTCCAGGTATTTGGCCACTTTACATATCAAGGATCCTCATCCAACAATAATTAGTCCTGGATCAATAAATAGTCATTAAGATTGGCACGGCATATACTACAATGAACAGACTAACAAATAGGGTCTTAGGGAACAGAAAATTAACAATATAAATAATTTTATGGTTTACCATACTTACGTCCTTAGCACACTCCTCTACGGCAGTGATACGTGTACAACCTATATGCACCTAGAGAGACGACTAAATAACTTTCACATGCGGTGCCTACGTATAATTCTTGGAGTTAGGTGGCAGGACAAAGTCACAAACGCGAATGTATTGGAAAGCACATGCAATACCACAGTATTTTCTATGCTCAGTCTGTGCAGACTCCGATGACTGGGACACACTAGGAAGATGTATGACGACAGAATACCGAAATATCTACTTTATGGTGAATTACAGTATGGGAAAATATCTCAGGTTTGACCTCTAAAAGGTAAAGGTAGGTTCGTGGCAACAACCTGCCTTCGGGGATGAAGATAAATATTTATGTACTTAAGCCACAGCAACTATTTGGTGGGGAGCCAGTTCCCTTCCTTGCATTCCCTCTTTCTTTCCAAACGTGATATGCATGACACAGACAGAATCATGGGGACAGGATGACACAGATCGGTGTTGCATGCATGGAATTATCAAGAATTGTACAAAGATACAAGAGAAAGTGATAACAGTTAGTTCAAGGGCTGCACTTTTAAGAGACACTCAACAGCACAAGGTGTACAAGCGCGCCTGTGATTCATTGTATATACTTTGTGGCTGAGATTGTTTTTGTGAGTCACATCCATCATCGCCATGTATCGTAGATTATATGTCATATAGCAAAATAATAATACTATCTTCTGGAATTATGGGAATGTGTCTAATACTAGTATAATCTCTTACTAGATTTAATCAATTTCACTCTATATTAGTGAAATCTTAGCTTACAAGAATGAGATTTCATATTAATGAAATTTTAGTTCATGGATTATACGACAATTACACCTTTTCAAAAATACATTTAAAGTTTATATATTACATAACTAACATCTTCACACTAAAAATTCTAGTTTCCATGCTGTATGACTGTTTGTTCTCATTGTATCGTTATATAAGTTATATATTACAAAACAGACATCCGAGTCCAAATTCCTGCTTACTATGTCCTTGAAGACTGCAAATCAGAGGCATACTCTGGCCAAAGTCCAAGGACACAGTGGGTGATAAATCCCAACAGAGTAGAGTTGATAGACATCCATAGCCTGGTTACAGATATGAAGGATGTCACAGGGTAGGGAATCTCGTCTTCATTACAATAATGACGAAACCGGATATGATAGACTTATATGGCTCAAATATAATGATACAACACCGTACTTCATGTGGAGAACATCGCACGCATATTCATCTTGATTATCATAGAGGTAACAACAGTTGTAGAAGAAGATTTCTTTTCCTTAATTAACAAAAATATCCTTTTAACATTAATTTTAAGGAATATTACAAAAGGAAGAAATGCAAGTTGTATAATGGGAGAATCATGGATCTTTCTGGTCGAAACGTCGATTCTGTGCATTGTTTGACGTAAAACTGTCATTTAACAATATATATATATATATATATATATATATATATATATGTCATGGACCCTAACCGTTTCATATAAATTTAATTCGCCATGAAATTTCAGTAATGAAATATGTTTGATTTTCTCGTCCTGTAATTAACAGTTATTCATTGAATTTTTGATACCCCTTGGGGCCATTCCAAGAAATCAACTCATCTAAAGGCTTTGTTGATTTAGCTCGCCCAAAGTAGCGCTGGTGGAAAAGACAAAGAACACATAGAAAAAAAAAACGTCAGCAGATTTCATAATCTTGTGTTTAATGCTGAAATAAGGCAGGAACAGATGACGTGTCCTGCTTGTGAACAGTCATCACGAACAATTGGTTACCGCTGACGACCATTGGCAGATAGAATCAGTATGACTCAGTTAATGACTTCTTTGAAATATGCTAGTGCTTCATCACGTAAAGTATAATCACGGCAGTAGAAGGTGCACAACAAGATCGTGTGCCATATGACAAATATATCACTTGTGGGTTGTCCATAAATTTCGTTAAGAAATTTTTCCAATTTTTGACCCCCCCCTTTTTTCCCCATTTCAACAAATGTCACGAATTCAGGGACACCTTTGACTAATTATGACAACAATTTAAACCACCCCTCTCCCCTCTAACCAAATTAAAAGAAACAAAACTTGCAAGAAAATGCTCGAAAGCACCTACACGATTTTTGTCAGATTTAAAATAAACTCTTGTTCCGGGCACATGGTTCTATATTGGACCTCTCGCACCGGACACAGTTCATTAGTGATCTCTCTGTGTAGTAATTCTATAATGTCTTTCATTTAGAAAGTTTCGTGTTAGAATCACAAAGGCACCGATTAAGAAAAATATCGAAGTGACTAAAAGTTAAATGTTTCTATTCCTAATGAACGTGTATAATAAAGTCGGGTTTCCCGTACAGAAGTTGTGCGCGATAGTTAGTAGCTCTATCATCAATGCGAGTAGACTGAGCAGTCTGTGTCCAGAGAAAACTATAACAAGTTTCGAAATTGCTACAAATATAAGGCTTTCACAAAATACAATATCATTACATGTAATTTTTTCCGGCTTAAAAGTCATTGTAGACTAGTAAGGACATTTTCACGTGTACAAAAGAGATATGATACAACTAACTTCTATCTATCTATTCGCTAAACCCTTTGTTGCCTTTCAGCGTCAGGGGTAGAAGAGTTTTCTGGAGATGGCCCTCGTGTGTGCTTTTATTTCGAATATTGTAGAATTTGTCGCCTCTTTTATTTCGGTGGTCCACCGTTGTCGTGGTCGAACTCAAGGTCTGCCTTCACTGTATCTGTGTAGCATAGCTTGCTGTGGTATGCTGTCTGATGGTAGTCTGCTGATGTGTGCAAACCATTTGATCTGTTGTCTCTTAATATATTCCAAGATTTTTATGGTGCGTTCTTTGTCTAATGTCCTCATTCCTAACTCTGTCAGCAATATTTATAGGATTCTTAGTAAGCATACCGTTTCAGCTGTCACAAGTTTACTTGTGTCTTGCGCTGTCATTGTCCATGTTTGGTTTGGTAGCATAACGTTGGCATAATAATCGCTTTAAATAGTGTTAGTTTGGTGACTTAACAGACGGTAAAATGATGATTAACTTACAACCGAACATATGTAACATATCATATTCACTATGTAATGATCAACCTAACATTGGTTTGGTTATAGTAATTTTCTAGGTAGTGGAATGTCTACTGGGAAATAGTTCAGTCGAATGACATTGATTACTCAACGGTCTGGATACATAACAGCATGAGGCGAAAATTGAACATGGCCAAAAGTCATGGCAGTCTTAGCAGTCCACAAGACTCTTTTACGGAGTTGTGGTAATGTAGTGTTAAGTTACTTCCCCGCCGACCATCGGACCTGGGTTTTGAGTACACTCGTTACTCGTGGTATGAAATAAAAGTTACTGGCGTGGTTCACTTCGGAAGTATGATATTTTCTCTAGGGAGTCGAGAAATGGCGCCGTCCCTATAGATCACGTGCTGCATGGTCAGCCAGTGTTTGGCAATTGAACACTTATGGGAATACTGCTCTGTAACACTGGCTCACAACTCATCTTATCGCTGGACCAGTACCTATTTTAGACATAATGTATATATATTCACCAGTTAGTCAACAAGCAAATAGTATAATGTTACAACTCTGTGTACATATCCGCCACTTAGTCGGACAAGTAAACATTATAATGCTACAAATATGCTTACTTTCTCAAGTAACATCAAACATTATAATGCTACAAATATAATTACTTTATCAAGTAACATTAACAGCTATTAACTATTTACCTTGTCCCATTGTTCGTTTTTCTTCTTCGTTCGTTCGTTATCAAACTCTTGTATATTAACAGTATGTAGTCGGAGGAACAGAAATACGTCGTTCTTTGATTTACATCTTTGCTTCCATATCTGCATCATCTGACCTGATACATCCGACTTTAGCATGACTTATGGGTAACTATCACCCTATATGTGATGGGACGTCATCCCCATAACCTCCTTAGTAACCTCTTACGACACGCATGGAATTTAAACAGTTAATATTCTCTGCTCTTTTTTTCGTGGCCCAACAACCAAGTGGTATTCCCATTGTACACATCTTATAGAACAAAACAAATACAGGATAAACATGACATCACACAGGCAGGCAAAGAGTTCACAGCAATACTAGTGTGTGATATGTGTCTAGTAGGATTTAATAATGTATCACTCCGCCGGTCTGGCCTATTTGACGATACAAACACTTGCTACGACCTTACATTCCTATATGGAACTGATTATCACAAGAGAGGAGAAATAAATTCACTCATTATTTATTTAACGGTTCTATCCAGTTTCTGTATGCTATCAGTGAATATTAGCTGTAGAAATACAAACAGGAATACAAGGGTGAAACAATAGGGTGTATATGTGACTCATCGTCACCAGGAAGGTTGGTAATACGTGGCTTGTTAAATAGGGTTAACAAGGGGTAGTGTGTCATATATATATATATATATATATATATATATATATATATATATATATATATATATATAACGAAAAAAAACACCATAAATAGCTTGTGATAGACCGAATGTCAATGGCACAAAGTGTGAAGAATACGCGATGAGAAACATACAATATTGTCACACAGACATAACATTGTCACATACATAATATTCCCATAGATACAATTTTGTAACACACAGAATATTGCCACGGATATAACATTGTAGCAGATATAAAATTGTCACATACAACATTACAAACGTACACTATATTCACAGATATAGCATTGACACATATACAACATTGTCACAGATACAACACTGTCACACATACAACATTGTCACAGATACAACATTGTCATAAACAACATTGTCACACATACAACACTGTCACACATACAACACTGTCACACATACAACACTGTCACACATACAACACTGTCACATACAACGTTGGCAATACAGCATTGTCACACATATAACATTGTCACACATACAGCATTGTCACACATATAACATTGTCACATATACAACATTGTCAAGCATACAATATTGTCATACACACAATGTTGTCACACATACACCATTGTAACATATACAACAATGTCACATACAACATTGTCACATATACAAAATTGTCACACATACACCATTGTCACATATAACATTGTCACATACACCATTGTCACACATACAACATTAGTATGGTGGGCAATAACACTTTGTACATAGACAAAAACAGCTTGATAAGCCGTATTCGGGTGAATTGAAACAATCATATTATAGCCTTAAACTAGGGTGTATGTGTATTTTTTAAAGAGAAGAACATACTAATATGTAGATTTAAGCGAAATAATTCAACAAAATCACCAACATATTTTCAGTATTGGAGCTTATTTATACAAAATCAATATTCTGTTTACTTCTGGTCTTTACCTAGCACGAGTACCAAGGTGAAATTATTTCAGTTAAGTGGTACATACCAGAAAGAGAAGGTTAACCAAAACAATAAGCAAGAAAAGACTTCGAATTTTGTGTCAAAGACACCAAGCCTGACAAATTTCGTCATATCTTCTTCTTCTTCTGCGTTCGTTCTCAAACTCCAGCAGATTAGCAGGATGTAGTCCGGAGAACGTAATGCGTTGTGTCACGATTTACAAAATTGCTGCGATATCTGCGTCTTTCGGTCTGACACATCCGACTTCAGCATGGCTTTAGGTCACTGACCTTATATGGGACGGGACAGCCAACTCCATCACATAACCTCCTTAGTCGCCTCTTACGACATGCATGGAAGGAAAAAAGTTGCTATTCTTTGCTCCTCTTTCGGGCCTCGGCAACATACGGGCGATTTCGTCATATAAATTTCACACATAAGATACGGTTTCCAGATCAAAATGTATCCCCGTCATTAGAAGTGACATAAATACCGCGTTTATCACTTCAAGACATGGCTGCATATACAACAATTAAGGGGGGGGGGAGGGCAAATCTTTTGTCTTTGTTAGCTGTCTCCTTAGGATTACATATTGGATCATCTGTGGGGAGGGAGAAGGCGGTGTTTAACCTCCACCTTAAAGGGTATCAAGATGGGTGGGGGTTGAATTCTCCAATGTTATCTACGTGAATTGAGATCAGCGTGATAACGATACAATATACGGGATGCCACCAGCGGCTTCATCGAGATCAAAGTGTGATAACGTATGTAGACCGAATGTCAATGGTGCACAGTGTGATAATGTATGTAGACCGAATGTCAATGGTACACAGAGTGATAATGTATGTAGACCGAATGTCAATGGTACACAGAGTGATAACGTATGTAGACCGAATGTCAAATTACAAAGTGTGATAACGTATGTAGACCGAATGTCAAAATAAAAGTGTGATAACGTATGTAGACCGAATGTCAAAATACAAAGTGTGATAACGTATGTAGACCGAATGTCAATAGTACAAAGTGTGATAACGTATGTAGATCGAATGTCAGTGGTACAAAGTGTGCACAATGCACGGTGAGAAACATACAACGTATAAGGGAGATGTCACCAGCGTCTTCAATTCCACGTCTTAAGGTTGTTCTCTATTTATCTGTAAATTATCTGGCCTCACCAACTATAGGCCTAAATGTTGATTGTAAATGTATTAAGAAACATTCTAAAGTTGAAATGACTGAACGTGAAAGTATGAGAGACAAAGTTGAATGACGATGAAGTTATTCAGTCAGCAATAGATAATTTCATTTACGGAAGATTTGTCACATATTCCATAGTGGTGTAGACAGTCACTGGACCCACAAGCCCACCCGGCCCACAAGCAATCGAATTAACCACATTAACAGAAGAGAAATCAAGAAACATATCTTTATATTTTGTTACATTATTTGCTATATACGACATTATTCTGAATCTTTTCTGCATCTGTCCACCTATCTACCTGTGGGACGTGTTCTTCACATAATGTTATCCCCACTGCCACTCTTTAAGCCTCTGGGTTCTGTGCAAACTGCCCGGCTTCGTCCAGTGTCATGTTCAGAAGATCTGCTGTTAACCACATTTCACTTATCCCCATAACCCCACTGTCCGACGCATCCTGCTTAAACATTTTCCCCTTTTCCAGTCTGATCCTAACACTCGTGTCCCTTTCCAGGACTTGCTTCTGATTGGCTGTAGGCGCGACAAAATCTGAAGGACATCGTGGTCCACAGTCACCTTAGGTCTTCTGCTACTGGCCATTTCGGTAATATTCTTTGCTCACCCGGTCGTTGCTACACATGTCTTTATGTTGTTCAGGATGCGCTCCATTTCATGTCTCAAGTCTACTTTCTTCATGGATGAGGCCTTTACATGTGACTCCCGTAATGTAAATTACGTGATCATATGTAAACGCTACGGCAAGCAGTATATCGGGGAAACTGGCTTAATATTGAGCGACCAATTCTGTAACCATCTTTATGCTATCAAGCACAGAGCACCTACTCCTGTTAGCACATACTTCAACAGCTATGACCACAGTGATGTCCTTGATATTCAGGTCACTGCCATTAGATCCTGCACCACCGATGACATATCTAGGTATGATCTAGAAAATCTTCGTATTTTTTAGTTGGGTGCTCTCAAGCCATTTAGACTAAATTCCGAACACTGTCTAATTTTTGGTCGGAGTGGAATTTGTCTTTGTTCATTTTATTCCGTCATTTACATCATCTTTTTGTTCGTTTCGTTTCCACCTATATTTACATTTTTATGTAATTCCTGTTCTTCTCCTTCCGGCATCTCACATCCATTTTTCTCTCGGACACGTTTGTGTAGTTTGATCATTTCTACTCGTCATCTTTGATGTTTGCGTATTTTGATAAAGGCCTTTTGGTTCGAAACGTCGATTATGTCCTGTGTATTGTTATTTGTATGATATATCCTGTATTTTGTGTGTGTATTATTTGACGTGAGCATCCGACAGTGATAGTGTGTTAGTCGTCATTCAGTAAAACTTCACTACCTTTTTCCCACGTGAGTAATATTTTCATAGAGTTTTACTAGCAGTGTTACTTTTTATGGATTGTTCACTTAATCCTAGTATGTTCACTTTCACCCTTGCCATTTCTTTCTTGATATTGACTAATTTTTCGACCTGTGCAAGAGATCTAATAAACCAGATTCCCATAGTAATCTTGCTTTTATATGGTAATTTTTCTTACATTATCGTGCTGACGTTCTAGTTCACTTATCGCATGTGATTTTCCCTATCGGACGTTAACCTCAACTGTTACCTATTGACTTCCCTTACTTGAATCGTTCTGGTGATTCATAATTATTCTTTGATAAAAATGCGACAGTGGTTTCCCCTTGCTTTCATTACGTGAAACACCATCTCCAACATAAGACCTACTTGCTAATAGGAAATCCAGCTTTTTAAAATGACGCATTGGACTATTCCTTTGATAGTATAATCACAGTGAGCAATAAAAATCACGGTAATGGTCTAGTGAATCATAAAGAAGGATTGAGCACTTAGATGAGGGCAGTGGCGTCCTTAGATGAGCTTGGGTCAATGGCACCCGTGCGGAATCATAATTTTCCGTCCTTGTGACATAAAATAAATGTCAGTGATTGTGAAAGACAGGATGAAAATAAATTTGCCGCCCTCCCAATGATGCCGCCCGGGGCGGTCCGCACCTCCACCCCCCTCTCGCTACGCAACTGGATGAGGGTCACACTCCGTTTGTGTATGATGTACCCATGAAGTCTGTGGCTGAAAATCTAAAGCTAACAAGGCACCAAGTAGCTTGAAATCAAATTACTCCGTCTCCTTGATGAGATTGCATTCGAGGCTATGCAGCCTCATCTACCAGAAAAATTTTGTTTTGTGGCGCAAGGACTCGTCTTTTATCCAACCTCATATTAGAAAATATTGAAGGCTAGAGGCTATGTGAGACACGAGTAGGCCAGGAGTTGGACTTGCTGATAGAGGCTGAGAAACGAGATGGCCAGGAGTTGGACTTTCTACTAGTATTTGACACCAGTAGGCCAGAAGTTGCACTTTCTGCTAGAGTATAACACCAGTAGGCCAGAAGTTGCACTTTCTGCTAGAGTATAACACTAGTAGGCCAGAAGTTGCACTTTCTGCTAGAGTCTGACACTAGTAGACCAGAAGGTGGACTTTCTGCTAGAGTATAACACCAGTATGCCAGGAGTTGGACATGCTGATAGACGCTATTTGATACGCACTTCATGGGAGCACTTAAATATATTTGAGAGCTTATCCTCAACTTTACCGACGACACTAGCAGTCTTTGGAACATCATCATCATCATTAAAGGCCGTCTCCGCAACGAAGGTTGGCTGCAACGTATCTCCAGCATCTCCTGTCTCTTGTCTTGGTGGTGCACTCTGCTAGACTGTAACCTGTCCATCGTGTGATGTTACTCTCCCACTTGTATCTCTGCCTACCTCTTGCTCGCGTCCCTTTGACTTTACCCTCAAGTAAGGTCTTCAATAAGGTGTCATGTCTTTTAATGTGTCCAAAGTATTTTATTTGTCTGATCATTATTTCTCTTAGTAGTTCTTTCTTCATGTTTAGTGTTTTTAGCACCTCTTTATTTGTTTTCTTCTCTTTCCATGATGTTCTCCCTATTCTTCTATATACCCACATCTCAAAGGCATCAATTTTGTCTTCTAATTGTTTATTTAATGTCCATGTTTCTGAGCCATACATTAATATGGAATAGATGTAGCATTTTATAATTCTCATTTTTAACTTGTTTGTAATTTGTTTAAATATTAATAATTTCCTCATGTCATTGAAGGTACTTTTAGCCATTCCTATTCTCCATTTAACGTCTGTTTCCCATCTGCCATCATTTGTGACTATGTGTCCAAGATATTGATACTGTTTTACTTGTTGTAGTTTCTCTCCCTGTATGTTTATGTTTATCTCCTGTTCTTCTGTGTCTTTGCTGATTATCATGGGTTTTTTTTGAATATTTATATCCAGTCCATATTCATTACTTGATTTATTGACTTGATCTATTGACTTGATCTATTAGTCTTTGTAGTTCATGTTCACTTTCTGCTAAAATAACAGTGTCATCTGTATATCTAATGTTGTTTATTATTTTCCCATTGATCTTGAGTCCTGGTGTTTCTTCTATATTTTTAAAGATATTCTCTGTGTAGATATTAAATAGGCTTGGTGATAAAATGCATCCTTGTCTTACCCCTCTTCTTATTTCTATGTATGGTGAGTAAATGTTTTCACATCTTATTGATGCAGTTTGTTCCCAATATATATTTCTAATCAGTTTGATGTCTTTTCCATATATTCTTATTTCTTGAAGACATTTGATTAATTTTTCATGTTAGACTCTGTCAAAGACCTTGCTGTAGTCTATGACGCAAATATAGATACTTTTTTGGACTTCTATAATTTTATCTATCACTAGCCGGATACTCAGTATAGCTTCTCTGGTTCCTTTGTTTTTCCTAAAACCGAATTGTTCTTCACCGACCTCCATGTCTATCTTGTTCTTAATTCTTTCATGTATTATCTTAAGAAGTATTTTAGTTAGATGGCTCATATGGAACATAGTGAACCATAAAATCCAATCACAAGGACATCTTCTCATCTGTGTTCAGCTTGGCTGAAATTTAAATTTCGAATACGCCGGATGTTGGTAAGTTAGCGTTGAATATTTGCAGATATTATCTAAGAAAGTGCATGTTTTTTCATCAGTTGATATTATACATCGATTTATATCTTACTGCTGTATAAATATAGTGATGCCACTATTTAAAAAATAAATTTACATGTTCTAGTCTGTTATATCTTCTACTTTTTCCATCAATATTTGGTTCAAATTACATCTTTTTACATTGACCCTTACTCGGAATATTAGTGAAATCCACACTTACCGGAAAACCGGAAATTACGACACGGTAGTAAACATGTTTATATAAAAAAAGATTGTTTCTGATATGGACACCTGTCATAAAAAATGTGCGGATACGAAATAAATTAGAATAAATAAACATTAAAATATAATTTCTTAGAGATAATCTCTAATAATATAGTTTTTAACATGGATCTTTCATATGATTGCTGTTATAAGAACTCATTAGAACTCACTCTAGAAATATAAAACTAAAACCAGTTATCATTTATAACGTTATACATCTCTTATTTACATATAAACATTTGCATGTCGATGAACTAGTGTCTTCTGAGTGTGAAAGAAAACACAGGCTCGAGAACATCACGTTTCATAGTATATACAAAAGAGCTTTATCGCTCGTAATTCCTGGGGTGTGAAACAGACAACCATGTATTATTCAGTTATACATACATACACACACATATGTATATGGTTGGTTGGTTGGTTGCTGATCCAGTGGTCCATGGGCTCATGCCCTTTGACCCAATGCCATTAAATGGCATTATATTGCTGGGAAGTCTGTGGATTTTCTGGCCAGAGCCAGAGAATAACTATCACACCTCCAGGAAGGTAATTTTCAACCTATGCACTGCTCCAGGCTACTGCAGCCAAGATAGGGTTCACTGTGCTCATTCCCCGCCACCAATTGACTACTGGTTATGTCGAACTTCTCTATTGCTCCAGGCACGCAACCAAATGTTCAAGTCAAAGGATTGTCACGTCCTGAGTCACTGTGCCTCTATGATGGGTCTCAGCCATAGGAAAAAACAGTGCTGTCAGTTTCCTCCTTCCCAGTGCTGCACAGTACATCTCCGGCTCCCTCCCAACCACAGAGGGTGCATATATATATTCAAGTAAACATGAAACACATTTCAACAACAAAATAACAGCATAATAAGCATAATTGTATTGATGATGTGCCATGAAGCTTCTATAAGAAAATAACCTCAATATAACGGCATTTCATCCACTAAGGTTTCCTGTTGCATGGGTGGTTTGTCTAGTGGGCCATTGGTGAGACCCACAGACGCAACCACATGCGTACATATGTACATAAAACCTGTATGTTTACATATACAGAACATATTATAGCTGTATATTACATTACATGTATATGTGTGTGTGCGTGCGTGTGTGTATGTGCGTGCGTGTGTGTGTGTGTGTACAGAACGCAAAAAATGTACACACTCTTCAATAAAAGGACAACTAAATATTTCCGAAACAAACTTTATTCACATCATAATAGTGATAGATCAAGACACACGACACTAAAGACCTCTGTACATAATTAATTAGGACTTCATTCGTTACATTTTTTGATTATTGTTGTAGTTTTCGTTGGCCACTATTATATACGTGGATCCGCATGTCAAAAATAGAGAAGACGATTCCACGTATATTAATAGTGACCAACGACCACCACGACAATAATCAAAAACGTAACAAGTAGCGTACTAATTGATTATGTACAGAAGTCTTATAAGTTCTGTCAAAGGTTACGGAAAGATTACATAGAGGAGGAAGTAGAGATGTGGTTTTATAGAAAAAAATATTTAAGAACAGCATGGACATATAGAAATAGGCAATAAAGTTTTATTTTAAGAAGCTAATTCAAAAAGGTAAGCTGCTTACTGACATCAGGAAAAGAATGTCTTCATTATTTAGATATATAAACAGGTAAATCCAGGAATAGGGTAATGAAGTTTTGCTAATCATTCAAGACATACATAATAACACACACAAATCGACGTTTCGACCAAAAGATTTTTATCAAGAGAAAAAATTAGAACAAAATTAAAACACAACAGAAAGCGGATGGTAATGATACGGACGTTTATATTTGCATGTGTAATATAGAGTGACCGGAAGAGGTCTATATGTTGGACATATGAGCAGAGGAAAGATGGAGCACATTATGAAAATAGGCACGTTGAATAGCAAGATGGGGTAGGGGAATATCACGAGAAAATATGCCAGACAGCCTGCCATTGTGATAATGGAGAACAGAACATTGGTATCGGAAATGATTGTCAGCACACGAAACAGATGTTTGTGGAAGGATGATAACCAACAACCCGCGGCACTGACTTACGAAAAAATAATTTAGTCACCCATCATGAGAAAATTTATTTAATTCCTGCGTTATTCCGGGGCTATCATATGGATGTGAGAGCTGAAAAAGCTCTTTATCTTCAGAAAAGAAATGACTGAGATTCGAGAACAAATGTTTTCGTAGGATAACTAACACCCATTGGAGTGAATTCAAATCGAATGATAAAATCAGAAAAGAGACACATCAAAATTTCATCACAGATGTTATCAGAAAACGCCGTTGGTCCTACATCGGACATGTCCTACGCGTAGACACCAACAGAATACACCATAAATCTCTTGAATGGATACCTACAGGCAAAAGAGCACGGGGTAGACCAAAAGAAACACTGAGAAGAACAATACTTAGAGAAAATAAAACAACTAATATCCGTACTATTCAAGAACTGCACATAATAGTTTTGAACAGACAGAGTTGGAGAGATCTGACCTCTGCCCTATGCGCTAACGTCAGCGCAAACAGAAAATGAATGAATGAATGAATGTGAATTTCCGTGTCGCAACAAGTGTTCCTGCAAAATTTCATGCAGATAAATCTCACGCCTTGGTGATAGTGTTCACATTTTGTAAGGAAGACTCCGTGTAGAAAAAGAAAGAGAGAGAGAGAGAGAGAGAGAGAGAGAAGTGAGAGGAAAAAAGAGAAATAAAAGTATCAGAAATATTCTATACCACATGGAGATATCCGTGTCACAGTATAATGTTACTTTAGCGCTGCAACTTTCTTAAAAACGGAAATCATTTCCAAAAGTGCCTGGTCTCACTCAAATTTTCCGAATCCTCTCACGGGTCTGTCAATAACGATTTGACCTAGTTTCTTAATGAATGCTTTTTTCTGTCCAAATTTCTCATTTTATTAAGTATCATCTGTTTTTTGGAATTTTAAGTTGGAATATATCTGATCAGGACAAACTCCATCTATCTTCTGTTTTTGAAACACGAAGTTGGAATATATCTGATCAGGACAAACTCCATCTATCTTCTGTTTTTGAAACACGAAGTTGGAATATATCTGATCAGGACAAACTCCATCTATCTTCTGTTTTTGAAACATGAAGTTGGAATATATCTGATCAGGACAAACTCCATCTATCTTCTGTTTTTGAAACATGAAGTTGGAATATATCTGATCAGGACAAACTCCATCTATCTTCTGTTTTTGAAACATGAAGTTGGAATATATCTGATCAGGACAAACTTCATCTATCTTCATCAGATTCTTTTCATTCTACAAATGTTCGTAAATGTAATTTTAGGTTTCCATCTGTATATTTGAGCAGACGTTGAAGTCTCTTGGACCGTTATCAAACATCAGGTGACAGACATCCCACCCTTCTCGTTCTCCGGTTATTATTATTTTTATTGAAGGGTAATTATTGTGTTGTTGTTATGTTGCACCTTCTTCTACCCACGTATCTTATCTACTGGTATTTGACATGCTACACCTTCTTCTACCCACGTATCTTATCTACTGGTATTTGACATGCTACACCTTCTTCTACCCACCTATCTTATCTACTGGTATTTGACATGCAGCACCTTCTTCTACCCACGTATCTTATCTACTGGTATTTGACATTCAGCACCTTCTTCTACCCACGTATCTTATCTACTGGTATTTGACATGCAGCACCTTCTTCTACCCACGTATCTTATCTACTGGTATTTGACATGCTACACCTTCTTCTACCCACCTATCTTATCTACTGGTATTTGACATGCAGCACCTTCTTCTAACCACGTATCTTATCTACTGGTATTTGACATGCAGCACATTCTTCTACCCACGTATCTTATCTACTGGTATTTGACATGCAGCACATTCTTCTACCCACGTATCTTATCTACTGGTATTTGACATGCAGCACCTTCTTCTAACCACGTATCTTATCTACTGGTATTTGACATGCAGCACATTCTTCTACCCACGTATCTTATCTACTGGTATTTGACATGCAGCACCTTCTTCTAACCACGTATCTTATCTACTGGTATTTGACATGCAGCACCTTCTTCTAACCACGTATCTTATCTACTGGTATTTGACATGCAGCACATTCTTCTACCCACCTATCTTATCTACTGGTATTTGACATGCAGCACCTTCTTCTAACCACGTATCTTATCTACTGGTATTTGACATGCTACACCTTCTTCTACCCACGTATCTTATCTACTGGTATTTGACATGCTACACCGTCTTCTACCCACCTATCTTATCTACTGTTATTTGACATGCTACACCTTCTTCTACCCACGTATCTTATCTACTGGTATTTGACATGCTACACGTTCTTCTACCCACGTATCTTATCTACTGGTATTTGACATGCAGCACCTTCTTTTAACCACGTATCTTATCTACTGGTATTTGACATGCTACACCTTCTTCTACCCACGTATCTTATCTACTGGTATTTGACATGCAGCACCTTCTTCTAACCACGTATCTTATCTACTGGTATTTGACATGCAGCACCTTCTTCTACCCACGTATCTTATCTACTGGTATTAGACATGCAGCACCTTCTTCTACCCACGTATCTTATCTACTGGTATTTGACATGCAGCACCTTCTTCTAACCACGTATCTTATCTACTGGTATTTGACATGCAGCACCTTCTTCTAACCACGTATCTTATCTACTGGTATTTGACATGCAGCACCTTCTTCTACCCACGTATCTTATCTACTGGTATTTGACATGCAGCACCTTCTTCTACCCACCTATCTTATGTACTGGTATTTGACATGCTACACGTTCTTCTACCCACGTATCTTATCTACTGGTATTTGACATGCTACAATGTTAGTATGACGCATGTTTTATAGGTTAGAGCATTGGTTTCACAGATATGAGATCCAGGTTTTGACTCTTGGTAAGAACTATTTTTTCTCTGCCGGAGGGTAAATTAAAAAATAAATCGCCTTGTACATGACGTGGCTACATCAAGGACATGTAGCGTAAATCTTACAGGTCACTAGCAAACTGCTTTCAAACCTCTAACGGGTTTAATGAATTATTGACAGCTAAGTTTGTGGACAATATAATGATATCTACTGCCAAATTAGTGTATCTTGAACTTAATGGTATTTACTGTCGAATTATTGTATAGTGAAAAGCCCAGATAATAAGACAGCGCTATCAAATAGAGTATATCATAATACATAGACGATTCAGAAATTCATTGAAGGCTGTTAAGACACGCCCAAGCGCTGACTGCAACTGTGATCATGTTCCAGTAATGGGAAAGATTAATACTAGATTATAGAGATTAAAATCTACAAGGGCAGACAACATCCAGAATGTTAATATGCTGACAAAAAGCTTACAAATTTACAACAATAATATAATATAACAATTCAAAATAGGTAAAATACTATAGAAAATCATAGTAACCATCGATGAACAGTGGATGATGTTAAAAGAATCATTGCAGCAAACAACTAAAGAGATCCTACCTCGTAAGAAACATCTTAATAAGAAGGTTGGATGACAGAAGATATTTTGAATATAATGGAACAAAGAAGACAGACGAAGAATAACATTGTAGGATACAACAAGATAAACAAAAAAATTAAACATAAATGCCTCAGGGCTAAAGATGAATGGTTAAATGCAAAATGCACTGAAAAAAAAAATGCACTCTGCACTAGTATATTAACTGCAGAGGTAAAAGAATTTATACAGTACTTGAAAAACAACAAATTATCGAGCCTGGATAAGATTACAAAGGAAGAATTAGAAGCTCTGGGAGATTATAGCATTGCAGTTATCATCTCAAATATTAAATGAGATCGGCAACAGTGACTATATTCCATCTGATTCACTTCAATGAATCTTCATAGCTCTACCAAAGAAACATGGTGTAGTAGATTGCGAAGACCACAGAACTATCAGTCTTATGAGCCAGATGATCAAGGTTCTATTGCGCATTATAATGAGACTTATAAGAGGAAAAATAAAACCAGAAATTGCAGAAAAACAATGTGGATTAGTAGAAGGAAAAGACACACGAAATTCCCTATATATAATAAGAACATTAATGAAGAAGGCAGTAGAAGTACAACACCTATACTTGTGCTTCATAGATTACAGCAAAGCATTTGACAAGGTGAAGCATTCAGATATTATAAAACTGCTAGGAAATCTTAACGTTGAAAGGAAAGATCTAAGAATAGTAAGAAATATGTATTGGAAACAAACAGCTGCGATTTTTTTTTGTTCGCTCCATTGTAACCATCACGGATATCCGTGCGATTTCCGCCGGGAACGTGATTACGTTGTGCCACCGTTATGCGCCTTGTAGGCCTAGCACATCCGATTTCGGCATGCCTTGACAATTCG
Source organism: Meghimatium bilineatum (assembly GCA_034231615.1). Lineage (NCBI taxonomy): Eukaryota > Metazoa > Mollusca > Gastropoda > Stylommatophora > Philomycidae > Meghimatium > Meghimatium bilineatum. Next base: position 102,317,218 of record CM067299.1, read on the forward strand.
GGTGGGCTACCCTTAGCCTGTGACAGCCTCTATATCTGTCTCCAGGCACGCGTAATGGAGCCTCTTCGCCCAGACGATTTTTTGCTCTCGTCTGACTCGAACGAGGTGTTCCACTGTCTATGAACTTGCCTCGTGTAATTGGACGTGCTGTGCCTGTGCCCATTGGGTACTGAACCGTTTCTCATCCGTGAGCCTGGTTCCTTAAGGGGAAGAACTCAACAGATGAGTTGGACCCTGGCTCTTTCGCCCTCTTAGCCGAGGTGTCATTCACCGACATCGTGTACCCCTTGTCCAAGTTCGAGTCTCACACCACGCGTTTGAGAGCAAGGCGTTCTCGAGCTGAGCGTCCTTGTCCCAATAGCGCCTGAGCCCATCAGGTACTGAACCCTTTCTCTCTTCAAGTGTCTTTCCGGTGTAGGAAAACCTGACAGTAGAGTTGGGCCAGGGCTAAATCGTTGTCCCTTTCGTGCCTGAGCGTATCGAGTACGGAACCCTTTCTCTTCGCGAGCATATTTCCGGTTTAGGAAGGCTCGACATTAGAGTTGGGTTAGGACTTCTTGCTTTACCAAACGCCAATGGATGGGTCTGGGTCTCTCTGCCTGTAAGGAACACAGGTAACTAGAAGCTCGTCTCGAGCTGACGGTGCTTGTAGTTCCCCTTTCCTAGGGACTTTTCACTTTCTATTTGCAGTTCGCGCAGCCCTCTAGCGCTGTTCTGCATTTTCATTGTTTCATTGTACTCGGTATGAAATCTATTTGTCTCTCGCCATGCATCTATCTTTACGTGCATTTTACATTGGCCGCCCCTCCAATGTTCGGACTGGACTGCCCTGCTTCACTGTATGTCGACAGTGTCGCTATATGTGGTGATGCTGGTGGTGTCGGAGATATTGTCTGTCTCTTGTGCAGTCAAATCTCTTTCCATCTGCTACCTCCACATTCTCGGACACGATCCCCAAATGATTTGGCCAGAATCAGCTCGAGCTGCTGTATTTCTGTTTCCAGGGTGCACCGCGTGGAGGTACATTTGGGATCTTGGTTATCTGCTAACCCTGGGTCCGCCTAGAGCAATGCGTTCCCTTTGCACCCCACAGCTGCGATGAAAGTTAACAACACTATAGGAATATTTCAAAACATAGAAATGGGCGTCATGCAAGGTTATGTAATTTCTCCGGATCTTCTCTCCCTGTATACAAAATATATTATGAGAAATATAGAAGATATGCCAGGAATAACTGGGAGGATACAATATAAATAACTTGAGATATGCTGATGATACGGTACTGAGCGTAGGAAGTGAACAGGAACTAAATTAGATAAAGCCTGTTAGATAAAGTAGTGAAGAAAAGTGAAAACAAAGGCCTTAGTTTAAACAAGAAGAAAACAGAAATAATGGTTGTCTCGAAGAGACATACATCACTAAGATGCAACACAATGATTAATGACACAAAATTAACACAGGTTAAAAAAGTAAAATTGCTAGCTTGGCACCCTACCCTGTTCACATCAGAAGATAGATGCCCCAATGAGATAAAGAGCCGAACAGCACAAGCCAAATCATAAATAACCAAATGGTCAGAGGGTGTCCGACAAAGTTGATGGTGCCGCAGTAACCTAATGAACAAATAGTCAAGCAAAATGAATTAAACAGGTTACTAAAACACTTACCTTGCCTATTAATAAAAATATATAAAAAAAGTATATATAAAAAAAACATAGAATAAAACTAAACAGGACAATTCTCCACGTATCGGCTCAAATTGAACCTTTTTCAAGAGACAAACAACAGAAAACAACAAAATAAAAAACAAAATAGATGACTATATATCATCAAGCCCAGTCTCCATAACGCAAAGTTTGCGTTATGGAGACGGAGATTGATGAAATCTAGTCATCTATTTTGTTTTTTATTTTGTTGTTTTCTGTTGTTTATAAAAATATATATATATTCCGCATTACTCTGTCCTTGCTGTTATATCATTGTAAACTACAGTTGGAATTGCCAAGAAATCCTGGATGTTGCCAGTAACAGATTATCGGGAGAAAAAAAGACGCATTGGACAAAAGACATCTCGAATTGCATATAAATGCCCTAGTCTGCGACAGATGAACTTCAGAACATGTATAAAATAGACTAGGTTGTGGAGAGGATATGTGTCATATGAATGAATGAAGTTTATAAAGAGAACAATTATACATTCTCTGTTATATTAATAATAATTACAATGTTCAAAGACTCAATTATCTCTCACTACCTTCACACGACCTGTACATATTTATTGATAATATTTCAGTGATTAAATGTGGAAAAACAATCTGAATTTTGATGGATGAAACTAGCGTCCTCTTACACTCCTTAATCAATACTCTAATTCTATGATCGAAACTGTATTCATGAACACATTGCACAAACTTTGAAAGGTGTGAAAGCTGATATCCGAGGGAATAGACACGCACAGCATACGGAAAAAATAAGCTTAAAATATGCAGTTATAAACAGATACCACACCGAAGTAAAATCTATACTGACATTTGGTGTCTTGATATGCAGTAATATTGTGGCTCGTCACTTCGGTAACTCTGTCAATTCACTTTATTGTTGGTGGTTTCCCTCTACCTCTTGGTGTTTCCATTCTCGAGTTTGGTTATATGACCTTGTGTGTTCAGTTAGTATTCCGAGTTTGGTTATATGACCTTGTGTGCTGTTAGTATTGAGCCCGCAACTTTTTTATAGTATTATTGCTGTTGGTAATATAGTATTATCTATTGGTATTAGATAATAAACAGTTTCCGCGTTAAACTACAGGTAAACAGTTTCCGCGTTGAACTACAGGTAAACAGTTTCCGCGTTAAACAACAGTTAAACAGTTTCCGCGTTGAACTACAGGTAAACAGTTTCCGCCTTGAACAACAGGTAAACAGTTTCAGTGTTGAACTGCAGGTAAGCAGCTCAAATGATTTTAACATGTAATAGTATAGTAGCAACGGAATTAAGAAAGTGTCACACTGAAAGCACTTGAACCCTTACCTGTTTACTCTTCCTCCATTGGGAGCTGTGGGAGTTTGGAAAAGACACATGAAACCAATTTGACTGACCACTTTCTTGATGGATCTGTTTCACTCCACTGTTTGACTAAATCACTGTAAAATAGTCTTGCCATCTGACTATGAGTCTTCTCAGAAGTTTGCATCCCTAGCTCAGTGGTTCCACGCTTATGGTGGTATCCGATGCCCCTAGATTGAAAGGGGCTTGTCTCAGCTTAAAGGGGATATGTCCCCAAAGTTTAGTAATCAGGAAGAGGTGTCCGATTCTCTTCCATTCTACGGAGACGTACGATAATCATTATTGGGATATTTTTTCTCTTCTTTTTTCCTTCTGTGTTCGATCTCACATTCCTGCAAATTAGCAGGAAGTAGTCCGGAGAGCCGAATGCGTTATGTCATGATTTACAAAATTACGATCTCTGCGACTCTCGGTCAGATACATCCAAGTTCAGCATGGCGTCTAGTTCACTGTGGCCCTATATAAGGTAGGACAGCTGTATGCCTTTTTGTATCTTGCAGACGGTCACTAATCAAAACGAAGAAGCAATCCTTTGAACATTTTTTTCCCAGGAATTGGGACTTTTAAGTGATCATGTCACAGCAACAGAACATTTTTGTTTGACTTTCTATTAATTTTTTTCCATTCATATCTTTAAACATATTTTCTCTCAACAATGTTACTCCCGCACACAGATTATGCTTCCAGACAACCCGAGTTTCGACCGTGTTTTCCAAGATTTTGAGGTCTATGAGATGTCCTTTACAGATGTCCTAATACCAGCTTTGCTCGGCCATGGGCAGACTGGCCTTCAGCCCGTTCTTCGAATAATAACTTTTTTTTTGGGATGCCACAATTTGGCATTCTGCGGACGTGACCCATCCATCGCAGTCAATTGTTTCCATGGCAAATGGTAGCTGAGTGCGGCGTAACACTTCCATGATGGTGATTTTATCGTGCCTTCATTTACGACGCCTTCGAAGACACCATTCATTTAGTTTCAGTAATTTCAAAATTTCACTGTAGTTCTATTTCTATGACCATGATATTCATAGTATCTTTCTGTAGTACTTCATTTTAAATGAATTTATTCTCCGGATATTGTCTTGTTTAACGTTCAAGTCTCGCATCCATTTGTTGCCACTGAGAAAACTCATGAACTTAAAATGTTTTTGTGTGTGGTCATTATTACTACTTTAACACAACTTTCTCATTTTTGTTAATTTGAGTTGATGCAATTACGAGTCTTCTTTTAATCTCAATTTAACAATCTTCGGAACTGTTTATATTTGCTCCTAGATAATTTCTTTAGCGATTGTTGGTATTAAATCACGAATGACAATTTCAGCAGGTATTTATATTTGTAGACTATTTAATGGTGGGGTTGGTTTTGGGGTGTATTATCAGGGTTAGGGTTTTGGGGATTAGGCTACGCAACTATTCTATTTATAGCTTTACCTAATTCTAACTCAAAACCATGAAAACACACCTCAAACGAACAATACCCTGAAATAGTTTACATACCTAAATACTTGCTGTGGGTATCTGTGGTTTACTTCTGTGGTAATCTGTGGTTTACTTCTGTAGTAATCAAAACTCTTCATCATCATTAAGTGCCGTCCCCTTAACGACGGCTGGCTGCGACATCCTCTTCCTCTTGTCTTGGTGGTACATGCTATTATACGGTACCCTCCCACTTGTATCTCTGACTATCTCTTGCTCGCCTCTCTAAGGTCTTCAACAAGGCCTCATGTCTTATAATATGTCCAAAATATTTTATTTGTTTTATCTTTATTTTCTTAAATAATTCTTTATTCACACGAAGTGGTACTAGAGCCTCTGTTTTTGTTTTCTTCTCTTTTCATGAAGTTCTCCCTATTCTATATATATTCACATTTGAAAGTCATCAATTCTGTCGTCTAGTTGTTCGTTTATTGTCCATGTTTCTTAGTCAAAAATTAATATAGAATAGATGTAGCATTTTATAATTCTCATTTATAGCTTGTTTGAAATCTAGTTGTCAATAGTTTCCCCATGTCATTGAAAGTACTTGTAGGCATTTCTATTCTTTTTTAACTAGCATGGTTTGGATATGTATGCCGACATGATTTCTTGTCGGAACCGTCAAAGGGAGGAGAATCAGATGAGGGCAAATAAGTACATGGACAGACACCATTAAGGAATGGACAGGACAAGATTTTTCCTCTCTCATCCGCATCGTTGAAGATATAAATCGCTGGAGGCCTTCTGTGTACTGAAACTGACGGGTTACGGGGTTATAGATAGATGCAGATACATTCTCCTTTTAGTTTGTTTCACGTCTACCATCATTTGTGATTATGTATCCGAGATATTTATAATATTCTACTTGTAGTATCTCTCCATGTATTTTTAAATCAAAGCTTGTAGGACCCAAAAATCAACGAACGTTTATATCTATAATTTCATAATAAATTTTTTCACGCCTGTATTTCTGCTAGTTATTTCCCTTTCGATCTTATCCCGGCACTTGAGTAAATGTACTTCGCAGGATAATCTACCAGGTTACACCCATAAGCTCTACAAAAATACAATTTATATTTAATGAGCGAGTAAATGCGTAATTATGAAGGAACAGATAAATAAGAAATTAAAATGCACTATCATTCATCTACTTACCTGCTTTTGCTGTTAAGCTTTGAATGATGATTGATTTCCGAACTATGACACGTTTTATCGATTGATTCATTTTTCGTTAGTGCATAGGGCAGAGGTCAGATCTCTCCAATTCTGTCTGTTGAAAGTTATTCTGTGCAGTTCTTGAATAGTATGAATATTGTTTGTTTTAATTTCACTAAGTATTGTTCTTCTGAGTGTTTTCTTTGGTCTACACCTGACTCTTCTGTCTGTTGGTATCCATGCAGGAGATTGGTGGTGTATTCTGTTATTGTCTGAGCGTAGGACATGTCCGATATAGGGCCACCGGCGTTTTCTAATAACATCTGTGATGTAGTTTTGATGTGTCTCTTTTCTGGGTTTTTTCGTTCGATTTAAATTCACTTCAGTGGGTGTTAGACAAAGGCATTGTTTTTTTAAATTGTCGAAATTTGTTTTCGCATTTGTTTTTGATCGATTGCCTATTGTCTATTGTCTATCCCCAGGTGAATGATTGTTGATCGCATTCACACTTGCCGTTAAGCGTAGGGATGGTATCTTAAGCTGTCGTTTCAAGACCCGATGTGTCGCCGAGGTTGCATTTAGTCCATGTTTGTTCAAGGTTATCTTAATGTTTTCTATCCGCCGCTTTCCTTGTCTACCTTTGGCTTTACGCCCGGATATTATTGTATTATATGCTCTTATTGGTATTTGGCTTGGCTTCATTCTCATAAGGTGACCGAACCATTTTACTTGCTCTCTCTCAATATGTTCAATACATGATATTATACCAACTCTTTTCCTAATTTCTTCATTTCTTATTTGATCTAGTTTGGTAACCATTGCAACTTTCCTCAGACACTTCATTTCACACGTGACGATTTTTCTCAGCTGTGAAGCTGTTAAAGACCATGTTTGACATTGGTAGCACAGTGTTGGTATAAAAATTTTAGATATTATTTGTTTTATTAAATTTCCATCTTGATCTTTGGATGAAGAAGTTATGGTGGAAGTTGTTAAGTCCCTATTTTTGCTTTTTGGCACCGTGTTTCTATTTCTCTGTCTTCCATCTTCGGAAAAAATGCTGCCTAGATATTTAAATTATGTGGCTTGTTTCACTTTGGTGTTATCTATTGTTATATTCATTGGTGTTGAAGACTTACTAATTTTCATAACTTCTGTTTTTTTACATTAATTTTGATCGATTTATAGGCAATAATATTGTGATCTCATTACATCGGTAACTCCTTAATTCATTTTCTTGTTGGTGGACTGCCTCTTGGAGTTTCCATTCTCGTATATGGTTATATGATCTTTGTGCTGGTCGTAGTCATCCGGTAACTTTAGTATAGCTTTATTACTGCTGTTCGTTAGTTAGTCATCGAATTATCATCCCTGGAAATTGGACACGCCCATAGTTGCTCCGCATCTCTCCCTGACTGTATCCGCCATTACACCTCTGCTGACAGTACCGGTCCTATGCTGGTTGATCATCATTCTTCTGCTCCCTACAAAATGTTCACTTTTGATCCTTTTATGCATGGCTGAGGTTTCTTCATATCTTTATTTCATACACAGAAAACGTCAACTCACAGGGAGATTGTGTACTGTTGTGGAAATAGTCAACTCACAGGGAGATTGTGTACTGTTGTGGAAATAGTCAACTCACAGGGAGATTGTGTACTGTTGTGGAAATAGTCAACTCACAGGGAGATTGTGTACTGTTGTGGAAATAGTCAACTCACAGGGAGATTGTGTACTGTTGTGGAAATAGTCAACTCACAGGGAGATTGTGTACTGTTGTGGAAATAGTCTCTCTTTTATTTAGATATAAAACTTAACTGTATGGATGATTCCTTGCAATAATTTCTTGTCAGACATTCTTGCAATACTTTCTTGTCAGACATTCCTATAATACTTTCTTGCAATTCTTTCTTTGAATACTTTCTTTAATACTTTCTTGTAATACTTACTATCTTATAATGCATTCTTGTAATACATTATTACTTTCTGGCAACGATGTAGCAAATTCAGTGTAGCTTCCACAATAAAAAAACACCTTACTATATATGGCACATCCATGGTACATCAGTGGCACATCCATGGTACATCAGTGGCACATCCATGGTACATCAGTGGCACATCCATGGTACATCAGTGGCACATCCATGGTACATCAGTGGCACATCATCTGCTAAAGTTTCACTGTTACATGGCGGTTGGCCTGACCAGTCACTGGTGAGAATTTCTCACTTTCCGCAAGGAGAGAGGAGGGAGAGATATAGACAGGAAGAGAGAGCAAGGGCAGAGAGCGGGAGAAGGGATGAGAAAGGGAGAGAGAGAGAGAGGAGAGAGAGAGGGGCAACATGGAATTAGCGGGGAGAACGAAGGAGAGAGAATGTAGTTAACGATGCTGCAGATAGACAGGAAATATTAAGTTGACTAGCCGAATGTATAATAAGAAATTATTGCAAGAAATTATTGCAAGAAAATATTCACAGGATGTATTAATAGAAAGTATTACAAGAAATTATTGCAAGAATATATTAATAGAAAGTATTACAAGAAATTATTGCAAGAAAATATTGACAGAATGTATTACTAGAAAGTATTACAATAAATTATTGCAAGAAAATATTGACAGAATGTATTACTAGAAAATATTTAAAGAATGTATTACTAGAAAGTATTAGAAGACTTTTTTGTAAGATAGTATTGCAAAAAAGTATTGGAAGAATGAATTATTAGAAATTATTGCTAAAAAGTATTACAATGTTAAAAGAATTATTTTAAAAAGGTGTTGCAAGAATGTCTTACAAGAAAGTATTACAAGAAAGTATTTCAAGAAAACTTTGCACAAAAGTATTGAAAGAATGTATTATAATTACCAGAGATTATTACAATAAAGTACTACAAGAAAGTATTACGAGAACAAGTATTTAGGTATTACAAGAAAGTATTGCAAGATTGCACTGAAATAAAGTATTGCAAAAATATATTACTAGAAAGTATTGCAATAAAGGAATAGAAGAACGCATTGCAAGAATGTCTTACAAGACGGTATTACAAGAAAGTATAGCAAAAATTCATTGCACGAAAATATTCACAAGAAAATATTACAACAAAGTAAAGCAAGAATACATTGCATGAAAATATTGCAACAAAGTATTGCAAGAATGCATTACATGAAAATATTGAAAGAAAGTATTGCAACAATGTATTACAATAAAGTATTACTAGAAAATATTACAAGAAAGTATTGCAAGAAAGTACTGCACGAAAGTATTCTAAGAAAGTATTACAAGACAGTTTTGAAAGAATGCATTGCAAGAATGTATTGCAAGAAAATATTAAATTGCACTATATACATTACGGAAAGAAGTAAATGTGACAGTGAATAAACACAATAGAAATACAAACTTGGCGGAGGTGCATAAAGTACGTCAACATTTAATGGTGAGGGGGGAGGGGAGGGGGAGGGGTAAGAAAATCTTAGCATGTGTTGATAAGGGGGAGGGGGGTGGCGTCAAATGTTGACGTAAGTAATACTGTTTTATGTGATACACCAACAAAATTATATCAATTTGAATAATTTTTCTAAAATCATTGAAGCAAATCCAACTGTGATTTCGTAATTGTTCTGCTAGTATAGTTATTTTATGTGGAAAAGATTAATTTTTATTTTGACATAATTAATCGTGTCCCTGAATTCTGAACAGTTATTGACAAGGAGAGAGTGGTTTGCTGTCAAAAATTAGCAAACAATTGTTGACGTAATTCATGGACAGCCTCCTACAAACAAATGAAAGAGGAATGGAACAAACAAGGAGTGATCTCGAAGGAATAACTAAAGGCAGAAAAATGCATTCTGGAGATATGTATTACATTATATGTATTAAGACGTTGAAAGTTGAAAGATTATTGTTATTATATATAATTATAATTTTTTTGCCGGAAAAATATTGCATAACGAAGCGCTATATTAAACTAATGTCTGACAACAGGTGATTGTATTTTAGCATCTTCTAATTACCCATAAGAAGTGGTATTGTGCTATACACGTCGCTATACAACAGAAGGAGATGGGTTTGCTGCTTTTTTCTATCCCCAGGAATGAACGCGCGATGAAATTAAGTTCGTTTACTATAATCAATGGGGTGTAGGGGAGGGGCAGGGAGGGGATGGGGAAGGATAGGTAGGTCTCATCCAGATTATTCTTTCACACCCGAAGACTCCAATTGTCAAATCTGGGAGAAATAGCATAAAAAGAAGAAACTGATAAAGGCGAGGGCGGTCTATGTGTGTACATAATTAGGTGCTGCTAAATTTGATCACTGTTCACCACACAATCTAAAGACTGTTTGGCTAAAAAAAAGGATTTACAGACGTCTTAAGTTTTAATATTTAACAGTAATAAAATTACTGAAATCTAGATATAGACACACACTTAAGTCCATATATGTAGACATGACACTAAAGTCTAGATGTGTAGACATGACACTAAAGTCTAGATGTGTAGACATGACACTAAAGTCTAGATGTGTAGACATGACACTAAAGTCTAGATGTGTAGACATGACACTAAAGTCTAAATGTGTAGACATGACACTAAAGTCTAGATGTCTAGACATGCCACTAAAGCCTGGATGTGTAGAAATGACACTAAAGTCTAGATGTGTAGTTAGGACACTAAAATCTAGATATGCAAACACGACAGTAAAGTGTAGATGTATCGATACGGCACTAAAGTCTAGATATGTAGACACTGCACTAAAGTCTATATTTGTAGAAATGACACTAAAGTCTAAATATGTAGGCGCGACACTAATGTCTATATTTGTAGAAATGACACTATAGATGTGTAGACACGACACTAAAGTCTAGTTGTGTAGATACTACACTAAAGTCTAAATATGTAGATGCGACAGTAAAGTATAGATAAATAGACACGACACTAAAGTCTAGATGTGTAGACACGACACTAAAGTCTAGATATGTAGACACGATACTAAAGCCTAGTTCAAGTATGAGATTAAAAAAGAAACAAGATATATTAATAATAAGAGCAAGCTATCAAAGAACGTACCATATTTAAATACAAAAATAGATTATTTTTCCATAATGGTACATGTTAAGCAAATGTGCCCTCATCACGTGATAAGTGCAACTTTTAAATATTACGCGTAGATTAATTCTTATTTCGTAACCTAGCTGCCCTATGATTAAAAAGTCGCAAAGTATGCATCGAACTGTTCGCTGCACACTATTAGTTCCCCCCTCCCCTTTGGGTAATCCTGGGGTATGAGTGGGGCTCTCGGTGTGTAGCGGGCAGATCAATGGTTCCACAAGTATAATTACCTTCACCTTCTGTGAAATGCGTCTTTAACATATTTAATTTCGCTAAATAATGTACATATTTGTTTCGCTAAAAAAAGATGCCATTTGCTTAACCTGTGCCTCCTATTTTATGATTGTACAAGTAGCATATAATGAACTATTCTGATCCGAACACACACAAGTATTACTTCAAATACAATTATGCTTACAAAATGGACTTTGAACTATTTAGAGTATAGCAGATTCTAAATATTCTTTTTGTTTCGTAGTCTCCATTACGTTTTGGGACAATTTCTATTATGTGTTCCTTCCCTTGATGCATGAAACCAGGTTGATGACCGTCTTTGCAAGCCACAAATGCTTTTTAAGACATGTTGATATCTACATATCGTCATTTAACATTCATACAACAGTTTCCTGGTCAATACACACACTGTTAATACACAGAGGTTGGTCAATACACACACATACCCCCTGTTTCAACATTTTACCCATTGGCCTTCACGTAAGTCTATATAACCCTGAGAGGGAACATATACTACCAATGTTGTGAACGACTGACGTAGAGAAAATTCTACCAATGTTGTGAACGACTGACGTAGAGAAAATTCTACCAATTTTGTGAAAAACTGACGTAGAGAAAATACTACCAATGTTGCGAAGGACTGACGTAGGGAATATATTTACTAGTGTAGATGCCTGGGTTTTGTTAGGTGGATCGTTAATTAAACTAGGGATCGATATTTCTTTCTTACTAACTTATTGTGTGAGCCAGTCGACAGGCTTTGTCAAGTTTTTATTTATCTGTTTTTTAGATTTAAGGTTTAGTAAAATAAAACCGAGCAAATATTAGTTTCACTTGTCAACTGCATAAACTGTGTATGATATCATTTGTGAGTGAAAGAAGTGATGGTTTATGATGTGAATAATGTAAAGGTAATCTTATAGTGTAGTAGGTAATATTGTAGTGTATGAGGTAATTTTGTGGTACAGTAGGTAATCTTGAGTGTAGAAGGTAATTTTTTAGTGTAGAAGTTAATCTTGTAGTGTTGTAGCTAATCTTGTAATTTAGTAGTTTAGTTTACACTAATATTGTAATGTATGAGGTAATCTTGAGTATAATAGTTAATCTTGTAGAGTAGAACGTAAACTTTTAAAGTAGAAGGTAATCTTGTAGAGTTGTATGTAATCTTGTAGTGTAGAAGGTAATCTTGTAGTGTATGGATAATCTTGTAGAACAGTCAGTAATAAACGTATAAAGTAGAAGGTAATCTAGTGAGAAAATGTAGTGTAGGTATTCTTGTAATGTAGTAGGTAATCTTACAGTGCGGAAGGTAATCTTGCAATGTAGAAGGTATTCTTGTAGTGTAGTAGATAATCTTGTAGTGTAGTTTAGTGTACTTTAGTGTAGTTTAGTATAGATAATCTTGTAGTGTAGTAAGTAATATTGTAGTGTAATGTAGTTTAGTTTAGTGAAGTGTTGGTAATCTTTTAGTGTAGTAGATAGTCGTGTAGTATAGTAGGTAATCGTGTAGTTTAGCTTAGTGTAGTGTAGTTTAGGTAATTTTCTACTGTAGTAGGTAATCTTGTAGTGTAGAGGGTATTCTTATAGTGTGATAGGTAATCTTGTAGTGTAGAAGGTAATCTTTTAGTGTAGTATGTAATTGTTTATTGTAGTAGTAATCTTGTAGTGTATTAGGTAATCGTGTAGTGTATAGTATTATCTTATTGTGTAGTAGGTAATCCTGTAGTGTATAGGGCTATCTTATAGTGTAGTAAGTAATCTTGTAGTGTATAGGGCTATCGTAAAGTGTAGTAGGCAATCTTGTAGTGTAGTAGGTAATCTTTTAGTATATAGTGTTATCTTATAATGTAGTAGGTAATCTTGTAGTGTAGTAGGTAATCTTATAGTGTAGTAGGTAATCTTGTAGTGTAGTAGGTAATCTTGCAGTGTATAGGGTTATCTTATAGTGTAGTAGGTAATCTTTTAGTATATAGTGTTATATTATAGTGTAGTAGGTAATCTTGTAGTGTAGTAGGTAATCTTATAGTGTAGTAGGTAATCTTGTAGTGTAGAGGATAATCTTGCAGTATAAAATGTAATCTTCTAGCGTGGTATGTAATCGTGTAATATAGAAGGTAATCTTGCAGTGTAGTAGGTAATATTGTAATGTATCACGCCACTGAGTGTGAGGAATACTCAACCTCATATTACTATGCACCAGCATTTTATGAGATATAAATGAGTGCACTCTTCCTTCCTGGATTTAACTTTCCCGTGTGCGGAGAATACACACTCATACGTATGGGTCGATTAGAGACTGTTTTCCCTGAGAACGCACATTTGAGAAAGTTTTCCAATATGAAGCCTATATTCTCGAATATCTAAATATAAGGATATGTTACTGATTTTCCACGTCACAATAACAGTTTGTATTGAGGAAGGAAGAGACTATGATATTTTTGTATTCTGCATTCAGTTTTAACAAAGTTTAGCAAAAAGTTGGCAGTTGCTGGTTGTACTACGCGTAAAATGTTGTCAGTTTCTGGATGTACAACGTGTACAATTTTATGAGTTGCTGAATGTAATAAGCGCTAAATGAATACATTTAAATTCATTATGCTTTAGAAAATGAACACAAAATGACAATGTATCGTGTTTACTATCATGGGATACATACAGGAATAGGTTTCCATTAGATTTTCTCATGTATGGAATCTGATTGTTAGAGCATGCACATTTAGCGATTCAGGCGGCTACGGTTCTAGACTTTATACGTTGTATAGTAATCCATTGTTTAAATGCAATTTTTTTTAATGTAAGGTGATAAATTGTTTAATGTTGAAGTTATGATTTTATGTTAGGTGATAAATTGTTTGCTGTTGAAGTTATAAAATGTAGTTAGTTATTCTCAAGATATTTCATGTTGAAGTTATGAAATGCTGTTAGTTATTCCCAAGATATTTCATGTTGAAGTTATGAAATGTAGTTAGTTATTAGCAATATATTTGATGTTGAAGTTATGAAATGTAGTTAGTTATTAGCAAGATATTTGATGTTGAAGTTATGAAATGTAGTTAGTTATTAGCAAGATATTTGATGTTGAAGTTATGAAATGTAGTTAGTTATTAGCAAGATATTTGATGTTGAAGTTATGAAATGTAGTTAGTTATTAGCAAGATATTTGATGTTGAAGTTATGAAATGTAGTTAGTTATTAGCAAGATATTTGATGTTGAAGTTATGAAATGTAGTTAGTTATTAGCAAGATATTTGATGTTGAAGTTATGAAATGTAGTTAGTTATTAGCAAGATATTTGATGTTGAAGTTATAAAATGTAGTTAGTTATTAGCAAGATGATACTCACTGTGCATTAAACCATCGGAGAATAAGTTCATGGATCGCTTCCTAAAGATTATCCTCATGGTGTAGCGACTTACACCACCTGTTCTGTGTTGGTGTGGCAGTCTCCTCTGGTTACCCACAATAAGCTCTTGTTTAACAGTATACATCTTGAAATAATATTTATGTATTTTGCTGAAGGTTGCAGATTCACGTACACTTTTTTTTTTTTTTTTTTACACCGGTCACTTTCCCGATCTCATTATGTGCATTCAGAACGTAAGATATGTCCATTGCTTATCTGGTATTCGTGATTGACATACCAACAAGCCTGTCTGCGAGTATTTTTCTATGGATGCCGGCATGTCTGTGCCCAGCTATGAAGTTGATTTTTATCATGTCAGACCATTTCACTGACTCCAACCTCTGCCTGGATGTCAGCCAATATCAATCTTTTTTAGCATGCTTATGACGTCATTGAGATAGTATATACGAAAATAAGTGTGAGATTCTAACTGCACCCACTGCCCTGGTTACAATCATGATCTGTGATAATAAGTGTGAGATTCTATCCATAACCACTGCCCTGGTTACTATCATGATCTGTGATAATAAGTGTGAGATTCTATCCATAACCACTGCCCTGGTTACTATCATGATCTGTGATAATAAGTGTGAGATTCTATCCATAACCACTGCCCTGGTTACTATCATGATCTGTGATAGTAAGTGTGAGATTCTAACCACACCCACTGCCCTGGTTACAATCATGATCTGTGATAATAAGTGTGAGATTCTAACCACACCCACCGCCCTGGTTACAATCATGATCTGTGATAATAAGTGTGAGATTCTAACCACACCCACCGCCCTGGTTACAATCATGATCTGTGATAATAAGTGTGAGATTCTAACCACACCCACCGCCCTGGTTACAATCATGATCTGTGATAATAAGTGTGAGATTCTAACCACACCCACTGCCCTGGTTACAATCATGATCTGTGATAATAAGTGTGAGATTCTAACCACACCCACTGCCCTGGTTACTATCATGATCTGTGATAATAAGTGTGAGATTCTAACCACACCCACTGCCCTGGTTACAATCATGATCTGTGATAATAAGTGTGAGATTCTAACCACACCCACTGCCCTGGTTACAATCATGATCTGTGATAATAAGTTTGAGATTCTAGCCACACCCACTGCCCTGGTTACTATCATGATCTGTGATAATAAGTTTGAGATTCTAGCCACACCCACTGCCCTGGTTACAATCATGATCTGTGATAATAAGTGTGAGATTCTAACCACACCCACTGCCCTGGTTACTATCATGATCTGTGATAATAAGTGTGAGATTCTATCCACAACCACTGCCCTGGTTACTATCATGATCTGTGATAATAAGTGTGAGATTCTATCCACAACCACTGCCCTGGTTACTATCATGATCTGTGATAATAAGTTTGAGATTCTATCCACAACCACTGCCCTGGTTACAATCATGATCTGTGATAATAAGTGTGAGATTCTAACCACACCCACTGCCCTGGTTACAATCATGATCTGTGATAATAAGTGTGAGATTCTAACCACACCCACTGCCCTGGTTACAATCATGATCTGTGATAATAAGTGTGAGATTCTATCCACAACCACTGCCTGGTTACTATCATTATTTCTTAGAGTATGTTTGAGATTAGATTCTAACCACACCCACTGCCTGGTTACTATCATGATCTTTGAGAGTATGTTTAATATTCCAACCGTATACATTGCCCTTGTTACTGCCATAATCTGTATAATAATTCTACTTGTGATCGTATCAAAAGTACCATTGTATTTCCTCACAATTCTTGTTGCTTCACCCTGTGCCCTAAACACACTCTCCTATATTGTACATATTTCTTACAAAACATTTATCTGTGTTCAATTATTTCTTACAACACATTTATTTGTATATTTAATTATTATATATCTCTGAGATAAATTCTGATCATACATGGCATGAAGTTCTGCTTCAACCACCGAGTCATGTAGTAGACATGTTATGTCAAGATTAATGTGTATAGAAGCGGCATTTCCACGTTCTGATGGCACTTTTCTCTATTCTGCAACCTCGAATATCTTCCGTCAACTCCACGCAAGATTTTCTTTGCTTACTTTTTCTCTTTTAATCCTGCTTCTTTTTATTCCTATAATTTCGCCATATAAAGGATGATATATGGCACGAACTCAGAGATTGTGGGTTTATAGACAGCAACATATTAAACAATAATTATGTGCCATGCAGCAATCATCCCTGAGTCCATTTTTTATTTCTTGGAAGGTTCCTACTTGATTACACACTAGTAGTCTTGCTAATTTTGCGGTTCTTGATTAGCATTTTTTAAATAGAAAAACAATTATACATATCCTGGAGGGAGATCCGTAAATTTACTTGAGTTTTAGTGCTAAATATCATGCTAAATAAAGAGGGCGGCAAAGAGAGAGAGAGAGAGAGAGAGAGAGAGAGAGAGAGAGAGAGAGAGAAAGATGTAGGTAAATCGACATATCTCTTTCCTTATCTATAGGCTTGCTACTTTATGATTTCTGTATGTTTCTTTGTCTTATAGCATTCCCCATTTTTCCCTCACATATCCCCATCGCTGAAGATTGAAATCGATGAGGCAATTTGTGTGTTGGTGCATTCACTGCTGTACCTCTACGACCCTGACTGCGTTGATGAGTCTAATGTATCCCTACGACCATGATTAGTTATGGGCTATAGATGTAATGTGTAGAAACATGTTTGCATTTCTTGTGTTTTTCTCTATCATTATAAGACCTGCTGGTCAAAACGTCCATGTATAATGCAATTATGTAACGTGAAAGTTCATTTTTACAAATGTGTTTGTTTTATATCTATTTGCCATATGGTACACCGTTTTATTGGTCTTCGTTTCATTTCAAATACATCAGCAAGTTACTTTGTTATGAATATAGTATTCATGATTAAATAGATAGAACAGTTAGATCATTGTGTATATATTATATATCTATGTAAATAGAACAGCGAGTGCTATATAGAATATAACAATAGAAATGTGTACATAGTCAAGGTTTATATAACTAGAACAGTGTGTTGAATCATTGTGTATATAGTCAATGTCTATGTAATAAAGTCATTACTATCTGAACACCCATGTGTTTTCTACCTGGGTCCGAGCGGGGTGCAGATACTATCTATGCTGTTACTAGTTATGCATGTTGTACAATACAATTAAGAAGGTCTCTAGTGGTGGAATTGATTGCCCCGTATCTTAGAGGGTCAAAGTGATCCGAGACCATGTTGATGTCAGATGTGTTATACCCAATAATAACGCTATCGCAGTCAAACTGTAAATCATGGTATAATCAATTCCGCTCTATATCTTCACAATCCGTAGGAGTTTCCGAATGAATACAAAGAAGTGAAAACAACCTGAATGAAAGCTGAAACAAGAACTCATTTATGTCACATTTATATGGGAAGAAAACAACCTGAATGAAAGCTGAAACAAGAACTCATTTATGTCACATTTATATGGGAAGAAAACAACCTGAATGAAAGCTGAAACAAGAACTCATTTATGTCACATTTATATGGGACGAAAACAATCACTGACGAAATTATTGTACGTTTCATTGACATTTATATCATTTATTGATTGTTTCATTTATAGCTGGGTCGATATAGATATTATAATCCATATTGTTTTTGTGTCATCTCTTGTGTTTGCCTGTGAGTTTTATTTTAATAAAAAGTATATATACTCTTTCTTCTTCACAATTATTGTTCTTCAGTCATCCATTAGAGTACATTACCGATAGTTTCAGTCATCCATCAGAGTACAGTACAAATAGTTTTAGTCATCTATCAGCTTGCAGTACCTGTAGCTTCAGTTATTCAATAGGGTGCAGCATCAATAGCTTCAGTCATCCATCCATCAGGTCTACAGTACCAGCACCTTCAGTCACCCATCTATCACATTAAAATACTAATAGCTTCAGTCATCCATCCATCCATCAGTACCAATAGCTTCAGTAATTAATCCATTAGGTTTACAGTACCAACAGCTTGAGGCATCCATCCATCAGGGTTACATTACCAATAGCTTCTGTCATCAATCTTACAGTATCAATAGCTTCTGTCATCAATCAGGGTTACTGTACCATTAGCGTCAGTCATCAATCTGGGTTACTGTACCAATAGCGTCAGTCATCCATCATGGTTGTAGTACCAATAGCGTTAGTCATCCATCATGGTTGTAAGTACCAATAGCGTTAGTCATCCATTAGGGGTTTACAGTACCAATAGTTTCATTCATCCGTCAGGGTTGTAGTACCAATAGGTTCAGTCATCCATCAGGATACAGTACCAATAATTTCAAAAATGTACCTCTTTATGGTGAGATATTCTCCTTTCAACCGCATGCGCTAGTTCAATTCGGTTATGTCATAGTTTTTACCCATACACATAATGGAGGTCGCAGTTGTAGTAATTCAGTATCCACGACCTCCGAAGATAACAATGCTACGTGTTCGCTCACTTCGGACACATATGTTTGAAATGTATACACTGTTAAGACAAACTCTGTGATCTTGATTGTCTCATTCCGATTTGTCTTTACATTTTAAATAGGCAGTGAAATCAGGACCGCTATAAACATATGCTCACTGCTGATGTAACAAAACGTTCTGTATATACATATATGCACTAGAAGATCTGAACGTGTAACATTTCGCAGGCATATTACACGTTGTGGAACATGGAGCAGGCATATTACACGTTGTGGAACATGGAGCAGCAGCTGCACCTTATCTACGATTACGTTTTAAGAGTTCTTTGCAGATTTCAGTTAATTGGTTCTTCGTCAGGTGTTCGTTGATAAGCCAATATTTAGCTTTATCTGAGAGCTCTAGTCAAGAAAATGTCAAATTCTTTCCGTAAAGTTGCCCTGTCATCCCTCTTT
Organism: Meghimatium bilineatum; assembly: GCA_034231615.1. NCBI lineage: Eukaryota > Metazoa > Mollusca > Gastropoda > Stylommatophora > Philomycidae > Meghimatium > Meghimatium bilineatum. The sequence continues at coordinate 102,336,574 of CM067299.1, forward strand.
CTATCTTTAAATATATATTGTATTGTTCATTGTCAAACTTGCTGCCACATGTTTTCTTTTGTTTTGACTTTTTGAGGAAGAAGTAAAGCTTGAAACGGGGTAATGAAGTGTAGCTAATAACATGCAAAACACATTGGCACAAACACAAATCGACGTTTCGATCGTAAGGCCTTTATCAAGTTTATATACACTTATATATAAAAAATCAACACGTAGGGACTACATAACTGATATTCACAAATCTATAGAGCAATTAAATAATTCTCTCAACGAATTACGTTTCGCCTACCAGATGAGCCTAAGACTTATTTATGATGATGCCGAGTAACTACAGGAACATATCAATTTGTTTATAACAATTTGCTATGCGCACAACATGAACGTCAACATAGAAAAGGCAAAAGCTATGAAAGTTACAGATTAAACATTAAATTAAATCACATTAAACATACCAATAGATAATTATATGGTGAAAAAAATGTCAGTGTTCATACCATTCTAGATCAGCGGTTCTCAACCTTTTTTAGACGACGAGCACCATCCATATGTAATCGTTAGTGCTCGCGATAACTTTTTAACTGGCTGTACGAGCACATTTCCTTACGAGAGCACTAAGGAGCTTATTTGGACCAGGTTGAGAAAGCCTGATCAAGGCAGTATTTTCAATGAGAACTGTAGTCTAGACAGAGACATAGAATCATAATAGAAGGCAGTGGAGTGACAAAAGGGTTAATGTTCTCAGTCGAAATATCGTCATGTTTTCGTTTCTGTTCAATCTGTTGATGTTGTATTGCTCAGGTTTGTAGTTTCCATTAAATTTTCTCCACTCAAGTCTCATAGATTGCTTTATCAGAAAATTTCCTTCCCTCAAACTTTGTGGTACTTAATAATGACGAAGAATACTTTTTGTTTTGCCAAATTGTCTGCTTTTTGTTGCCAGGGATTTCATAGTGAGTTAGTACTAATTGCAGTACTAGTTTAGTTTCCTTGATAGTTCAGAAGTGTTTAGTTTGATGTTGTGAATTAGTTTGTTGTTTTCTGTATGTTCGGTGGTTTGTAAAACTGATGTTGAGCCACAAAAAAGTGCGATGTTTTGGGGTATGACTCTCGATTGTCGAGTATTTGAATGGCTGTATGTATTGATTTTTATTCATGTTTCAGGGAATGGTTCGTATTTATTATCGTTCGGAAACATGATGAATGTTTTACCTCCGCCATTTTCTGCGACTATTGCTGCGGATCCGTCTGTGTACACATGTGTTCAGATATTTCTCCGATGCTGGAGAAAGTTAATTACCTATTAAGTAAACTGCCGGAGAAAGAATGTACCGAGTTAGACAGGTTATGAAATGACACCACCTGAAATGGAATAGGCAATATATCATTTGTTTAACACATCGAATGACAACAAATACTATAGTTTGGGCACCTTATGGGAATGGCAAATACCTAACTACATACTAGCCATCCTGGAAGTTTTATCCTAAAATATATAAAATTTCCCTTTTTTCTGCGGTATTTCTAACGTTTTAGTCGAATGTAATACACCCTACTAGCTACAAGCCAGGGAGTTTTACCTAAAAAAATATAAAATACTTTGTGTTACTTCTTCTTCTGCGTTCAGCATATGTGGTCATGCTATACCGTCAGGCCTGTCGTCAAGACGAAGTCCACTGTCTTCTCCAGGTCAGAGCGGCTTCCCCATAGCTTTTGCCTCAAGTCTGTATCCTCTGGCCATGTCTGCTGTTTCTGCTCTTTGTATGTTGGGCAGTCCTGAAGTATATGTTCTGGGGTCTGGGCTTGGGATCCACATGGACATTCATCTGTGTATGAGATCCTTAATCGGTAAAGGTGACTCAAACAGTCTATAGTGGCCTGTTCTACTGCGAAATATTGTGGTCTGTTGATATCTTTGTGAAGAGATGTATTGCATCATGTTCGTATTCCCCTTCCATTTGTTTCTTCCGTTTTGCTGTGTATGTGTTGCGGATTATTGTCTTTGCTTCTCCGTAAGACAATGGGTGTCTGTTTTGCTCCATTTCGCTTCCTGCCTTTGACAGAGCATCCGCTTTCTCATTTCCCATGATTCCGCAGTGTGATGGTATCTACTGATATTCAATAGCTGTTGATTTTTAGATTTGTCTTAGCTACTTTGTTTTACTTATCATTTCTAATGTGTTAGCCGGATTTTTGGTGAACTTTTTTTGGAAAGTCATTAAGGGGAAGAGGATGTTTTTCTAACTTTATATTTAGTACTATATTCATACATTATGTACATATTTTCTAAGGAATGAGAGGGTTTGGCCCCAACCCCCTTGTCTACTGCCTCGCCACACGCGCATACAAAAAATAAAGATATAGGTAGATAATATCATGAACATTTTCAACACAACAAAATGGTATAGTACCACCTCTGGCCTTGGAATGAAAAATAAATTTCCCACATCTACGCTTAACTGAGGGACAAGGCACTCATATATGGGTGTTAGACAATAAACACATGCAAAAATCAAACCATTCGTATGTGATGCTCTCCGTAAGCATAAACAACTTGCAAGATAAATAAAAAATTGACAAAATATTATGAACTTCATATACAACGTATAAACTAGGCAGGTAGGAGGCACCAAAAGCAATCCCCAGGAACACCACAACCGAAATAAGTTCGGAACATTGGCAGATGATACCCAGGGCGCCAAGACTCCTAGTAGCAACGCTGTTCTCATGAATGTCTAGGGTTGATTTCATAATTATTTCACTAGCATCTCACAAGGGATCAAAAATTCTGTCAGCTGTGGCAACTACAGGTTCACAGAACACTGTTTAGCTAGTGAGAAAGTAGTTCTCGCGTAATCTGTTTCAGCGCGCGACTAAGCCGGTGTACAAGGACGCGGCCCGATACCGCATAGGAAGCATGGACTTGGACAAACCGCTCGCGAACGACACACACATTTAACATTTCCTTTCTCACCTCGTAACAAATAAACCAGGCTTGTTACAAGGCTCATGGAAACAGAAACATATGTGATAGCAAAATTCAAACGGTGTTTGATTATTTAATTGTGGTTTTTTTTAAATAAATGGTAAATTTCTTGGAAAAAATCAGTGAACCGAAACTATGACGTGTGTTGTGACAGCTCAATGAAATGAACATATTTACCTAATTATATAATTATATCTAATCAATAAATTTCTTGGTAAGTTCCAAATCATTTATATAAACATTTCTTGGTTGTTTAATTTTTCTATTTTTTTTAAACAGTTAGCGTGATTGATACTATTTAATTATAAAGACAAGTAGATTAATCACTGGATTGATATGTAAATTGTCATAACAGAAAGGAATACTTGACTTGTAGGTAATCTTGATTAAAGAGAAGAATATTTCACTTGTAGGTAATCTTTATTAAAGAGAAGAATATTTCACTTGTAGGTAATCTTTATTAAAGAGATTAATGTTTCACTTGTAGGTAATCTTTATTAAAGAGATTAATATTTCACTTGTAGGTAATCTTTATTAAAGAGATTAATATTTCACTTGTAGGTAATCTTTATTAAAGAGATTAATATTTCACTTGTAGGTAATCTTTATTAAAGAGATTAATATTTCACTTGTAGGTAATCTTTATTAAAGAGATTAATGTTTCACTTGTAGGTAATCTTTTTTTTAAAGAGATGAATGCTTTACGTGCAGGTCTATCTTTTTGGCTAAACCCTTTGCTACCTTTCAGGTGAGGGGTAAAAGAGTTTTCTGGAGATGGCCCTCGCGTGTGCTGAGTATATTGTGGAATATGTCGCCTCTATTATTTCGGTGGTCCACCGTTTTCGTGATCCTCCTCTAGGTCTGCCTTCACTGTATCTGTGTAGCATAGCTTGCTGTGGTATGCTGTCTAATGATAGTCTGTTGATGTGTGTAAACCATTTGATCTGTTGTCTCTTAATATATTCAAAGATTGGGGCGGTGCCGGTTGTTTGTCTAATGTTCTCAATCCTCACTCTGTATCTTAGCGATATTCCTAGGATTATGCGCAAGCATTCTATTTCAGTTATCACAAGTTTACGTTTGTCTTGTGCTGCCGTTGTCCATGTTTGGCATGGGTAGCGCAGCGTTGGCACAATAATAGTTTTGAATAGTGTTATTTTGTTGTTTAAATCTACATTATTGCTTCTGAAGAGTGGTGTTATTTACCCTAGGCTTGGTATGCTTTACTACATCTATTGTGTATTTCCGTATGTTGTTACATTGCTTCCTAGGTATGTGAATTCTGTCACTTGTTTAAGTCTGTTGTTTCCAATATATATATATTGGTGTTTCTTTTTGTTCCTCTTATCTTAATTACTTCGGTATTATCTTCATGTTAAAGGTTTGGAATGCTTGATGTAATCTGTCTATTTGTTTTGTAGTCACTCGTCTGATGATGCTGCTAGTGCTTGGTCGTCTGCAAACAGAATTCGTTTAAGTTATCCTTCAGATTGTTGTCTTCCGTTTTCTTTGCTACTTTGCAGATGTTATCTATGTATGTTATGAACAATAGCGGGGAATAGTACACATCCTTGTCTCACTCCCGAGTGGATTTGAAAATTATCGGATGTACCTGTGCTCGTTCTTACTGCGCATTGACTATTGGCGTATATGCTCTGACATAGGCTTATCAGATGTTGGAAAACTCCATACGTCTGTAGTGTTATTCATATATGTGCTTCATCCACCCTGACAAAAGCGTTCTCTTTGTTTACGAAAGCCAAATTAAGTCTTGGTTATATTCTATCGCTCTTTCTGAACGTTGTTTGAGGGCGAAGATTGCATCTGTGCAGCCCCCCCCCCCGAAAGCCCAATTATGTGTTGTTGAGCTGTGGTTCTGTTTATGCAGACATCCGTCTCTCTAGTATCTTGCTAAAGATTTTTCCTATGTGGCTTAAGAGTAATATACCTTGATATGATTTGTAGGTAATCTTTATTAAAGAAAAGAATATTTCACTTGTAAAAGTAATCGTTATGAAATAGAGGCATACTTGACTTGTAGGTCACACTTGTAGGTAATCGTCATAAAATAGAGAAATTCTTTCCTGATAGTCGTCATTAAATTGATGAATACTTGACTTGTAGGTAATCGCCACTAATTAGACAAGATAATGGAATAATTAAGTATTTGGTAATTGTCATTGAAGATACAGGTTACTAGAAAACTTGGCTGATAGGTAGGTATTTAACCAAGACTAAATAGACAAGTTACCGAAATACTTTAGAGGCAGATAATCTTAATTAAATATACAAGTTTCGTTAATGAGTGAATTACTAGGTTACATCATCTTGTTGTTTGTTTCAGTAGGAGATTAAAGTCAACATTTACATAGGCACAACATTTTCAACGCAAGTCTACTTTATTATTGGTCGATGTGGTATTTGTCTTTGTGTGACGTTACAGTCTCGGACAGATTTGAATTATTGTGCGTGCAGTTTTTAGGAGGTTACAGCGCAGCTTCAATAAATGGTGTTGAAATGTGATTCTAAAATAATCGTCAGTAATTAAAAATATTACAGCAATATCTGGCATACAGGTAATTGTCAGTAATTACTAATGTTATTTGGATACTTGGTTTATATGTAGTTTTCGGAAATTTGACACGCTTTTGGATGATAAGTTTTTTTTGTATAGTAATTAGACAAGCTACTGGAATATTTGGATGATACTTTAGTTGGTAATTAGAAACATTTCTAGAATACTTGAATGGTATGTATTTTTTTAGTAATTAGACAAGTTATTGGGATTCTTGAATGATAGGTTAGTCTATCTACCTATTGTTATTTCCACTTGCGCCATTAAGCGTCTTGGGAAGAATTCGGAGTTTTTTGTCTTTGGCCATTTAAGAAGCATTGGCCATGGTCAGCAAGTGTCTATATAACGTTTCTTTGATCGTCTCTGACCATCTAGTTTATGATCTTCATCGTGCCCTGTAGCCCGGTCGTCTGCTGATGTATGCACGAAGGGTTGATTGCGTAGGTTCCATTCTCATGACGTGACTAAACCAACTGATTTGCTGCCTCTCGATGTAGTCTTGACTTGAGATAGTCTTTACTTCTTTCCTGGTACCTTCTTTTCTCCGGCGGTGTCTTCTCGTGAAATTTATAGCTTTCCTCAAACATCTCATATAGCAAACTGTGATATTTTTCGCTAGTATCATTGTTAAGGGCCATGTTTGACATTGGTAACACAGAGTTGGCATAAAAATACTGTTTATCAATTGCCGTTCTGTAGCAATGCAGATTGATGCTCGTTTAAGTATTGGTGACAGCTGGTAAGTCACAGCATGGCTTTTTGGCACATTGTTTCAATCTCTCTGTCGAGTTTGCCATCCTCGGTAAATATCCTTCCTAGGTATTTAGACTTGCTTTAGTTGTGTACCATGAATATATACATTTAACTGACCCGGTGTTCTGTACATATTCATAGTCTCTGTTTTAGATGTGTTTAGTTTCATGTTGTGTTGTTCGTATGTTATATTGAAGAAGTCTGTGTGTCGCCGTAATTCGTTTCCAGATTCCTATATTAAACATTGACCATCGGAAAATAGCAGTTGGTTAGTTGGTAATTTGACAAATTTCTGGAATACTCGGAATCTGTTTTTAGTTATTAGACAGATTTCTTGAATACTTCAGCGATACTCTAATTAGATACTCGATTAGACACTCTAATTACATAGAAACGTTACCGTGATTCCTGAGCGGTAACACTAGTCATTAAATTTAAAAAAATAATTAATGGGAGACTGCAGTAAAACCATATAGTTAGATAATTATACAAAAATATAAAAAGATTGAGTAGGTATTACAGATAGTTTACAATAGAATTTCATACTGCTGCGGGTTTTACATAGAGTTTACAATAGAATTTCGTACTGTTGTAGACATTCTGTAAAACATATTCAACCTATTGTAGTGTCAGTAGATTGTCTATTGTCTTTTCCCAGGTGAATGATTGTTGATCGCATTCCCACTTGCCGTTAAGCGTAAGGGTGGGAGCGTAAGCTGCCATTCCAAGGCCAGATGTGTCACCAATGTATACAGTAGATAAATAATATCATGAAATAATAATACTTCTTACTATTCTACCAAATATTAAAACAATAAACAAAGTTACACAGATTTCTACTTTGCAGTCCAACAGGGACTTTCTTCAAGTAACGAATACACACAGAAAACAGAAACTTATTTAAGAATTGTCAGTAGACATGATATTAAAACAACTTAATGTAATATAGTTAACTCATAATAGATATCTCATGCAATCGTTAAATTTTTGTTCGTATAATATTAAATTGTCACGTCTGTGTTTTGGAGGGATAGTGAAAAAAATAAAATATTCCTGACAGCGCAAACGTGTATGATGGTTCGAAACAAAGCGTAGTTCGAGCTGCTTTATTTAGCCCTGATATTTTTAAATGAAGCATATAGTTGATGTTTAGACATATCTGAACAGTGTAAAACTTATCTCTTATACTTGATATGCTTCAATCATTTATAGATTAAATATTACAATTCACAATTTGCTTGAGCAAGTGTGAGTAAAATGATTCAAGCGTTATTTTCATTAAAGGAGAGATTACTTCCCTGTTATTATACGATTTACCTACAAAATGTTATCAATAACGTAGTCATGAAGTTGATCTTATATTTAATCCATCTAGGTAGGTAGGTTATGTTACATCTATCCTACAGTTTTACAGGTACGGTTTCAATTCGCACGGGGTTTGAACAGGTTAACAATGCTGCTTTCACAATCGTTGTTATGTATTTTATCCTAGTCTACAAAACAGCGTATATTAATGTTGACTGTTTTTCGTACATGATTTCCAACCAAGTTAGAAATAGTATGATGTTATATCTGTGAAAAATAACATATGTTTTAGGATATCTGTTAATTCCATTGATAGAGGGAGATAATTGTAAAGTTTCAGTTGTATATTCCGGGATCTATTTTACGCCAGTAACAACTACCATTGCAAGAATCTATTTTACGCCAGCAACATCTACGATTGCAAGAATCTGTTTTACGCCAGGAACATCTATGATTGAAATAATATATTTTACACCAGTAACATCTACGATTGCTAGAAACTGGGTTGAAACCAATGCACAAGATTAATAACTGATATTTACTTGTTTATGTGAATTCAAACGATGGATATCTGTTGCAAGCTAAGAAAAGCGATAGCAGCTATATTCTGTAGCTTGTTATTTCTGAGAGGTAAGTACACCAATCGCTGTATATCTAGGGTATGCACGTTATATCACACGTATTGTGTATTTCTGTTGTTTGTTACTCACGTTTTTGTACATGATTGCATGCTTCTACTTCTTCTGCAATTAGTTTCCTATGTTTAGCTTTCTATACTGGTGGGTGGATTGCCTCATGAGGACAGTCGTCAACAGGAGGTCCTTGTGGGGGTACACCAATTTCTTATGCTCAGCAGTTTAAACATGCAAATGTGCTGCCTCCATGACTTTAGTCGTCAGAAGTTGTTCTTGTGAGATCCCACAGTTTTCTTTGCTATACAGGTAGATGGTTTGGCTCCATGAATTCAGTCGTAAGCAGGAGGTGTTTGGAAGGTGGAAGCGTCTTAGTTTATATTCCAGTTTCGTATGTTTAAATCAGGATTTAGTCCTCAGGTCGACAAAGAGCTGGCATATTTCCAGGATGTGTTCATTTTGACATAGAGTTTGGTTTGATTAAACAACATTTGATTTGCGGAGATATATTTGTATATACACTGGAGTTCACAGAACCTGAAAACTGCAGTTGTTATGTGATGCCCAACTTTATGATATGATATGTGCACAGCTTCTGTATATTCTTTGTTTCCATGTATGTGTGAATTTAATTTTTTTTTATAATTAGTATTTGTTCTTCCTTGAGTCACACCAGACAGATTAGTTAGTAAAGTCAGTTTCTTGTAGAGTGATATCTCTGATCGCTAAGTTAAATGAAATATATTTCTATATTTTCATAAGTGAGGTGGGAGAGATGGGGAACAACTGGGTTGCCAGATGGTTTGAACTGTTTGAAATGGTTTGGTGGTTTCGCCCGTGTGTTGCCGGGGCCCGAAACGCCCGTGTATTGCCGGGGTCCGAAAGGGGAGCAAAGAATAGTAACAATGTTTGCCTTCCGCGCATGTCGTAAAAGGCGACTAAGGAAGTTATGGGATGGAGTTGGCTGTCTCATCCCATATAGGGTCAGTGACCCAAAGCCATGCTTGAGTCGAATGTATCAGGTCGAAAGGCGCATATATCGCAGCAGTGCTGTAAACCATGGCACAACGCATTCCGTTCTCCGGACTACATCCTGCTAATTTGTAGGAGTTTGAGAACGAACGCATAAGAAGAAGAAGAAGAAGGTTTAAAGCCAAATTGCTGAATTAAAAAAATGATAATTTCCAAAAAATGTTTTTGTTAAAACGAATATTACCTCTCTGTAATTACCAACATTCTTTCATGTCGCTATGGCAAATATATTATATTGTTGACTTAATCTTTATTCGTGTAATGTTATTTTGAGTATCTTAGCTGTCTCTAGACATGGAAACAACGACGTTTCAAGTTTTGTGCATAGTTAAGTTATACATCATATTCTTGTTTATGCAGTAATTGAAGAATTATTGTCCCAACTATTGTCACGCTTCTTTTCTGTATACATTGTGACTAAATGTATATATTTGTTTGCATTGCTATACATTCTACGCTTCTTCTGCATCATTACACGTTTGTGAAATTTGTTTTTGAAAGTCAAATATCAAAAGTCGTAGAGGATTGACTTCACTGAACTCAGTTTCTCATATGTAATCCGTCACTCTCAACGAAGCAGCATGCACCTGCCGAAAGTAACACTCATTCCACGTAACTCCGTAGCTTCAAGCAATAATCCACAGGGATCTCTGAAAAACCCACCTTGTAAACAAGACGACACGAGCCGGATTCGAACCCATGACGTATTGAACACAAGGTGCAAACTACACTAGGAAAATATTATTCTCAAGTGCAACATTGAATGCTACATAACATTAGTAGCGTATGATTGTTTCATTATCTGTGAGAATTTTAAACACTTTATTCATTGATGCATTTTGAAACGGAATATAAATGAAACAGCTACCCTTGTGTTGATGGGGCTCGAAAGGGGAGTGAAGAATAGCAACACTGTTTACCTTCCGTGCATGTCGTAAGGATGTTTTGGGGTAGATGTGGCTGTCTCATCCCATAAAGAGTAGAAGTAACGCAGAAGCCATGCTGAAGTCGACATGTCTGGCCGAAATGCGCAGATATCGCAGCTAAGTGGTAAAAAATGGCACAACTCATTCTTTTCTCCAGACTCCATCCTGCTAGCCTGAAAATGCTAGCGGTACAACTGCAGATACCGAAGAATACATCTACAAAGTATGTATTATTTCAACGAATCAGATATTCTGAAATTTAGTAAACAATAGTCACACATTGTGAGGGATCCTCACTCAAACAGCACCCTCACGTTTTTAGTCTACTCTGAAACAATACTTATTTCAACTGCACGTCACAACAACGTCAACGATATACTCTGTAACAATTCTTACTTCAACATTATAGCACACTAACGTCAACGTTATATTATGTAGCAATTCTTACTTCAACATTATAGCACACTAACGTCAACGTTATATTATGTAGCAATTCTTACTTCAACATTATAGCACACTAACGTCAACGTTATATTATGTAGCAATTCTTACTTCAACATTATAGCACACTAACGTCAACGTTATATTATGTAGCAATTCTTACTTCAGCATTATAGCACACTAACGTCAACGTTATATTATGTAGCAATTCTTACTTCAGCATTATAGCACACTAAAGTCAAAGTTATACTCTGTAACAATTCTTACTTCAACATTATAGCACACTAACGTCAACGTTATATTATGTAGCAATTCTTACTTCAACAGTATAGCACAATAACGTCAACGATATACTCTGTAACAATTCTTGTACACTCTCACTAAAAATCTATTATGCAGTAAACAATGCTTCACTTGTAAATCAAGTGAACACTATTCTGCAGTGAGTTCCGGTAAAATGGGCGTCATGACAGCTGTGTTTTTCTGTGGTGATTTTATTGTCTGAGTTGATAGAATTAACGTAGTAGCAGGACAACAAGAACCACTGTTAACGATCGTGAAACTTCGTAAATTTCCGTGTTACGGACACGTGATGAGACAGTCCACGAAGACGAGATGTTCTTCAAGGTGCGGCGGAGGGTGGAAGAAGACGATGTGCACAGAGGAAGAAGACATGGTTGGATAATATCAAGTGCTGGACAGGATGTGAAGTTCCCAAACTCATTAAGTTTGGTAGAGTATAGAAATGCGTGGGGAACTTTCTGTACCAAATTTTCTACGAACCTGATATATATATATATATATATATTATTACTATTCCGCAGTAAACATTGCTTCATTAGTATATCAAAACAACACTATTCTGCAGTAACATCTACTTCATCAGAACCATCCCATCATCTCTCTGTTTTTGAGCAATCTGTACCAACCAGTACAATCACATAAACGGTATACACTGCAGCAATCCTTATTCCTCCAGTACAATCATATCCGTACTCTACTCTGCAACAATCCTCTGTACAATAATATTATTGGTCTACTCTGCAGAAATCCATATCCCACCAGTACAATCATATCATTGGTCTACTCTACAGAAATCCATATCCCACCAGTACAATCATATTCGTACTCTTCTCTGCAGCAATCCTAAATTCTCCAGTACAATCATATCATTGGTCTACTCTACAACAGTCACTACATTACAATTACAATTAGAACACTTTTCCGCTTCAATGTAATCATGACTCCATTAGTTACATTCACAATAACCAAAGTTTCTCATCGCTGCACTGACCGCGAGCTAGGCTTATGATATTAACAGCTGTAAAGTTCAATCTAAAATTACATGAATCGGCCATGGTACAAATTGTGCTCATAGCGCTATGACTATATGTCATATGTCATGTGTATGAGTGTCGTTATGGCTATATGTCACAGTAGCAATTATGTACTTAATAGTTTTTTTTATTAATTACCATATGAGATTTGAAGAAGTATTTTATAAGCATTAATTCTATAAGCAATATTTTTGTCGGCATTAGTTCTATCAATATTAGTTCTGTCAGTATTATGTCTATCTGTATTCCCTCTATCATTATTAGTTCTATCAGCATTAATTCTATTAGTATGAATTCTATAAGTATTAGTTCTATCAATATTAGTTCTATCAGTATTAGTTCTATCAATATTAGTTCTATCAGTATTAGTTCTATCCATATTAGTTCTATCAGTATTAGTTCTATCAATATTAGTTCTATCAGTATTAGTTCTATCAATATTAGTTCTATCAGTATTAGTTCTATCCATATTAGTTCTATCAGTATTAGTTCTATCAATATTAGTTCTTTCAGTATTAGTTCTATCAATATTAGTTCTATCAGTATTAGTTCTATCAATATTAGTTCTATCAATATTAGTTCTATCAGTATTAGTTCTATCAATATTAGTTCTATCAGTATTAGTTCTATCCATATTAATTCTATCAGAATTAGTTCTATCATAATTAGTTCTACCATAATAAGTACTATCAGCATTAGTTCTATCAATATTAGTTCTATCAGTATTAGTTCTATCAATATTAGTTATATCAATATTAGTTCGATCAGTATTAGTTCTATCAATATTAGTTCTATCAATATTAGTTCTATCAATATTAGTTCTATCAATATTAGTTCTATCAGTATTAGTAGAAGATTATAGTTCGGAGAAAACTAATAATTCTATAACATTAAAAAAGGAAACTAAACACTAATGTAAATGAGTTGTCCTGAAGGTTTCAAAACGTAAATATGAAGTTGGGTTGCAGTGCCAGAATGTTATAAATAATACAAGGAATTTTGATTTATGATTTGATGTTTGTTTGTGGGTTTTTTTTCATGCACTATATTTCTACTACAAAAAGTAATGCTGGACTGAAGACTTTGAGCAGTTACATTTCGCTATAAATGTAATGTCAAATTGTGTAGTTTGTGCATAGTGGTTTTTGGTTCAAAGAGTAAAATTGAAATTGTGATACATTTTTTTCTCTGAATTCATAATCTGGAAACAATATAAATTAAGGAATATTTGTGATCAGTAAATATATCATGTGTAAGTCGATGTCCAGTAAACTCATAATCTGGAAGAAATGCTGAATTGTGATGTGAATTAATGTATCTTATCTATTTGTCATTTTCTCTTGTGCCGTTAAACGTCGAAGGGGAAAGTTGGAGTTGTCTGTCATTGGCCATTTGGGTCAATGGTCATGGTCTGTCCGTGTTTGTTTAAGGTTTCTTTGAGTGTCTCCATCCATCTTCTTCATCATCGTTCATTCTCAAACTTCTGCTGGATCTCCCTTGTAGCAAGACCATTTTCCTACTAGATTTCCAGCAGGATGTAGTCCAGAGAATGGAAATTTGTTGTGTCGCCGTTTTCTTTGCGCCGATGGTCCGGCAAATTCGTTTTCATCGGATCTAATTCTTGATTTTTCTCCTGTATCTTGTAACTCGATCTTCTGCAGTTGTATACACAAAGTATTGGTTATGTTGATTACATTCTTATGATATGGCCAAACCCCCTGATTTGTTTCACCAAATCTCCCTCTTCATCTCTCGATGTAGTCTTGACATGAGATTATTACTTTCCTGATATTTTTCTTCCTGATCTTCCGAGCATACCTCATAGAATTGACGTGTATCATTCCCGAGCATACCTCATAGATTTGATGTGTATCATTCCCGAGCATACCTCATAGATTTGACGTGTATCATTCCCGAGCATACCTCATAGATTTGATGTGTATCATTCCCGAGCATACCTCAGAGAGAATTCCTGTACATATCACCAGTTACACAGTGACCTCCACGTGTGATGGGAAGCAAGCTCACATGAGGTAAATCTTGGATGATGCGCGGCGATGATACCGTTAAATAGATTTGCGCCCCTAAAGGCATAATTCCTGGAGAGGAATCAATAGCGATTCCTATGGGTTTTCAGGAGGCAGTCAAGACAGTCGTTACACTCAATATTAAGTTTAGGGAACTTAGCCACATGAGCATGGATGCTGAGATCAAGGCACTATCTGCGAACATGACGATGCTACAGATGTTCTGATTTATACGGGTGGATCGGTCGTCCATCACTACCGGTTCCCATTGACCTTTACTACCAGTTCACATATAAGAACAGTACACGAAGCCCCAGTAGCTCCTTTACTGTAACAACAAGCAGTCTAACGAGGGAAGGGTTTGTCTTAATGCAAGCACTAAACTGACTGGGATCAAAAGCGTCTTTCCATGCGTGCATACTGTGACTCATTTAATATGATTCAGAAAGTGAAAACAGTTGAAGTGCGTGTGATTTCTGGAGTCATTAGAGAGAACTAAAATGTGGGCCTGACCGCAAAAAATCACTCTTTGTCTTTGTCACCAGACACGTGGGTGTAGAAGGAAATGAACATGACGACACATTAGCTAGACTCGATACCATAACATACGGTCAGCCTATGGACCGAGCAGACATGCTCAATGCTCTTCGAAAGTCCGTATAATGAGAGGATTGTGATGAACATAAGCATACGACTATCCTTAATGCACGATTTGGGAGTGTAGCTCGTAGAGAACATCAAGCAAAGATTTAAAAAAGAGCACTGAAACCAACATGGAACAGGGACTATCAGCCACTGTTACCCTGAGATATTTTTTGTTGCGGAACTCTGAGAACCTATATAAATGTCCGATGTTCGAAGCGGATAATCAATATACATAATACCTACATTCATAATATTCCAGCATTGTTGAATTGTGAAGTTCGTTAGTCAATTCATAATATTGAAGCAATGTTGAATTGTGAAATTCAGGTTTGGTAAATTCATTATATTGAAGCAATATTGAATAAAGAAGCTCAAGTCCAGATAATTGTTTTTGAGAATAATGTAATGCATGGAGATTTATAAAATTGTATAATAATTTGTTTTTAAAAAACGAAATAGCCAAACATAGTGAGTAATATCTGATAACGGCCTGTTAAACAATGGATGTCCAAACTTTACCATTATCGTCATGTTAAACATTGGGAAAATCTGTAGTGAAGTCGTTTCATCATGTCTACGAAGTTCAATCAGTTATCATCTTAAACAGAAGATTGATGTAAAATAATATCATCAAGTCTCGCCCTTATCACTATTATGGGGTTAGAAAGACTGAAAACTGGCGACAAAGTCAGTTAATCATGTCACTAATAATTCATATACTCAGCAGATCCTCACAGGACAATATATTTCTGAACTTCGATGTTCTAGAAATCCATGAATGAACAGATGGTTATCAGATATCATTCATTGTGTTTAATAATTTCGTATGGCTGCACAGCGACATTTTCCGTAGATATTTGTTTTAACTTTCTACTTTCCCGGGAATTCTGCGTACACATGCTTTAATTAGGATACTCTATTAGAAGCAGGAAATAACAAAAACAATAAACATATCTGTATCATTTCAGTCAAGCCCCCCCCACCATTATTGTCAAACTTTCTGAGTCAGTCAATTGCGCTAAAACGACTGTTCAATCGTGACCGTCGACTATGTATAGAAGACCTTTCAACATAATTAATTAGGACCCTATTCGTTACGTTTTATTATTAATTGGATTTATCTTGGTCACTATTTATATACTTGTGTATAAATATACAACCACGTACTTTTATACTTCACAATGTAATCGCTATACTCATGCGATTTAATTAATTCTAATTGATTCTGTTGGAAAGTCTTTATTGAAGGCGGTTATGGTTCAATGTTCTCTGTGTATACTTTTTTTCGCCAGGCGATGAAAAGTCGGCGCAGCCAATATTAGTGACGCTGCGTATGTGAATATCACGGACCTGGTCTATCATGTATTCTACCTCACAATACTACGTACCAGCTTTCTTCATTGTGAGAGGACTAGTACTCTTCCTCGCTGTTTCTACCTTTCCCAACTGTGTATGACAGGTACCCATTCGTATGAGTCGACTATAGACTGGCCTTCCCTAGCTTTCAACCAAGAATCTGTGAACATACAGGCATAATTCGTTGACAGATTGATGAATAGTGTCAGCAGCTGTCAGTGATAGGTGTGAAGCATCGAACAAAATAGGTATATCCTGTTGACAGATTTACGGAAGGTCTAGCCATTTGAGATGACGAATAATTTACCTATAGGTTGTTGAAGAATACTCCAGCAACGTTTCTTCAGCCGTAGCTTGATTTATACCAACTATCATGCTGTACACAGTAGTTTCGCTTCTTTGTTTATTGCTATAACGTACCATACATCGAATTCTAGAGTTACACAAGTCGTAGTTTATTAGCAAACTTTCCATTACAATATCTAAAAACTATGAATGTCGTAAGGAAACTGTACACAATTACACATCTACTTATGTTATTTGATAATATTACAGTTTTTTTAGTACACACTGTGTTTGTATGTTAGTGGAAACATGTTTACCGTGAAATGAACAACCATAGAAACCAGCATGATTTGTTATCACATAATGTAGCGTCACTTGGTTACGCAATTTGCCGAAATCAAAGAGAGATTACTTAATTGACGTCAAAAAACCACAGTGTATAATTATTGTTGCTTATCACTATAATTATTTTTTTTTATTGCTATACTTATTATTGTTGTTTATCGTTCAAGTGGTCACTTTCCTGTGTCCCCCGCCTCCGGACAGATTTGAGGCCTTATGTGTGACCCTTGTACAACAAGTCTCTGTGACTCTTAGAGGGGTATGTGGCCAACATTGAGTACCACTGTTCTAGGAGATAACTAAATTAATGCAATGTGTATATTTATTATAACGTTATAATGTTTTGGATTAAGGAGCTGTTAGAATCCCGCACCATATTTCAATCAATCAATCAATCAATCAATCAAGTACCGTGATGAGTAGCGTAGGTGATCATGCGTCTCTACAGATCTCTGTTGTTATAAGTTCAGTTCGTGACTTCGTATTGTGCCATACTGACAACCCATCTAGTATAATCTCTTTGTCTCTTTTCCTCTTTGATCTTTTCGAAAGATTTGATATTTCCGGTGGTTACTAAATGTTCAAGTTTTACTTTTCTCATCACTTGCCCTAAAAAAATCCATATTTACTGTATCAAATCCTAGTAAAGTAGGTTTCTCAACTCACTGAGTTGAAAATGGATTTCTACAATTTTTCAGATGTTAAATACATTCGTTGGAAGTCTATATCAGCGTCTGATTTGGCTGGAGATTCAGGAAGTAGAAAAGCGATACATTCAAAATACATGGTTTAGTCAATTTTAAAGAGTGTCATTTTACATTCAAAATACATGGTTTAGTCAATTTTAAAGAGTGCCATTTTACATTCAAAATACATGGTTTAGTCAATTTTAAAGAGTGTCATTTTACATTCAAAATACATGGTTTAGTCAATTTTAAAGAGTGTCATTTTACATTCAAAATACATGGTTTCGTCAATTTTAAAGAGTGTCATTTTACATTCAAAATACATGGTTTCGTCAATTTTAAAGAGTGTTATTTTACATTCAAAATACATGGTTTAGTCAATTTTCAGGCCGTATCATTTTACATTCGAAATAGATGTTTTAGTAAATTTCCAGGCCGTATCAAGTTACACTCAAAATACATGTTTTAGTCAATTTTCAGTTCGTATCATTTTACATTAAAAATACGTGCTTTAGTCAATTTTCAGGCCGTATCATTTTACATTAGAAATACATGTTTTAGTAAATTTTCAGACCGTATCATTTTAGTGTTAGTGTTCAAACATTGTCACTTACAAAAACTAAAAATGGACTGAGTATAAACAATCTATTTTAATCAGTCTCAATTGTGACGTTACTCATACGCTGCTGCAAATATGAGAAGAAATCGTTTTATTTGAAGGGTGCAAGTCACGTCACTAGGAAAATACATGTGGTATGAATATTTTCTAGATCTGATCTCTTTTCCAAATTCGATTTGTTGACTTATTCCATCCGAGTAGTAGTAGAATTAATTCATTTTTCGTGTGCCACATCTGGATTAATTCTATCAGGAGAAGATAAATACGGCAACAGAAAATTTGTAAATTGTCTCAAAGCGTTTCATAAAGCCTTAAACTTCAAATTACTGTCTTAAACTTCATATTACTGTCTTGAACTTCATATTACTGTCTTAAACTTCATATTACTGTCTTGAACTTCAAATTACTGTCTTAAACTTCAGATTACTGTCTTAAACTTCATATTACTGTCTTGAACTTCATATTACTGTCTTGAACTTCATATTACTGTCTTAAACTTCAGATTACTGTCTTAAACTTCATATTACTGTCTTAAACTTCATATTACTGTCTTAAACTTCAGAGTACTGTCTTAAACTTCAGAGTACTGTCTTAAACTTCATATTACTGTCTTAAACTTCAGAGTACTGTCTTAAACTTCCTATTACTGTCTTGAAGTGGTTAGCACATCATCTTCAGGACGCAAAGAAAAACTCATAACGTTTTGGCTGTAGTCATTCTTATATGATAAAATATTGCCAGTAGATTGTCTTTGCTTTCTAAACAGTCCGATTGCACACTTTCTTACTGTGGGTTTTGAACCAGGCACATTGAGTGATAGCGCTGTATACCTCCCCTCCACAGAGCTGGACGAAATATAACATGAGTAGCATAGTTATTGAGAATGTGGTAATCATCTAAGATTTTTACATTTGTTTTTATTTTCGTGACATCATTGACGTTCAGTCGTTTTCTGTTGAGCTTTCTGAACAGCCAGAATGCATAATTGTTTGCAGAATTTGAACCATGTACCTAGATAGCACAGACGTACCCTGTACCTAGCTGGTACAGACGTACCTTGTACCTAGCTGGCACAGACGTGTCCTGTATGTAACTAGTACAGACGTGTCCCGTACCTAGCTCACACAGACATGCCCCGTACCTAGCGGGCACAGCATTACCTTTTCTACCGCATCTAAATTTCCTCATGCAAACCTTATAAGAAATACATGTACTCAAGCAGGGTCTGTCTATGTCTGCTTTAATGGTCAACTCCAGCTTGTCAAGGTTTTTTTTTTAATTGGACTTATTTAGAAGGACTGTATGCAGTGACCCTCCAGCCCAAAAAACAACTGGAGATATTCATTCATTTTCCTTTTGCGCTGAAGTTAACGCATGGGGCAGAGGTCAGATCTCTCCAATTATGTCTGTTCAAGGCTATTCTGTGCAGTTCTTGAATAGTTTGAGTATTGTTTATTTTAATTTCTCTAAGTGTTGCTCTTCTGAGTGTTTCCTTTGGTCTACCCCACGCTCGTCTGCCTGTTGGTATCCATGCAAGAGAATGGTGGTGTATTCTGTTATTGTCTGAGAGTAGGACATGTTTAATGTAGGACCAACGGCGTTTTATAATAACATCTGCGATGTTTCTCTTTGATGTTTTCGTTCGATTTGGATTCGCTCCAGTGAATGTTAGTTATCATACGAAGGCATTTATTTTCGAAACTAAATAGTTCATTTCTGAAGATAAAGAACGTTTCCAGCTCTCACATTCATATGATATCACTGGAATGATGCAGGAATTAAATAAACGCATGTTCGTATTGTGTGGTGATTGATTTGGCCTCCAAATATTCGATCGTTTATTAAAGGCACTTGATGCTAATGCAATGTGAGTTATAATTTCTGCCATTACATCACCGTCGAGTGTTAATTTTCTCCCAAGATAGGAAAATTTGTGTACCTTGTCAAGTTGTTTGAAGTAACTAACTTCTGCTACAAAAATCGGTCGAGACTTTACGATGTTAACTGATTAATCCAACGATCGACGACAAGACCCAGAACTGAATAGAGAAATATCCTCCATCAACGAAAGTTATTACCGGAAGAATGCAGTGGCCCTCCTGCTAAAAAAAACAACAACTGGAGATATATCGAGTATAAAAGAACGTTTTTTTAATCGCAATTCCACATAAGAAACAAACATTCTGGCCCGGATATCTAAAACGGTAGCTCACTTTTGACATAAAGTATGCATAGTTCATACTCAACCACTGAGACAAAGAATGAAGTGTACGATGGCTGTTCCAGATGATACCCTGCTTAGCTAGATTCTGTAATGTTAAACTCAGACTGGTATTGAGACTGGTCTCTGGGAATCTAACTATCACGTATAATCAGGGTGTGATAGACGAAACTACATTCCAAGTTCTCCCTGATTTTCTTTAATTGGGGTGTACTAGCATGTCATGTGAACGGGTGAGTGTTTGACTTGGGATAAAATAAATATTTTGAAAACGGTCGCCAGTCATGTGTTGTATTCCCAGTAAAAGAAAGATAACCATTTGGTGGGCATGAAGTAGCAGTTACACAGTTTCATGAATACACCTTTCGGCGCACATAATGAAGAGGTAAACTATAGACTTGAGCCAGAATACTTGTAGATGACGTTAGCGTTAATGTGTAAACTGTGCGACATTAATCGTTAAGGAAGGTGCACTGCGAAAGTTAATACTGGCAAGCGAAGAAAAGGGTTATTCAAGTATTTAAGATTAAAGTATTTCAGTAGTCAAGTATTTAAGAGCTGACGTCATTGCACTCCGGGGAAACCCATATGTGCTCAGTCTCTTTTAGCAGGTATTGAAGAGTATACGTGCTTAATGTCCTCTCACGTGTATACTTTTTATGCGTATCTATTCAACCTATCTCTCGCTTTTCCTTCTCGTGCCACGCTTGATTTCGAATTCTTGCGTCCTCTGTACTCAGTGCAGGATTTACCAACAAGCTAAACAAGCTATAGCTTAGGGCCCCAGTTTCTTTGGGGCCCCCTACATATTTTTATTTCATTATCTATATACTTCTTAATTTTTAAAGGGCTCTATATCTCAGATAGCTTAGAGCCTTATCAAGTCTAAATCCGGCACTGTCTGTACTACTAAGTCATTTAAAGAATTGTCCTCCTTCAATAGCTGATCTAGTATTCCTTTCAAGATCTCACATTTATCCAAAATCAGTTCTTAAATACAGGTGTCACTGAAGCAAGAGTATCAGTTCGCTTATTTATGTGTACTCAAGCATGTTTTGGACAGGAGTTCCTTAATGGCAGAGGTATCTATGTATGGTACCTTCTCATTGCACAAACATCAACTTTTGTGAGATTTTGAAGCAAGGACTAACAGGAACATATTATATATATATATATATATATATATATATATATATATATATATATATATATATATATATATATATATATATATATATATATATATATATATATATATATATATATATAGTACGTATATAATGTATACATATACATATAGAACATATACTAGTTGAAGTCGTAATGTTCTCTTCAGTGTTCTCAGCTTGACAACAATCGGTGGACTACATCGGACATCCACTATCCTCTGCCTCTTGCCGTTGTGGTGTATTTCGTTTGGCCGAAATCTGTCAATCTCATGAAGTTTCCTTCCCATTTGGTTCTTTGCCCACATCTTGCACGGCTGCCTTCAACTCTTCCTTAAAGTAAGGTTTTCAACAAGGTCTGTTATCATTTCTTGTATTATGTCCAAACTACTTTATTAAACATGTGTGTTTTTGTAAAGGTGTTTTTTTCACGCTCAGTATTGTCAGATCCTCTGTGTTCGTTTTCTTATTTCCCCACGAAATTGTTCTTCTATTATTCTATATATCCACATCTAAAACCTATTAATTATGCATTATATTATTTTTCTTATCCAAGTTTCTGAGTCAACAACCATGTAGAATACAATAGATGCAGTCTTTTATACTTATTATGTTTAGTCAATGATCTGTTTAGATCAGTATTTCCCAACCTTTTTTTACTATGCCCCACCTATCTTTCTAAAAGTCTGATGGCCCCCTATGTAACATAAACATATTTTTTAATATTCAAAAGTTGAATTATTCCTAAATAAAGCCTAACTACAACTTGTCTGAATTGCCTCCCTAAACAATCAAATTGCCCCCCCCCCCCTGTGGGACACTGATGTTCATGTTTCCCTCGTGTCATTGAAACTACGTTTAGCCTTTTGCTGTAGATAGCTGTTTCACAATTGCCATTATTTGTTATGTGTCCTAGATATGTGGTTATGATCTAACTGTTGTAGTATGTCTTCATGTATGTTTATATTAGCTTTTGTTCATCTATGATTATTTTGATTAGTATTTATTTTGTTTGGTGTTTATATCTAGTCTATTTTCTCTATTTGATTTGTCGACCTGATCAGTCTATGTAGCTCATGTTCAGTGTCTGTTAAGAGTGATGTGTCATCTGTTTATCGCAGGTTGTTGATTATTGTCCCCACATGTTCAGTGTCTGTTAAGAGTGATGTGTCATCTGTTTATCGCAGGTTGTTGATTATTGTCCCCACATGTTCAGTGTCTGTTAAGAGTGATGTGTCATCTGTTTATCGCAGGTTGTTGATTATTGTCCCCACATGTTCAGTGTCTGTTAAGAGGGATGTATCATCTGTTTATCGCAGGTTGTTGATTATTGTCCCCACATATTCAGTGTCTGTTAAGAGGGATGTATCATCTGTTTATCGCAGGTTGTTGATTATTGTCCCCACATGTTCAGTGTCTGTTAAGAGGGATGTGTCATCTGTTTATCGCAGGTTGTTGATTATTGTCCCCACTGATCTTGATATGGGCGACATACTTTAAAAAAAAAGAAGGTATCCTTCGTAGTTATTCCAGTTCCTGTCTGTCAGACTCGATGTTAGGTAGTTAGTCGTTGTATCATCGTCACGGCACACCGGACAAGACCATAGGTGATCAGATCCCTCCTTGAGTGTACCCACCGTATATAGATGTAATTTGTGTGAAAATGATTTCTTAATTTCTTATGTATGTAAGTGATATCTTCATCTGCATATTCAGCGTTCATTCTCAAACCCCCACCGGTCTTTCATTCAGCATGACACTGGTCCTACTAGATTTCTAGTAGAATGTAGTCCAAAGAATGTAAATGTGTTGTTTCGTCGTTTTATTTGCTCCATTGGACCGACATATCCATCTTCGGCTTTATGTAATACCTCAATACCATTTAAATTATGTAATATAACACTCTAGTTTAAAGTGAAACTGAACGCCACACAAACAGATACGTCATTATCAATATCTGCAAAATAGTTCGTGCTTCTATGTCTGTTTACAAAATAATGCAACATGCTTTCTACATAGACACAGACGCCCTCTGAATATGAGTTTTCTTGTGAAGTAAAATGTACCTCTTGTGATGAGTTACGATCTTTTCAACCGAGGAAGTTAGATCAATATTGTTATATCAGTTTTATAACCATAACAACTTGTGGAGGTTGCGGTTCTAACAATCCAGTCACCACTAGCTGAGTGTGATAATGAATAGGAGTATTATTTTCCAAGCATTTATATAGCTAAGAGCTGGAGTCTTTTAAGAATGAATGTTCTAGAGAAATTCTCTATAATACATAGGAAACACAATTTGTCTCGCAATTCTCTTTAGCACATAGGAAACACGATTTGTCTGGTAATTTTTCAAAGTACGTAGGAAACACGATGTTTCTCGTAATTCTTCATAGTACATAGGAAACACGATTTGTCTCGTAATTATTCATAGTACATAGGAAACTTCTGGAAGAAGTTCAACAGAAATAAGATGCAGAATAGGACAGGCAAAAACAACATTCAGAAAAATGAAAAATATACTGTGTAATATGACCTTGTCATTAGAGGTGAGAAAGAGAGTTCTGCAGTGCTATATAACCCCTATACTAACATATGGGTGCGAGTCTTGGACAATAAACAAACTGGAAAGTGGGAGATTGGAGGCAACGGAGATGTGGTTCTACAGAATGCTGAGAATACCATGGACTGCCAGAAAAACTAATGTAGAGGTGTTAAAAGAGTTAAATGCGAAACGGACCTTAATCAACAATATAAGAAAAAGGCAATCTTCTTTTTTTGGCCACTTCATGAGACAGGCAGGTTTAGAGAACATAATCACAACAGGCAAGATTGAAGGCACCAGAGACAGAGGGCGACAACGTGAGAAAATATTAGACAGTTTGACAACCTGGCACGGCAAAGAAACAACAACGACTTTGATACATAATACTGTGGACAGAGAGCTGTGGAGAGCCATGACCGCCTACGCCACCCGGCATGGCACCTGATGATGATGACATAGGAAACACGATTTGTCTCGTAATTCTCGGAGATCGAGTACACATACAACATACTTCCAGCTTTTACACATATACATTTTTAAATTGCAACATAAATTACAGGTAAACAAATTACTACTATATCAATACACATTAACTACTGTTAAATATACCATATTGTTATTTCAGCCAGAGTATTCCATATAGATTAGATCAATAATGAGGGATAGAAATACGGACACGCCCCTGTCACATTACTGCCCAGGTAGCACAAGTAGCTTCATGGTAAATTGAGCAGGACATTGCACAAAAATAGACATATTTTTATGGGTTTATAACATATTCAACAACAGCCAATTACTGGAATCAAAAGTAAAATTGATCTCCTAGCAGTACATTTTGCTGGTCAATTGATTATGTTTTATACTGTGGTAATCGAGTGTGACTCTGTTGTTAGTTTTGTTTATCTCGTTATGATATCAACTAATGATAAGTGCCGTGCCAGAGGCTGAACATTGTATGCTTGAGTTGACTGAATCCATCTTGTTTATACCAGAACTTTCTGTAATATTAATGCGTTCCGGTAGACTTGACAGATGAGTAGAATGATTGATTTGTACTAAGTTTATTTTATATGTATGATTATTGTGACATGTGTGACCTGAAACACGAGGCTGTAGGTATGCGTGTTGTGTTGTTTATATATTTCAATTTCCATATATTATATTCAATAAATCTTTGGGAGTTTATACATTAATTATATCCATAATTATTTTTCCAAATTTTTACTCCATCCATATAAAAAACCTCAAGAATTCAGAGACCCCTATTTAATTATGTCAAAAACTATTACGATTTTGTCATAAAAAATAGCAGAAAAGGTACGAAATACAACAAGCCTTTTTTTAGATTTTTGAAAACAGTTTCAAATCGAAACTATTCTATTAGAGTATATAAATAACGTTGTTGACGTCTATTTTTTCACCCCTCCCACCTTTGAGTTGAATGGTCAAACGTGTTCAACCTCCTGTTCCTCGATCCTGCCAAAATTACTGATGTGAGTTAAGGACATCCCATATTGTATCATTGTGTGTAACAATGAAGTTTCTTCAAAGCTCTAGTCATACCCAGAAGACACCAACTAGTAGTTATCGGTGTGTATGTATTACTTTTCAGCCGATCCTTCTAGCACGAGGAATACGTTTATTTTTACTCATCTTGTGTCTTCCTGGAAGGTTTTCAACAATTAGATCTTCAACAAACATTTGCCATTTTTCATGTAATTAGCCGGTATTACCACTGTTGCCAGATAGTTGCTAACTGTTTATGGTCAAATTTAGATAAACTATGACCAAACATAGCCAAATTCCAAACTTTTAATGTTTTCAGGTTTATTAAATATCACAAATTACCAAAACATAAAATTTTATGGTCAGGGACATTTCAAAACGGTAAAATATGTGACATATGCTCATGAAATGGCCTAATTGTGGTAACCCCGAATCTCAAATTTCTTTCTTGCCTTGCCAACCCCTTTAAACTTCTGTTTAATTATTTTCTCTTGGTATTTATAGGTCTCTCCTTTTTTTCCCTTTCTGGGTTTCAGAACAACGCAAGTCTTGCAATGATTTTTGATTGTCTTCTTAATATACGAGTATGTCCCATTGTCTTCTTAACGTGTGCCATGTTCATCTCTATAGCCGTTTCTCAATCTTTCACCTCTCTCTATCTCTCTCTCTATCTATCTCTCTCTTCTTTCTGTGTACTGACACATAACTCTTTCTATGAGTTCTCTATTCGTTGTATTCTCATATTACTGCATACTGTTTATCTACACAAGTACGAAATATGTTAAAATCTATAGACTCCTGTATGTCCCTATTGCCATTCTCCATATTTATGAACAATTCATGTCCACGAGATTAACATTTATATACAGGTTTCAGAGTTTTGTATCTGATTTAATTCTCCGGAACTTTAAAATATTTCCTCAAACTAAAGTTTCTGACAAAAAGTCGTAACATTTCAGCTCTGGTCCCTGAGTTAAATTGCATGTTTTAAAAATATTTTCACTGAAGCCGTCATGCCTGAGCAAGTAGTAATTCGATCATGCAAGGAAACTGTTATATTGGGTTTATCTGGTTCTTTTATATGTATGCAAATAGAAGAAATACAAACGACCTACTCCATGTTGCTTCTGTTAAACACTTTACTATATTGGGGCTGTTCATAACAATATGTCAACAAGTAGGTAGTCGGATGGAGTCTGAAAAGTTGACGACAACAATACTATTCTTTTTATATACTAATTAAAAAAAAAATTTCTTCTAAAAATATGAAAACCATCATGTAATGTGTTCTTACTTTTCCTGCAAAAAAAAAACACAACTTTTTTGGGTAATTTTTTTTCTTTGACAATTATTTTGCTTGTGGCGGGGGGCGCAGGCGGGGGCCTGAGGCTCTCCTGAATTCTTAAAAGCTGTTGACAAGGGCGGTGGAGAATGACCGATTAGCACATAATAGTTCACGTTGTTTATTTAAAATCCTATTTTAGAAATACATTTCGTAAGTATAGATTAGCAGAGTTGAGAAAACAAGTGTGAAGAAATGTTACATTCTGCAAGCATAGATTAGAAGAGTTGAGAAAACAAGTGTGAAGAAATGTTACATTCTGCAAGCATAGATTAGAAGAGTTGAGAAAACAAGTGTGAAGAAATGTTACATTAGGTTACACGAATATTACATCGCCATCTCAACATTATAAAGTAACTAGAGTTATAATTAGCCAGTATTTTGTAGGATCTGTGCATCAATAACTGCGATTGGTAGTACCGCTTAAACGTTAATTTAGAAGTCGTGGACTCTCATGTCATCTCTTCTATAGGCTCAATTAGAAAAAAATACCATACTCTAGTAATGTTCAGTGAAGAAGACCGTTCTTCTGAAAGAAAATGCCATACTCAAGTAGAATTTAATGAATAAGGCCAGTTTTCTGCAATATATCAATAAAATACGATTACATCATTTTACGGGGAGACAAGCGAACAAAATGATAGGTCTGTGATACATCAGAAATGAAAATAGGAAATATTGTATGAGAAAGGACCATACACAAAAACTTGACGACATACATAGACATGAGAATTTGTGGAAAAGAAATCTTGATCACACATAAAAACATAACAATTTGTGGAAAAGAAATCTTGACCACACACAAAGACATGATAATTTTTTTGAAACGAAATATTGACCACGCACAACGACATGGCAATTTGTTGAAAGCAAACCTGGAAGTTATTGTTGATGGCTTGTCAGATGGAGAAAGACAGCGATTTAAGTGAGTGGGCAGCATCAAGTCATGAATATATTAATCTTGTCAAGTTATGCTGTCGAGACGTGAAACATACGTTGGATGTTATTTATGTCAATCTTGGTTGGAAACCACTTGATGTTTTCTTAAAACTTCGAGTAAATTCTGTCCATACAAAATTGTAACCGTAAAAGAAATTGAGTAAATTCAAGCCAAGCTTATGAGATTTAAGAGAATAGAGAACCACGGATATTGTTCGTACAGTATCGATTGATGATACATCGAATCGTAATCTACAATAGACTGCTTCCAGACACAAGTATTGAGAGAAACATTACATTTTCCATTAACCCAAAAAGCTAATGAAAACAGATCTTATCTTGAATCACTCTTATGTACATGTTCCTACTTCAGTACAACATTATACAAATGTTTCCTGTATACTAAAAGTAATTTAATGGGATTTTAGACTTTCAATAAAATTAATTAGGGAATAGTATCGTATTCAGCATTGAATATTTAGTAATGTTAAACAGAACATTATTTTAAAATACATTTTTAATAGGTTAAAACATATGCGACATATCGGGGTTGTTTGTCCTTTAAACAATTGGGCGTTTGAAGTTTAGTCTATAGCTCCGCATCGAACGACGAGGTTATATGCGCACTTTTCTGCTCTCTCTCTCTCTCTCTCTCTCTCTCTCAACATACATACATATTAGGTAAAGTACATCTAATGTAGGGCAACAGGGTCAGGAAATTCAAACTAAAATCAAATGGTGTGACAGCGCAGACTAAACAATTATCATAGGCTGTAGTTGCTTAATGTTGAGTGCAACAATAGGTGGACAAATAAAGTTCTTTTGACCCGACAGCATCTGCAGCTTGCCTTGTTCTAAATGTATTGGTATTACCTTTCCATTGGAGTTAACAAGACAGGCAGAGAGATGGGTCATGACGCATGGACAGCATATTGTCTCTATGTTTCAGTCCGGGTGTTGTGCTATGGAGAGGTATGCTCCGTCTCAGACTTTAATTGATCTCGTGACCAAATTGGATGTTGACAGTAACTGGTAACACGTCCTAGTAAACTAGTATAGACAAAAAGGCACCACCAGTTGACTTTTGCTAGTTTACTTTTTTGACGCCTGAAGTGAGTTCGAACTAACAATTAGAAAAAAAGATAACACACATTATGACGCATGCTGCCATCAAGCAGCTGCAAATCGTTCAAGATTTATCCATACATCACACTAATTTCTCAAGAGTTATCCATACATCACACTAATTTCTCAAGAGTTATCCATACATCACACTCATTTCTCAAGAGTTATCCATACATCACACTCATTTCTCAAGAGTTATCCATACATCACACTAATTTCTCAAGAGTTATCCATACATCACACTAATTTCTCAAGAGTTATCCATACATCACACTCATTTCTCAAGAGTTATCCATACATCACACTAATTTCTCAAGAGTTATCCATACCACACTCATTTCTCAAGAGTTATCCATACATCACACTCATTTCTCAAGAGTTATCCATACATCACACTAATTTCTCAAGAGTTATCCATACATCACACCAATTTCTCAAGAGTTATCAATAGAGCAGACTAGTTTCTCTCAAGCGGTATCAATTCAACAAACTAGTTTCTCACACGAGTTATCCGTACAGAACACCAGTTGCTCAAGAACTATGCAGCTCACCAGTAACGCAAGCTGTATCCATGCAGTACATACATTTATATTTTATCTTGCATATTTAAATAGTAGATCATAGATAAATCTACATTTTATAGATATTATATTGTTATATTTGCGAAGCCAAGAACGTATCGAAAAATTCTCAACGGCTTCATTTTGTTTTCAAACTGTCAAAAGACAATAATCTGTAATTTGTCATAGTTCAAAAATACAATATAATAGGAATACAGCTGCGTGGCTTATGTCCAATCCAACTGACCTTCAAATAAGCACTATTAAAACTTTGCCATTTCTGAATAATTCAGTGTTCCAGTTTCTGATATTGTCCGAATAATTGTCTCTTATAAATATTTAATGCAATATCTGCGAGGTGTTCAAATATTTTCCTGAAAGTGTACATCAGTGATGTATTAAGTGAAAAACATACAGCTGCTATTTTTGAAGTATATTATACAATCTAGAAAAATTATGATTATCTGCTAGGACTCCGGCGTGTGGCAACCAAAACTTGGACGTCTAGTTCAGGGTAAAAATGATAGGACTACTGTCTTCTTTCCAGTCATGTCGTAATATGCGATTAAGAAAAGTTAGGGGGATAGGCTGACAACTAGTGGTCTGTGAACAAAATCATCATTATATCTTGTTTTAATGTCTTACTTTTGTCTTCTATCATATAATACACATCGATTACAAGTAATGCAGGGCGGTGAACATTACAGGGCAGTTAACATTACAGGGCAGTGAACATTACAGGGAAATGAACATTACAGGCCAGTGTACATTACAGGGCAATGAACATTACAGGCCAGTGAACACTACATGCCAGTGAACATTACATGCCAGTGAACATTACAGGGCAGTGAACATTACATGACAGTGAACATTACAGACAAGTGAATATTCCAGGCCAGTGAACATTACAGGCCAGTGGACATTACAGGGCAGTGAACATTGCACAGTGATCCTTCTGTGGCAGACTCCTATGTGACAAAGGTATGTTAGATGTGCCATCACCGGGAATAGGCGAACACATCTGACAAAGGAATGTTAGTTGTGCCATCACCGGGAACAGGTGAACACATCTGACAAAGGAATGTTAAATGTGCCATCACTGGAAATAGGTGAACACATCTGACAAAGGAATGTTAGATGTGCCATCACCGGGAAGAGGTGAACACATCTGACAAAGGAATGATGAAATTGTTGATCCAGAAGAGTGTGCTATGCTTCTGAATTGCATGATAATCATGTGATACTGACGCACTGGATGACATCCCTTCAGGAACTACACATTTGAGACCTTATATGAGTCCAGGAATTGCCTCAGCTAAACAACTATTAAGGGCATTTGCTTTTGTGTGAATGCGTGGCCAAGAGCTATCTGTTCACAGCTATTGAGATTATTATTTAATCATCATCATCATGATCATCACCATCATCATTATTATCTACTAGAAAATATAATCTGTCAATGTGTATTACTTTCAATGTGATAATTACGTATTTATTTATTAAGGCACTCGTCAATAGGCATATTCTGAAAGAATTGATGTGATGTTCGTCCGTCGTGATCGACGATGACCAAAAACTCAACCATAATAATAATAACAATAAATAATAAAATAATAAAGTTAATAGTGCGTTTTTAATTGACTAGCAAGTCCAATGCGCGCACAAAATGTTCTTTTACAGAATTGACAATAATAGAAGGTATCTGTGTGAGGTTGATGTTTTTTCTTTTCTACGTGTCCGCTTCTGTCTTGCAGTTTCTTGTCTGAATTCTTCCGCCGCTAGTGCTCCCGTTCTAATGCTGTAACGCCATGCTGTTCTATCCTGAGCGAGGCTCTCCCAAGCACCTACGTCAATGTTAAGATGTTTCAAGGATGACTTGAGCGTATCTTTGAAACGCTTTTTCTGTCCACCAGCTTTTCGAAATCCTGCCTTGAGTTCTCCATAATATATTTGTTTTAGCAAACGCGAGTTCTCCATACGCACAAGATGGCCTGCCCAGCGTGCCTGCGCCTTCATAAGATTTTTCCAAGACCTCGTAGTCTGGTACTTTGTCCCACCAATGGATGTTTAGTAATTTACGTAGGCAGGTAAGATGGAAATGATTTAACTTTCTTGCATGTGTAGCATACACTGTCCACGTTTCGCAGGCGTATAGTAAGGTTGGTATAACAGCAGCATGATATACTTGTAGTTTGGTGGTTGTTCTTATACATCTTCTGTCCCATACATTGTTGCGTAATCCACTAAATACATCACTAGCTTTTGCCAGTCTATCGTTAATTTCCACATCAATGTTGACATCGCGAGAGAGAGTGCTTCCAAGGTAAGTAAAATTGTCGACTACCTGCAGTTTTTCCTGGTTGACGATGATGGAAGTAGCAGTATGTTGGCTATTTGATGTTTCTTGGTGCATGACTTCTGTTTTTTTGGTATTAATAATGATACCAAAGTTGTTGCATGCCGTTGAGAAGCGGTCTATGGTGCTCTGCATAAAATTGATGAAAAAGATGGCTAAACAACAAGGTTCTTTCTATAAAATTGCAATGTTTTGGCTAGATCACACAACATGACACATTAGAAAAGAAGACAATGGAGGGGATGATGCCAGATCAACGAGAAGGAAGAAGGCCACGAAGAATATGGAATCAAGGTATCAAAGACCACTTGAACATGACTCTCACCGAAGTAGGAAGATTGTTCAAGATCGGCAGGAGTTTCCTATGCGGTGATGCTTGCTAAATCCTGTCACGGATATGCAACGCGATGATGATTATTTTTACGAATTCGGCGCTCCATAATATTATAACTTACTTTGTTACGCTTAATGACGACGCAAACATCTTACATTGATGTCACAAGTTCTTTACTGAACATATTGTTTGAATTTATGAACAATAAAGACATTGCATCAGACATTTTCAATTTCCTGATGGACTCGCTTCTTGATTTCTTAGACCTAGAACTGAGCTTTATTCATATCATAAATGAATAGTCGAGACTGGTTTACTCGCATTCCCCGTTCAGTTCAAGAGAGAATAATCATGTGATCTATGAATGCGTAACATCAGGGATTCTCAAAGTGGTACCTTAGATAATCGTGAAGGTTAGTGATTCGTAATTAATGAAACTGAATCTAAAAAAAAAATGGTAGCATGCTCTATACAGGACGTAGCCATCATTTGTTGGCTGTAGTGATTTTCTTAGAAGTTTTTACGTTTAGCAGCTTACGATTGCTTTAGGGTAGCCATAAATTACATTACGTCAACAATTGGGGTGGGAGAGAGGGAGTTTTAAAACGCTTGGCACAGTTATTGACAAGGGGAGGAGAATGTGACAAATGTTGACGTCAAGTGTACTACTTTTATACACCAATAATGGCATCATGAAAAAAAAATGATGAGGTAAAAAAAACATGAACAGGTCACGATATTTCGACTGAGAATAGACAACTACAATTTAAAAGTACACTTACAGCGAATCAGTATTATCGACAGTACAACCAGTATCTGCGGAGCGTCAGCACAGAAACCACAACACATACTGTACTACAGAATTGTCACAATGTCACTGTTCACAGAATGACAATCTTGCCCACATTGCAAGAAAGCCAAGATGACCTAAAACAACCGCTCTATAAATTTATCAATATTAGATTGGATGTTTAGCAATTGATCACAGAATGTCTCTTTTTGATCATGAAGTCTTGACAATCATTGCAAAGGACGCAGAAATGGGGTCAAAATTTGGCAAAATATTGTTGACGTATTTACGGACAGTCTGGATGAAGAATTGCCAGCAACGGATTTAATGAAACTACTTCAATGAAAAGTGCAGGTTATGTCATTCCAAGTGTCCAGTATTTCTTTTGTGTCTATTATTAAAAATATTTATAAAACTCGTAATTTTTCAATACTGCAGTGACGACGCGATTATAACCAATCTCGTCTTAGGTTGAAAGTTTCATGCCTCGAAAAAAGAATTTACTTCATATTAAGCATACAAACAAACCAACAAAGAAACAAGGTTGCAGAACTGCTGCACCGGATGTGTTATCATTCAGACATGCAACCATTTATATCTTAGATAATGGAGAAGTGAGTAAGAATATCGTGACAAGTCCACTTTCTGATGGTGTCTGTTCATGATTTCTTTTGTTTTTCTCTTTTCTGAATAAGTAAGCTTCTACAGTTTGTTGTATTGATATATTATCTGAAATTTATATATATATATATATGACCTATATATGATTTGTTCGGCTCTGTGGCGAAGTGGTACATAGCGCGTCTGTGACGGCAAAGGTACCGAGTTCGATCAATTGTGCATCCGGACCGTTCAGAAAGCAATGACAACCTACTGAATGTATTTATATTGCCTATAAAATCACCACAGCCAACAAATACTGGGTTGATAGCTATGTCCTGGATAGGATATGCTACCAATTAATATATGATTTACTTTATTTCTATAAGGTATGGACCAATGAACAGATGGATCAGGTTTAGACATTTATAGATAGTTTATAACAAGATAAAAAGTCTAGATAATAACAAAAGATATTAAGTCTACAATAATCAACTTAAAATGAAATTTATATTGACTACTAACTATTCACGAATCTGAATTTTTAATTTCCATGATTCACCTTGACATAATCTTTCCTCTCCATTCTAAAATAATCGCACACCGTAGCAAATCATGGCCGTCTCCTATATAGAAGACATATGCACAGAAATTGTAAACATGACCTGAAATACCAATTGTGATTATTTCCGTGCGTTTCGTTCGTCTGGCTGGCTATTTTTGGCATACGACTCCAAGTATATAAAGAGTAACCAACGTAAACCACGACAATAATAAAAATGTAACGAATGAAATCCTAATTAATTCTGTACAGAGGTCTTATGGCGTTGACAAGGTTACTAGTCAATGAACCTGCTTAAGAATTCATAGATATTTTTGGTATTACACAAATATTGCACATTTATGATTCGAAGAATTCGTATAAAGGTTCAGTACAAAACCTTCTATTTCTTGCACTGCTGGGTGGCTAAACCTAAATTGAGCTCAGGTTTCAATAGACCATTCACTACCGTTCTTGGTCTTCTCAGGAAAGTCTTTCATCCTCTTTTAGAATTTGCATGTTCACCTGTGAATCTTGGGCAGCGTTTTTTTGAATTATGCATGTTGCTGGTTATTGTATTTCAAATAGTTGTCCTAGAAATATGATAATTTTCTATGATCAAATGTTATGTTTCTGAATTGAACGATATGAAGAAATGACACAAGTGAGTTTGATACGCTTAGACTGGTTTTAGAAGGTAAATATAAATACAGTAAACAGGTTACTGAGAATACCTAACTACCGATATAAAACAATAATAAATAACAATAAAACATTCATTCATTCATTTTCCTTTTGCGCTGAAGTTAGCGTATAGGGCAGAGGTCAGATCTCTCCAATTCTGTCTGTTCAAAGCTATTCTGTGCAGTTCCTGAATAGTATGGATATTGATTTTTTTACTTTCTCTAAGTATTGTTCTTCTGAGTGAATAAAACATAGAACTAGGACAATTATCAACGTATCGGTCCTGTTAGGACCTTTGTCAAAAACAAATAGCGGTTAAGAAAACACAACCGTAAAATCAATAAATAACGAAGATGACTGGGACATTGGTTTCCTCACCAAAAATCATGTATTCTTAATCGTTATTGGCTTCTTGACAAAGGTCCCAATAGGACCGATACGTTGATAATTATCCTTGTTCTATGTTTTATTGTTATTTATTATTGTTTTATATTGATAGTTAGGTATTCACAGTAACTTGTTTACTTTTTTTAAGATTTACCTTTTATTTGTCTGGTTACTGCGGCACTTTCCATTTTGTCGGACATCCTCTGATATTTTGGTTATTTAGACTGGTTTTAGAGCAAGCTGAATAACTGGTGTGTATCCGAGACTTTGCACTACTTGCATGCATATATTGTGCACCAATGTTGCTCGCCGATTTTAACCGGTAACTGAATATACCAACATGATATATCAACATTTCGCCGAATACATATGTGTTGGACTATATATATATGTTGGGATACATATGTGTTGTCGCAAATAAAACGGTGACATAATAGATTTCCATTCTCTGGATTACATCCTGCTAGAAATCTGTTAGTGACAATGATCCTGCTACAAGAGAGATCCAGCGGGAGTTTGAGAATGAACGCCGAAGAGACACTGAAGAAGATATATCAACAGTATAGCTTTTCAAGCATAACTAGAGAACAGACAATGTGTGTTCCGTGACTGAGAGCGAACGAGTGCACATTTTATTTCTACAGAATGAAGAAATTACTGTATTGGGAATTGAATATCGCAAGAAAATTTTATGAAAAGCATCTAAGC
This sequence comes from Meghimatium bilineatum, assembly GCA_034231615.1. Lineage (NCBI taxonomy): Eukaryota > Metazoa > Mollusca > Gastropoda > Stylommatophora > Philomycidae > Meghimatium > Meghimatium bilineatum. The sequence goes on from CM067299.1 coordinate 102,372,322, forward strand.
AACACATGTCTACATGGTGTCTATACAGTTGTCAGAATTCAATAAAATACTTTGTTAGTGTGATAGCGATGGATGGATAATAAATCTGATGAATTTATTGAGACGGGGAACGAGATTTGTCCTGTATTCTATGATGATAAACTGCATTTATAGCTCTTAACTCAGCGATATATTTAAATATATCTCCAACGAAGACGGATATGTCGGCCCATTGGCGCAAATAAAACGAAGACACAACGCATTTCAATTCTCTGGACACCATCCTGCTGGACATCTAGTAGGACTATTGTTCTACAACAAGAGAGATCAAGCGGGACGAAGAAGACGATTGAAATATATCTATTTGAACTAATACCTCACTCTAGGAAGCGAATAGTAAGACAACATCATCAAATATATTCTAAAGTAAATTGCAGCACAACTGTTTAGCAATAAATAGTTCCTAAGATTAAAATCAATATTTAATAAAATAAAGTTTATGATCCAGCGGTCCATGGTCTCATGCCATTTGACCCAAAATTAAGTTTATAAACTGATGACATTTAAAGACACAGTGATTTTGTTTTGAGAATCAATGAAATAACACAGGTAAATACACATTGATTCTTAAAATTACTTTGTCATGTGTCTTCACATTTCACCATTCAGATCATAGTTTTGATGCAGCTTAACATGTGATCTATGTACTAAAAGATGAATACGAAAGTTTAAAGTATCATACGAAGAGTGTCATTGTTTCTACAAGCAAGCCGTTATCAAGAACATTAAACATAATCAAATAATGGAATCATATCATGTGTAGGACACCAATTTTCATCTATTTGTAGAATATTTGGTCCCACAATTCACACATTTCATTAACAGTGCAGAGCTAAGGTCCTGTCTATAATTAAGTCATACATGTTTGCTAGATTTTGACCCCACCTCCATTTTTGAATACGTGCCAAGAATTCAGTGATCACCAATTTCTGCTTAGTTATATAAAAATTTAGTTTTACCCCCTTCCCACGGAACATATTTTTTAGAAGATAAAGTACGCAAAAAAATAAAAAAAATAAAAAAATAAAAAATCTACAGAATTTGACAATTTTAGACAATTAATTAAAATTATAAAAAAACATTCATTGGTCTATAAAACAATTTTGGTGACGTCAACTTTCCAACCCTCTTCCTTCCCCCTCCACTTGTCAGCAGTTGTCATACTTTTTCTTAATTTCATTGACGTAATTTATGGACAGTCACTAAGTTTAAGCGGTTTGATCTACGACGAGTTTCAAAGCTTTGACCAAGTTCGCGCGTGTCGGGACTATTTAATCCGTCACTTAGTCTGGCATAAACACACATAAAGAAAAAAAAACAAAAAACCATTTCAATGATTTTGGTTGGCTAAACATTTTATGAGGATGTCCAGTAATCTCTTCAACTATTTACTGACAAATGTTTACCCCTACACCAGCCTTGTCAACAAATGTTTACCCCTACACCAGACTTGTCAACAAATGTCAAGAATTCATAGTTCCTTCCTGTGAAATGTTTATTACAATAAAAAAATAAAAAATTATAGAATGTGAAAAAGGGACATTTTGCATACTTTTTCTGCTAAAATATTTCATTTTAGGGGGAAATGGGTTGGGAGATGGGTATTGGGGGTTTAGTTTGACAAAATTTTATCATAAAAATTAAGCAAAAATTACACGATTGTTTAAATTATCTTTTTTTCTTTCAAATTCAAACAATGTAGTTGGTGTATAAAAATAGTATTATTTACGTCAACTTTTGTTAATCCCGATCTCCTCTGCCTTGTTAACAACTATCCAATATTTTTCAGACCCTCCACCTCTCTAATTGTTGATGTAATTGATGGAACTATTTGGAATAACTTAGTTCTCTTACAGACATGTGTTTTCGTCCAAAACAAGTGATGATGACCATTTTTTACATCCACTTTTGAAAATTCACATAGTGTTATGACCATGCATAATAGTTCGTAGATGGCTAATGAGCCCTATTCGAGCTGTAAATGTTCTTGTACGGTTTGGACATGGAATGACCACTGTAGGATGATTTTCGTCTATCCATGACTTTCTAGCTGCTCTCGGCTATTGGGTTGCAAAATTTCTCCTCTTTCACAAGAAGATGCGCTCTTTTTGACTGTAGAGTGCCATGTAGATCTATTTTGTGCAAGTTCTTCCCATGTGTCTTGGTCTATTTCAGACGCTTTCAGTGAGGTCTTTAACTAGTCTTTGTAGCGCTTCTTTTGGCCACATTGAGATCATTTTTCTTCTCCAGCTCACCATAGAGAATTACAAACATAAAAGAAGTTACACGGTGAATGAACTAACCTTTATTCATGACACTACTGTTTTAAATTCTCTCGTAGAACTAAGTTCAGAATGTAGAAGAAATAAAATATTTATAAATAACTACGTCTGACCTAAAGAATTTAAATGGGAAGAATGTCAATGAGACATGAACATGTTGAACAATGACAACCTTTTTGGAGACACTTTTATATAAAATATTCGCTGATTGGACATCATTCAATAAATCGATTGTGCCCACCTAGTCATTAACTTCTCGTGGTTACCGGAATTGTACTCACTTTATGATTCGTGAGGTCATGAAAGAGGTCAAGGTCAAAATAATTTTTTTTGCAATAGCTCGTCACAGTTTTATGAGAATCTTGTGAAACACACTGAACACAAAACTCTCCGACAACTTAATTGAATACCTATAAGCGATTGCCTGTCCTCTCTAATAAAATCAGTTTAAAATTCAATGCGCATTTATGGCCCATTTCACTACCGAACATCGAAACATCATCATTGGAAGCTTACAGATTGGAAAATCACAAAGTGTAGTGGTCAGACAATTTAATGTGGTTAGAAGTACAATTAGTCGCCTTTGGAGGCTTTTTCAACAAACTAGCTCAGTGGCAGACCGGCCACGCAGTGGAATACTCAGAGTCACAACTCCCGCACAAGACCGCTTCAAGCAGCTGCGCCATCTCAGGAATCGATTTGCATCTGAATCCTTACAGTCCAGTTAATGCCTGTACCTCGCCGAATTTCAGATCAAACAGTCAGGAACCGGATGCACAACGCTGGTCTTTGGGCTAGAAGACCTTGCAGAAGTCCTGTTCTTAAAGACCGGCATCGCCATAACCAACTGTAGTGGGCGAACCAGCATCATAGATGGACCGTTGAGAATGACGACACGAGTTTGATTTAGTTAAAGTCTGAAAGTTTCTTAATACCAAGGTTGAAATATTAAATGCGTAAAAAAAGTTTTGTTACACGTTTGAAATAATGTTGAGTTTTGTTTTGTTGAGCAGTGTATAACATGAATTCTTCGTTTGTTTTCATTCTGAACTTCTGAAAGTTATCATACTATTGTCACGAAAACGGAATTCGTTGCGTAATGATTTCCAATCTTAGTTGCGATATCTGTGTCTTTCGGTATGACACATCCGATTTTTACATGACCTATGAGTCACTTTGATTCTTTGTAGGATGAGCTACCAAACTGAGAAATGCAGTTTGAGAGAGATTGTTTGTGAGTGGTAGTTTGAGAGAGGTTGTTTGTGAGTGGTAGTTTGAGAGAGATTGTTTGTGAGTGGTAGTTTGAGAGAAGCAGTTTGAGAGAGGCAGCTTGAGAGAGGCACTTTGAGAGAGGCTGTTTGAGAGAGGCTGTTTGAGAGACGCAGTTCGAGAGAAGCAGTTTGTGAGAAGCAATTTGAGAGAGGAAGTTTGAGAGAGGCACTTTGAGAGAGCCAGTTTCACAGAAGCATTTTATTTTTTGAAGTATTTGAGAGAAGCAGTTTGAGAGAAGCACTTTGAGAGTGATAATTTAAGGAAACAATTTGATAGAAGCCGTCTCAGAGAAGATGTTTGCGAGAAACAGTATAAGAGGGGTCATATAGGAGAAGCTGCTCAATAGATGTTTAACTTACCTTACCTGAAACCTTACCTTACTTACCAGAAAACCTACCTTACTTACCTTACCTTACCTTACCTTGCCTTACCAGAAAAGGTTGTTTCAGAGATACAGCTTAAGAGAAACTGTATGAGAAATGCTCATTCAGAGAAGCTATTTCTTCCCTGTGTTGCATAGGCCCAGAAGCGAAGCAAAGAATATTAAGACAGGTGATCTGCCTTGATATCATAAGGTGCAACTTAGGGAGTTCGGTTGTGAGAGGATGGCTCATCCTATTAAAGGTCAATGTGATCCATATGCCAAGCTGAAGTCATGAAGACGCATATATCGCAGTCAATCTGTAAACTATGACACAAAGAATTATGTTCTCCAAAATACAATCTGCTAATCAATATGAGTTTGAGAACGTTGCTGAATAAGAGATGAAAAGTTGAAGAAAGCTGAATATAGCATAAAGCATATTGATAACACAAACAGGATCATACTAGCAAATAGAAATGTGGCATGCTTATTAAGTCTAACATAAGTAACCGGCTCAGTTTGTCTGCATGGTGTTTGGTATGAAAGAAGGAGAATGCGATAGGAAGAGTATTAGAGTGAAAGAGTGGCGGAGAGGGAGGGAGAGGGAGAAAGGGGGAGAGGGTGCGAGAATGATTATGTACAGAAAATGTTAATTGGAAGAGAATTAAATTTTCACGAGATATAATATCAAAGAAGAATGAACTGAAGATAGATGAAATGAAGAAATACATGACAAAGAGATTGATTGGAATGCCGCTTAACGGCTTGTAAAGTGGTGCATGAGTCAAATATGACATATACAAAAGGAAAGAGTATACATAGAAAGCACACAAAAATGACAAAAGAAAACATAGCTTGATGACTAATATTTCTAAACAGCTTATTATTGTTGAATATTGATTAAAAATCGATGTCATTGTACTTGGGGCAAACCTATCGATGACCAGTCTCCCCATACACATATATAAGTGTTTTTACTCGAGGCAAACCTATCAATGACCAATCTTCCTATACATTTCACCCTCAGGTGTCCAGTCGTACTCGTGCCACACTGAATAACAAATTTTCCAATCGTATCCTAGATGCATCATCTATAGTAGTGTCTACATTCAACAATCGTATCCTACATACATCATCTATAGTAGTGTCCACATTCAACAATCGTATCCTAGATGCATCATCTATAGTAGTGTCTACATTCAACAATCGTATCCTAGATACATCATCTATAGTAGTTTCTACATTCAACAATCGTATCCTAGATACATCATCTATAGTAGTGTCTACATTCAACAATCGTATCCTACATACATCATCTATAGTAGTGTCTACATTCAACAATCGTATCCTAGATACATCATCTATAGTAGTGTCTACATTCAACAATCGTATCCTACATACATCATCTATAGTAGTGTCCACATTCAACAATCGTATCCTAGATGCATCATCTATAGTAGTGTCTACATTCAACAATCGTATCCTAGATGCATCATCTATAGTAGTGTCTACATTCAACAATCGTATCCTAGATACATCATCTATAGTAGTGCCTACATTCAACAATCGTATCCTAGATACATCATCTATAGTAGTGTCTACATTCAACAATCGTATCCTAGATACATCATCTATAGTAGTGTCCATATTCAGCAAGCGTTCGTAAATCAACTGCAAAATTTAAAAGATGACATACTACCAGAACTAGATGTTTGAACCAGACACCTCAAAGACCTCAGGTTTTCTAGACCGACCTTCTAGCCATTCGACCAAGCTCTCAACCAAATAGAATAATGTGGACTCTGAATGAGAATAAAATGTACCTCTTACGGTAAGGAACTCCTATTTCAATCACGTAGTTAGTCCTACATCGCTATATCAGTTGTGACCATCATAAGTAGCAGAGATCGTGGTTCGAAGCACATACTTCAAAGTATAACACGCGGGATGCTAAAAATTAGAAGATAAAGCATAGGATATCGTTTGATATCAATATGAACCTGAATCAAAATGTACGGATGCCACAGACAAGCTGTCAATCACTATGGAAAGCGTTCTACCATGTGAAATACATCCAGTTACCCGGTGATAGAATTAAGAACAATTCAGAAGAATTACCAGAATCAGTACATGCTAGCCAACGAGCGATAGATAGCACTGCCGAAGTTGGATGTACAGGGCAAATAAAACCGTGGCACAATATACTTTCGTTCCATAGACTAATTCCTGCTGGAAATCTATGATTAATTTTATCCTACTAGCAGAGATATCCGGTGGGAGTTTGAGAACAAATGCTAAAAAATAGAATTATCTTGTTCCTAACAAATTATTATTTAAAATGTTCGAATTACAACAAAGAAACTATATTATAGTAATCCATGGGGAATTAGACATATAACGACAAATAGAGACGATTCAACAAACATACCAACAAACATGATGCAATGTGACCATTTGTTCTGATAAATTCTAGACGTTCTTTTGTAAATTGATGATTTTTCACCCTAATGTAATCAAACTTTGTTGTTGCCGTTTAGCGGAATTTGTTTTCCAATCTTCTAGAGACCGACTTGGTGTTTTGAGTCAAAGTTTTAAATGAGTTATTATTAAGTATTAAGTATGTTGATTATCCTCTACACACACCGGACACGTCCATATGTGCTCGGAGCTCCACTTCAGTAAATCTCTCAGGGAATAACGGCTGATGGTTCCGGTTCTACGTTGGTTCACTGTTCTTTTTGAAATCGTTTTTAGGGGTTCTCTACGGGTCACGCCTGTCCTCACTTCCAATTCGCGCATTCGCGATATTGACTCATGCTCATTCGTCTCAAAATCCTTTAAATGAGTTATATAAAGACTTACACTCACGACTTGCTCACTTGCGGATCTCTCACTGTTCGCTTGCGGACCTGTACCGGTCCACCAACCACCACTTTGAGAAGCACATACATACAGCATCTGCATGACTCATGATGTCGAAGTTTGCTACAGGAATGTGAAAGAATATGTTTGACAAGAAATGAAAAGATAACATGCAGAATTATAAACTAACAGGAAATTCATGTTTCTATATTAGAAAACCATGCAATCTCTAAGTGAATGGCTCATGAATAAATATGTTCACTAATTTAAGTACTTTGGAACCTTGATAACAGCACATAGAAAACATACACAAGAAACACGAAATGGTACATAGAATAAGAGACGCAAAAACACATATTCACAAAATGAAAAGCATCATGTGCATCACGTTTCTATCAACAGTAGTAACAGTATGGAAAATACTCCTTCATTAGTTTCAAGCCATCAGTTCATAAGTGCTCGGGTCAATGTCTCAAGATATTCCTCAGAGTGTAGTAATTGACTACATCTAAAACTGCGTTGACTACCAGTCTCCTCGTGTCCTTTAATGCTACATAGAGACACAGATGCAATATATGGAAGCGAATCATGGACAGTGAATAAAGAAGTGTGAAGGTAGAGGCCACAAAGGCGTAGTTCTTCAGAAGAATGTCTAGAATCCCATGCACATCTAGAAAAATCACCGAAGATGTACTGATGGAGATATCAAGAGGAAGTTACTTGTTAATATCAGAAAATGACAATCCACATTTATTGACCACATGAATATGAGGCTTGGAATTCAATGTAACTACAGGCAAAATTGAGGGGGAAAAGAGACTGCGGATAACACTGATAGAAGATACTGGAAAGTGTGACATCTTGATACGGTAGAAAGTCAATGGTAGAGATAATACACACTACTGCAGATAAAGTGTTGGGAAGATCATTGATCACCTACGTCACCCGTTATGGCACATGATGATAATCATGGTATTAGAAAACACGAACACGCGTGCTATAAAAACAACTGCTATGACGTTGTCGTCGATGTTAGTCAACCTAGCACGTGATTGTATACGATTTTGATTACCAGAACAATGTCCTCTACTATTTTTTATGCTTGTAAAACTCTGACATAACCAAATCGGACTAACGTCCGCGGTTGAAATGGACGTATCCCACCATATGAGTTACATTTTACTTAGCCATCTAATAACAGCATGTGCGCTTAGAGCCATGTGTTACTACTGATGTGGAGTAGTGCAGAAATACATCGTATTCTGTGCTAGCTTATTATCTAGCAACAACGGGGAACGTGCAATTTCTGTTCGCGACTTGTGGAAACGGAGATTAATTGTAGCAATTGGACACTAATCTTCTATTATTATTTATAGATAATGTGTTTGGTCGTTTGTATAGGACTGCCGTGTGTTGTTAGGCTGCTTTGTGACATAATTTAAACTATTTATTCAACAACTTGGTGTTCCTAGGGTATATAAGTGTGAACTACGGAGCTACGTGCTCCTGAGAGTTGCTATTGACAGGCAGTTTTTATTGTGTTAACGTTGCCTTAAGATTTCTACAAAAGCATTTTATTGTTACTTTCTTTTTCTCTTCCGCTACTTCACCCTTGTTCGTTTTTAAGTAACTAGCACGATTGATCATATCATTTAAGTAACTAGCACGATTTATCATATCATTTAAATAACTAGCACGATTTATTATATTTAAGTAACTAGCACGGTTTATCATGTCATTTAAGTAACTAGACCGGTTTATCATATCATTTAAGTAACTAGACCGGTTTATCATATCATTTACGTAACTAGACCGGTTTATCATATCATTGAAGTAACTAGACCGGTTTATCATGCCATTTAAGTAACTAGCACGATTTCCTGTGTCTTTCACGGAAAAGAGACTGATCATGTTGTACTATGTTACAGCTTACTCTATCTAAGCCTAGCACAGCCTATTTCGACATGTTATACCTAGTAGCCATACAATGTTTCACAGATTTCAGTTTCTGAGATGGAAATGGTAAGCATTGACTTTGACTTGATTCTACGACATCTATCAGAGACGAGGTGCTTAACTGTCAGTTAACTGGTATTCTGTAATTAAACAATTCATTGACCACTGTGACCGTGAATACAAAACCGTTAGAATGTGAGATTCAGATTTCAGTTTTGGAAACTCGACGGTAAAATTGGACTAGGTATGCTTCTACCTTTTAGACAAGGTCTCGTCCATTAGGAATGTGAAGATTTCTCCATGAATGTGAAGATTTTTTACATTTGTCAGCAGAATTGGACGATTTGACTACCTGTGGTATTTTCTCACTGTCAACATCATCATTATGATCATCATATTTCATGACGACAGCCGTAGACGAGAATTGATCTCCACAACTCTTTATTTCCAGTATCCCTTATTAGGATGGCTGTAAGCTTGCTGCCGTATCACAATGTCAAACATTCAAATATTTTATCACACTGTCGTCCTCGATTTCAGTTGTCGTTTATCTTGCCTGTTGTAACTATATTCTCCTGTCTCATAACACTAAAAAAAATGCCCCTTTCAGATATTATTAAGTAGCCCCCGTCTCGCATGAGCTAATTTGAATATCACTAAGAGTTTTGTTATTTCATGAACATAGCATTTGTCATGCTTTCCGTAAATCTTTGTTCAGAGATATACTTGCTTGATCTATATCTATATATATATTAGAACCGCTTACTCTATTCGACACCATCTTGTGCTATTTTACATACTCCGCAGACGTTATCAATTTCTGCTTAATGTGGTGTTCAATCATTTTCTTGTCATGGGCCAGGACAAGATGCCCCCTGGTCAAACTTGAGACTCGGATGAGATCATTGTGTGAACTGTACGGAACTAGAGGCATCAAGAGTAAGCGCAATCAAATGTCCCCATTAATTAGAGCCCTGAGGTGATCCGTAAAGTGTTAGTTATTTCAAACGATATTTAAATGAACCTTGTTACATGATGAACCACGAGAAGATTTATTTAGTTTCTTGGTATCAACTAATCATGGAAATTGCACAAGAGAAAAGCAAAAAAATTACAATTTGCATCTCTTGAGTGTTGCTTTAATTGTTATTATCAAATTATGAACAAATCAACGAATTATGAAGTTGACGTAATCGTTGCCATACAAGTAGAACTATTGCTTTTGTTTTAACAATCAAATTCTGACATTGTTGTGCTGAATTCTTTAAAAATGTTGTTTTTGTCATCATAGATGAAATATAAATGTTTTACTGTTGATTGATAGATTTCATTAAATTATTTTAGTTGCTTTGTTTTAATACAGAATAATGATTTATTATTGTTGGATCCCACGAACAACATTTTCTGTTACTTTGATAAATGCTATCAGGATACCTAACTTTTACATTGATACAATTCACATGACAAATAAATATAACAAAAATATGTATTAAAAATGCAGTTTTTCGTTAAACAAACACATGTAATCGTGAAGAGGATTTATATTTAATATCATATTATAAGCAAACGCTCCTGTATTCCGTGGGATAAAAGGGGAACAAGTAATAGCGACAATGTTGTACGTCAAGCATGTCGTAAGAGGCAAATAAAAAAGTTTTGGAGTGACATTGGATTATCTATCCCATATGATGATGATGTTCATCCGTCGTGATCGACGATGACCAAAAACTCAACCATAATAATAATAACATTAAATAATAAAGATAATAAAAGTTAATAGTGCGTTTTTAAATGATGGGTTGAGAAATGACTAGCGCTGAAGTTGGTTTATAGTGTGGAAGAGTTGCGCTAATCGTCAACCACACTCTCTCTCCTGAGTTTTATCTTGGTCCAGTGGCAAGACAAAGTCGAGACAACTGGGAGAAAATCAGGTGCAGTGGATGGCCAGAGCGTACTATGTGTCTAACTGTGTCCTATGCTGTCCACACAGCTCTGCTGTTAGCTCCTATGTACCCGTTGAGTTACCTGCCAACTTCTTCCGAGTATTTCGCCGCAAACAGACTTTTTAAGCCTAGGTAGACAAAGATCCCATATAAGGTCAAAGTGGCCCACACGCCATGCTACAATCGGGTGTATCAGGTCGATGTATCGCAGCTAAGATGTAAACCACGACACACCAAATTTATATCTCCGGACTACGCCTTGCTGATCTACAGAAGTTTGAGAACCAACGCAGAAGAAGAAGCAAACAGATGTTTGAATGTAAGTTATATCTCAAAATATTTCAAAGAGATATACATTTTAACGCTGTATTTTTGCATGGTTACCTTTACTTTAACACATGCTTTCTGTATATTATTAATACAACTGTAATCTCAAAGTATAAGATTATCATGATGAGTATAAAATCTCACTCCTAAAACACATGAAATATTTGCTACCAGGAATAGCATGTTAAAAACATGAAATATATGCTACTAGGATTAGCATGTTAAACACATGAAATATGTGCTACTAGGATTAGCATGTTAAACACATGAAATATGTGCTACTAGGATTAGCATGTTAAACACATGAAATATGTGCTACCAGGAATAACATGTTAAAAACATGAAATATATGCTACTAGGATTAGCATGTTAAACACATGAAATATGTGCTACTGGGATTAGCATGTTAAACACATGAAATATGTGCTACTGGGATTAGCATGTTAAACACATGAAATATGTTCTGCCAGGAATAGCATGTTGAACACATGAAATATGTGCTACAAGGAATAGCATGCACAGTAGTTGAACATTAATTCTTTGAGTAGATTATAGCAGGGATACACATCAATTAATATCATTGTTCGTTTCTCGAGAAACGGAAGGAAGCAAAGATAGCGAATGAGGGTAGAGCTGAGACAAATAAAAAAAAAGTTTGTTAAGAATTTGATTAGAAAAACTGCTACTGGGAAGAGTGAAATCGTTGTAAATACCAACATTAGCGGTCCGTTCATGCAATTATGGCAGACTTCCGCAATCATGTTCCAGAATTTCATTCACAGTTGGTAATTATGTTCAGTTCAGTTCATACAGTTTACAGGAAATTCAGTTTTCACGTAATGAATAACCTGGTATTCTGAATGTTACTAGTTATGAAACGACATCATTGCATTCCTGGCAATCTCATAGACTCATCATCATCATGTTGGATTAGACACTTACTAGCAGATGTTGATGGGTATGCATACACTGAAAGTTTTCGTTAACAGATAATTTATTGAAATATTAAATGAGGTAGAAAGGTTACTATAAAATACTTAACTACCAATAGTAAAAAAAACAAAAAAAACTAACAATAAAATATAGAATAAGGACAATTTTCTACGCTGCGTTCCAACCGGAGCCTTTTCAAGAAACAAATAACAATAAAAAAACACTAAATCATAAAAATATTGACAACTTGCATTACTTGGACATATTTATTTTTTGAGAAACAGGTCCATGTCATTCTTGTAAATATTTTTATGATATCATGTTTATTTGTTGTTATTTATTTCTTAAGTCCCGTTTGAACCGCAACGTAGAAAATTGTCTTTGTTCTATATTGTATGTTTTTTATTTTTTACTTTTGGTAGTTAGGTATTTTATAGTAACCTTTCTACCACATTTAGTATTTCCTACTTATTCGTTTGCTTTCTGCGGCTCTCTCCATTTTGTCGGATATCATCCGATATCTTGGTTACTTATAGATACCTTATTGGCAGGGCGACAGTGTTGGATATCTTTACAGTCATGACCTATACGAAATATTTGTAGCAAGCAGTGTGTATATTTTTATCCTACGCGCTGAGTCATTCATCTAGGATGATCCCACAACTCATTGGCTACTTTAGGTTACTTTGAGTCGGCAGCCAATGAAATACACGGATATGTCAAATACGTAACTAATCTGAACTGATCTGAAATAAGCGGATATGACTACCATGGAGAGGGACATGTTATGTAAGCAGATGAAAATAAAATCAACATTTTTTTCAGGGGAGGGGGGGAGAGGGGGGGGGTATTTGTAGGGAATATTTTCTTTGGCTGAATATAAAGGCTCGAAATAGAGCATAGGCTCCCAAACGTTCTCGGATATCAACGGCATTTATATAATGAAGTTCTAACCGATTTAAATACCCATGATTAATGCATTACGTAATCGAGTTACATGATTGATGACACAAACATACGATTTAAATACCCCACGATTAATCGATTACACAATCGAGTTACATGATTGATGGCACAAACATTTATTATACAATTTATTGTATTTCGTGAAATTAGTTTTCATAAGCAAATTCACTCAGGACAATATAACCGTGGCTATTGATGGTAAAGACCTGCGAGTAGAATCAAAACCAGCTTTCATACGTCATATTTCTGATTATTCCTTGAATTTTGTCGATTGGAGTGGTAGGCGCCACACGCGTATATGCATAGTAACCAACGAAAAGCAAGAAAATAATCGAAAAGAAGACGTTTTGATTCTGCTGATAGGCATTTGCTTTTCATTTACTGTCGATTTACTGTCAATATTCTGCCAGTTTTCGTTTCCCACAACCTACAGTGTAAAAAATGGGGTCCAAATGTTGATGTATGTAATTATGGGTCGCTTAAGTATATCTATTGGGTACCCAAAATATAAAACTGCTCATATTTTTATGAGTTATATTTAATGTTTAAAACATAGGATGTTACTCAAACTTAAAAAAAAAACACCAGAATGTTGCTCCAACATTAAACACCGGATGTTACTCAAACTTTAAAACACATCATATTGTTACTCAAACATTAAAACACATGACGTTACTGAAACTTAAAAAAAAGGATGTTACTTGAACATTAAAACACGCAGTAATATTGAAAAATGTTTTTAAACTCAATATTTTGTTTTTAGTATATTTTATCAGTTGATAACTTTTCACGATATATATTTTTGGCAACTATTAACAGATAACGTGACTCGTGATTTTGGCAACTATGAAAAAGATAACGTGGCTCATAGTTAGGGGAACTATAAACAGATATTTCTATTAAGACAAAATACTCCAATTGGTAACCATAGATGAGATGAGCACCAGCACCAGGTGGCGCAGCCATTGCCACGTAATTATAGATCCTGCATGCTTCGTGAACCTCATTGAGAAACTGAAGAGATATTCTATTGTTGCACAGGACATAAAATTACACGGACAAGCCTCAGCTAAGGCTTGAAGAATCACTTCTTGTGGAATAAGTGCGTCACAACTTGTGACGCTAAAAATAGATATATTGAGTCGTGTGATACTGGGCGTTAGATAAGAGTTTTGAATTATCCTTTTTTTGTGTGTGTAAACGAGACAGATTATAACCGGACATATATTTCGGCTGTGTTCTCTAAATGTGTAAGATCTTATTGGAGTAAAGGTTATGCGATTTTCATTGTGTCCACGAGGACACATGTTCTATATCAGCCATTTGGTACTTTCTTTATTGTTATTTATATTTCACGTAATGTTTTACTAGTTGATATTTAGATTACCTAGTAATAATATTACATTAAGATATTATTTATCGCTTCTTGGTTTGTTACTGTGGCACTTTACATCTTGTTGGATATCCTCTGACAGTTTGGGTATTTGTACTTGATTTTGTTACTGAAGCACTCTCCACATTGTTGGATATCCTCTGACAGTTTAGGTATTTGTACTTGATTTTGTTACTGAAGCACTCTCCACATTGTTGGATATCCTCTGACAGTTTGGGTATTTGTACTTGATGTGGTACGGCACATAACCAGACAGAAAGAGCAAAGTATTATCAAAAAAACACTTAACAAACGATACGAAAACAGGCAACCTATTGGACGCCCTCGTAAAAGGTGGATAGATAGTGTATTAGAGACACTCGGAAATATAACAGCAGAGGAGGCAAATAGAAGGGCAGAAGACCGTACACTCACTCTCCCCTGAACACCGAAAGGTACATGAGGACAGAAAGAAGAAGAAGAAGAAGTACTTGATTTTGTTACTGAAGCACTCTCCACATTGTTGGATATCCTCTGACAGTTTGGGTATTTGTACTTGATTTTGTTACTGAAGCACTCACCACATTGTTGGATATCTTCTGACAGTTTGGTTATTTGTACTTGTGACCATACACTGCAACGCCATGTTTAAAAATATACCAACATATATCGATGGTTATGATACATCGGTACAAAATACATCAACGGTTATCATACATCTGTACAAAATACATCAACGGTTAGGATACATCGGTACAAAATACACCAACGGTTATGATACATCTGTACAAAATACATCAACGGTTATGATACATCGGTACAAAATACATCAACGGTTATGATACATCGGTACAAAATACATCAACGGTTATGATACATCGGTACAAAATACATCAACGGTTATGATACATCGGTACAAAATACATCAACTGTTATGATACATCGGTACAAAATACATCATCGGTTAATGATACATCGTTACAAAATACATCAACTGTTATGATACATCGGTACAAAATACATAAACGGTTATGAGACATCGGTACAAAGTACATCAACGGTTATGATACATCGGTACAAAATACATCAACGGTTATGATACATTGTTACAAAATACATCAACGGTTATGATACATCGGTACAAAATACATCAACGGTTATCATACATCTGTACAAAATACATCAACGGTTAGGATACATCGGTACAAAATACATCAACGGTTTTGATACATCGGTACAAAATACATCAACGGTTATGATACATCGGAACAAAATACATCAACGGTTATGATACATCGGTACAAAATACATCAACGGTTATGATACATCGGTACAACTACATCAACGGTTATGATACATCGGTGCAAAATACATCAACGGTTATGATACATCGGTACAAAATACATCAACGGTTATGATACATCGGTACAAAATACATCAACGGTTATGATACATCGGTACAAAATACATCAACGGTTACGATACATCGGTACAAAATACATCAACGGTTATGATACATCGGTACAAAATACATCAACGGTTATGATACATCGGTACAAAATACATCAACGGTTATGATACATCGGTACAAAATACATCAACGGTTATGATACATCGGTACAAAATACATCAACGGTTATGATACATCGGTACAAAATACATCAACGGTTATGATACATCGGTACAAAATACATCAACGGTTATGATACATCGGTACAAAATACATCAACGGTTATGATACATCGGTACAAAATACATCAACGGTTATGATACATCGGTACAAAATACATCAACGGTTATGATACATCGGTACAAAATACATCAACGGTTACGATACATCGGTACAAAATACATCAACGGTTATGATACATCGGTACAAAATACATCAACGGTTATGATACATCGGTACAAAATACATCAACGGTTATGATACATCGGTACAAAATACATCAACGGTTATGATACATCGGTACAAAATACATCAACGGTTATGATACATCGGTACAAAATACATCAACGGTTATGATACATCGGTACAAAATACATCAACGGTTATGATACATCGGTACAAAATACATCAACGGTTATGATACATCGGTACAAAATACATCAACGGTTATGATACATCGGTACAAAATACATCAACTGTTATGATACATCGGTACAAAATACATCAACGGTTATGATACAACGGTACAAAATACATCAACGGTTATGATACATCGGTACAAAATACATCAACGGTTATGATACATCGGTACAAAATACATCAACTGTTATGATACATCGGTACAAAATACATCAACGGTTATGATACATCGGTACAAAATACATCAACGGTTATGATACATCGGTACAAAATATATCAACGGTTATGATACATCGGTACAAAATACATCAACTGTTATGATACATCGGTACAAAATACATCAACGGTTATGATACATCGGTACAAAATACATCAACGGTTATGATACATCGGTACAAAATACA
The DNA here is from genome assembly GCA_034231615.1 of Meghimatium bilineatum. NCBI lineage: Eukaryota > Metazoa > Mollusca > Gastropoda > Stylommatophora > Philomycidae > Meghimatium > Meghimatium bilineatum. The sequence continues at coordinate 102,389,131 of CM067299.1, forward strand.
TCAACGGTTATGATACATCGGTACAAAATACATCAACGGTTATGATACATCGGTACAAAATACATCAACGGTTATGATACATCGGTACAAAATACATCAACGGTTATGATACATCGGTGCAAAATACATCAACTGTTATGATACATCGGTACAAAATACATAAACCGTTATGATACATCGGTACAAAATACATCAACGGTTATGATACATCGGTACAAAATACATCAACGGTTATGATACATCGGTACAAAATACATCAACGGTTATGATACATCGGTACAAAATACATCAACGGTTATGATACATCGGTACAAAATACATTAACGGTTATGATACATCGGTACAAAATACATCAACGGTTATGATACATCGGTACAAAATACATTAACGGTTATGATACATCGGTACAAAATACATCAACGGTTATGATACATCGGTACAAAATACATCAACGGTTATGATACATCGGTACAAAATACATCAACGGTTATGATACATCGGTACAAAATACATCAACGGTTATGATACATCGGTACAAAATACATCAACGGTTATGATACATCGGTACAAAATACATCAACCGTTATGATACATCGGTGCAAAATATATCAACGGTTATGATACATCGGTGCAAAATACATCAACGGTTATGATACATCGGTACAAAATACATCTATCGAACAACAATTTCTATTATTTTGGATGATCACAGATCTGATATAACAAAATTTGACCCTGGTTCGCAGTTGATAAGATCAACCTGACCATAAGGTACTTGTTGTTTCAATATAGATGTGCATTTTGAGAGGACGCTGTGGATTATAATGTAAAGCTACACTTATTTGGTTGGAATATTACTCTCCAAAGTTAGCCTCCGCCATCCATCTTGTCAACAAACTGTTACAGGATTTTCCCAAGCTAAATTATATCGCAATTTTTCGATCTCAAATTTCAACACTTTAATTATATATATATATATATATATATATGTATATATTGGAATAAATGGCTCCTTGTGGCTTTCTATAAATTGTTGACATAATTTATAGATTGCCACATGGTGCCTTTATTCCCTTTTCTGTGAATATGTTCTGTACACAAATGAAGAAGTACCATGTCAATAGTTCAAATACAATCCGTTATGTGAGATATACAATCCGTTGTGTGAAATATACATATATATATATAGATAAGATAAACATATTAATATGGATAAATAGATATATTGGAAATATAAATATATAGACGTGATAGATAGATAAACTAAATGATAGATATATAAATGCATATAGATGAGGAAGATAGTAAGATGGTAGAAGAATAATACGATTGAGGACAACTATCAGAAGGTTAGAGTTAAATGGATTCTGCACATCTCAGGGGATGTAACCATACGACCTAAAGTATAATTCTTAGGTCTCTAAAGACATACACCTTATTTTATGTATATCCATCCGGTGTATATCTTAATTTATGTATATCCATCGTTCTGCGTTGAGGTTGTCGGTCATTCCATAGCAGCAAACATAATTTTTCAGTTAGAGAACCAAATTCGATATTCCTTATTTGGGATGTAGCGAGACCTTTGCATTATAAGACATATAGACTAATGGGTAACATCCTTCTAAAATTACTCATTTTTGTTTTCTATGGTCACTATATTTATACTGTGTATCGACAGCCAATTAAAATTATGTGAAAGATATATTGAGTCATTGTAGAACCATATTTTCCCATTAGCCAATCGGTTTTAAATATCGATGGGCACGGATGGAGACACACCTTTCAGACGCATGATCTGAATTTGTAAAAATTTTAGTCCTAGTTTTGTGACTGAAAGAATACACATTTTTTGTTGTGCATCGAATGAGCTTTTTTCCAAAAAAAATTGTTGTGTAAATTACATGTAAACTCAAGGTTTGTCGCCTCCCACACGATCAAAGCGTCTCGTTGACACTGGGACCAAAATTATATTTTGTTCAGAACACTGTTCAGCTCTCAAAATGAAATAATTGACATACTCATTTCCTTCCTATCAATGTTTGGTATTGTAGTGTACAGCTTGGATTCTATAGCTCGTAGTGTGGGATATGGGGTCAAACTTATAGTAATTTAAATCGGCGGGCTATTAAAAATGCCTTGGTGGGTCATATTTGGCCACCGGACTGTATTTTGTCCACTCATGTGCTTGATTATTGTCATGTCACCAAATTTAGTGGGCACCATGAACGTATTAGCGTTCAAACGTCTACCACAGACCTGCACCGCTAATGTTAGCCTTGACATTTCAGTAAGTGTCGCTTGTGAACATTGATTAAAACACTGGTTTTCTATCTCTGTGGTTCAGGTAATCATTGAAAACATTCCACAAAACCACTTCAATCAATGAAGAAAGATTTCTGTTATCTATTGGTCATCTGTCATCCTCTACAAGCGTTGCACCATGGCGTACATAGGTGAGACTGGAAGGAGGCTCGCAGACTGGTTCTGTGAACATCTGTACAGCATCAATAACCAGAATGACACTCCTGTTGCTGACCACTTCAATAACACTGGCCATCGGGGTGCCCATACATTCACGTGACTATTAAGTTGTTATTCTCAGATGATCGGACACGTCACGAATCGTTCTATATGTACATTTGGCAGTTTTCAACCATTTGGGAGCAATGCCCCGTCAATCGTATGGATAAGATAATGGTGTTGCGTCATTTCTCTGTTTGTCTTGTTTCACTGAAATGTAGGATGTTTTATCTATTTTATATTTATGTTGCGTCACCTATGACCTTTTAGTTTTAACCCGTCTGGGTCATATCCATATTGTGCTCTGCGATGTCAACGTAAACAGTGTCGTTCTTAATTGCCGTTTTTATGTGTATGTAGTCTTGATAAAGGCCATTTGATCGAAGAGTCGATATGTGCGTGTTATTGTGTGTGTTTCTAGCGATTATCAAAACGTCATTACTCTGTTAGAAGCTTCGCTCGTGGTAGCATAGCAGACATTCAACCTATTAAGTTGTTAGAATACGAAATCAATAATGTATTTATTCTATTCTCTTTCTGTTCATCATCACATCATCATGTGACATATTTTTTTCCAGAACGTGGTCTTCCTTATGAATTCTCTGAACACTCCGCGATTCTAGGCGAGATGACCTCCTGCAGCTTTTTCTGTTTAATTTCTTTTATGGAGGGGGGGGGGGAGGAGGGATAAACATATATTATAGAATTAAACAAGAAGAAAGAAACCTGATTTATGATTACGGAAAAAATAGAAAAACAAATTGTTTGGGCGTAATGTATGGACATTCCTAAATATGTACCAGAAAGGAAGTTTAAGGGACACTGTGATAATCGAACACTACATGATATTACATAGCCATTCAATTGTTGGCAATCTCGTGCCGGAAATTCAGTTATATGGATACACATTTACATAGAAATGTGAAACTTTTCAAATCGTAAAACTGGCGCGAAATGTTACAAGATGTTATGTCAACAACAGATGTTTCATTCATGTTACCAAGTTGTTCAAGAACACGTACAATTTTTTGCCATCTAGGTTACATAATCTTATATAAGATAGCAGGTTTCCTCGCAATCTCGCAAGGTAGAATCCTTTGAAATATCCAGTATAAGACAACACAACCTGTGTTTGAGGTTTGTAAATGAACAGTAAGCATTCCTTTGTGTATATATATATATATATATATATATATATATATATATATATATATATATATATATATATATATATATATATATATATATAAAGTATACATACATGAAGATGTGTATAATTGATAGCTATTTTAATGATAGACTATGAGATGATATATGAATGATATGTTATTCAGTCTTCTAGTTGTCCATACGTGTACACATTTGTCTGACATATGTGGAGATGTTCTGTACACGAGACTATTTATTTTGTTGTTTCGTGAAGATAATGGCTTGTTCATTGTGTAGAAGTTCGTAGTTGTAATTTTCTGCAATTGATCACCTGCAACTGTTTTCTAAGCTGTTGTTATCATATTCTTTGTTTTATATTTGTGTGGTTGTTTGTATAATTTTTGCGTGATTGTTTGCATGATTCGATTCCCAGAAATTATCAACAATAACATTTGCTTGCATCACTTTTGCAATGAGGATGTTTGTCTTGATCATATTCATGTCAATAATATACTCAGCTTAAAGCAGTTTGTAATATTTTGAGAAGCCTCTAATTCAAAGAAGGAGTAAATTGTAAAGATGAAGTGCTGTACATTTTGACAAGGGGAAAGACTCACTATATAGATGTCATCTACAAGGGTTCCAAACTTGTATTGTTGTTGGTCTCATTGGTTAATCATGAGACCTTCAGGACTTCCGTATGCGTTTCCTTTGTGATATAAGATATCCTTTCAAAATTCAGTTAATATGATTATGTTATAAATATGGTCGACTTTTCTTTTTGTTTTGTTTTCGTCATAGTGGAGTCCATTGTAACAATGTGTCTTTAGTTGTATAAAAAGTTGCAGTAATAACGAAAAATATTCAATAGCAAAAAATGTTTCTTTGTATGTACCATGAGATGATCTTGGCTGCCTCTACAGTATAGGGTGCTATGAAAGTCTGTGTGCTCCTATCCAAACAATGTGATCCAAATTTCATCATACTTGCTGTGCATTTCGTCATGAATAAATACACAAATATCACCAGAATGCTGCTACATGCGAAATCGAGTTTTTTTATTGACATGGAATATAATGTTGTTAATACTCCATAAATGATTATTCTGGATGAGTATGTATTTCGTTATGGCGGCAGATACACAGATGCTTTTATTCTTAAATTTAGACTGCTCCATTTCCTGGCCTTAGTCCACACGATATTATTCTGTGGGGTGCGCTGAAAGTAAACGACTATGAGGGTAATACTCAACGATTATGAGGATAATACTCAACGATTATGATGATAATACTCAACGATTATGAGGATAATACTCAACGATTATGAGGATAATACTCCAACAATTATTAAGAGACATATTAATTGACCATGTTATAATATATGTTACGCACTGAACAACACGATGTTGCAGTAACATTATGAACGACAATACCAATTTTCCTATGAAATACATTACAAAAAATAGTGATGGCTTTTTTATGAAAATAATTGCACATACAATTTCCGGTCGTCCTGTATAATGACTTAAATTTCTGCTTGTGAAAAACATAAAATATATCTTTTTTTCTGTTTGTATCATTATAGAAAACACTTCTTCATTGTCACCTTTGTTCCCCTGAAACATGCAAACATCTGCTGTACCGTTTATTAATACATAAACAAAAGATAGTGATAATTATCATTACCACGTCCCGACAGTATTACTTTCAATTAATAATATAGAGTTTCTATAAAGTTGGTGAACACTGATATCACACAGAACCGCACTAAATACAATTCGTGTGATTTAGTGTCACTACCAATGTACATGCGTTTACAGTGAATTTATAGACACCCGGTATAAAACATATACTTTATAGACACCCGATATAAAACTTATACTTTATACTTTATAGACACTCGGTATAAAACATACTCTATAGACACCCGGTATAAAACATATACTTTATACTTTATAGACACCCGGTTCAAAACATACTCTATAGACACCCGGTATAAACCATATACTTTATACTTTATAGACACCCGGTATAAAACATACTCTATAGACACCCAGTATAAAACATACTCTATAGACATACACTTTAAAACATAAAATATACACTTTACAGACACCAGGTATAAAACATATGCTTTATAGACACCTGGTATAAATCATACTTTATGATTCTCAGTATAAAACATATACGTTATAGACACTAGGTATAAAATATATACTTTATAGATACATAATATAAAACATATACTTTATAGACACCCAGTATAAAATATATGTAATGTGTCTATAAATTCGCTGTGTACTCATTTACATTGCTCGTAACACTACATAACACGAATTGTGAGTATAGAGGATTTGTTTGACGTCATAGATGCAACATTTATCGAAAAAATACATTACTGCTCATATCAATCGCGTAGTGGGTAAAGCAACTAGTAACACAATGAAGTACAGCGGTTCTTAAAATGTGGATCGCGATCCATTTGGAGGTCGAACGATTCCTTCACAGGTGTCGCCTAAAATCATCGGGAAAAAACAATATATGAAGCAGCAACAAACCTAATTTTATGGTTGGGTTCACCACAACATGAGGAACTGTATTAAAGGGTCTCCGCATTTGGAAGATTAAGAACCACTGAGAAGATATTAAAAATCATGCACCAAGAAACTTCTGTACGAATTTATAATAATTTGCTATACATTTTTCTAAATTTTAAATCACATTTCCAACAATAAACACTCGTTGTTCAGTGGTTATCATATCCTTAATCATTTAAAAGAATAAACATTAGATCTGCACCTAACATCAATATCATGAGTCACACTGGACCATGGACACTGAAAACTTTCAATGACGTCACAATAAGCACATACATTTTTTTCACATCCAGTACGTGACGACTTTATAGACACCCTGTATAATTATAAGTGCTGCTTGCTAGCTTGACTAAATGATTCATATAAATATTAATGAGCACTTGTGTTATACAACAACTAATAATTATGGAAATATTTATCAGTTATAGTTTGTGATGCATAACATGTTCATTATTGACTGTTTTTCTCCCCAGTTATAATCGTTTTGAGAGTTCATCATTACTTGATCATATTTATTGTGTTTTAAGAGATATTGAATTGGGGAATTACTTTGATAAATGACAAGAGACTATGATACGTGTAGCGAGTAAGTAGGATATATGTAACAATATAATAGTTGTATCATACATGAAAGAGTCAACCAAGTCACATCTCCATGGCTCACATTGTACTAATAACTGAACAGATAATGGAATCTCCAATATGATCCTCGGGATCCCCCTTTGTGTGACAGGCAATAAAAATTAAGGAATTAGTAAATTGAGTCAGTATGAGGGCTGAATTTCTAATTAGACAATAGATCTTTTAATGTAGTCGGTCATACTTAAACCGTTCGTTCAAAAGGTCGCATATTCGAATTCCATTCGCAACGCTTTGTTTATAATGGATGTTTATGGAGATTCTTTGGATTATCCATTAAAGCTACCTGTCTCTTCGTTGAGAGGGATGGGGTACATAGGGGGATAACCATCGTAGAATTAAGTCACTCCTCTATGCTTCTGAACCCCCTTCCCCCTTTAAACGATATATTGAATTGATGTAGCTCGAACAGGGCGTACTAGCCATCTAGGAACTATTATACGTGGTCATAATATTAACTGAATTTTCAAAAGTGGATGTAAAACAAATGGTCATCATCACTTGTGATGGACGGACACACAAACAAACACATTGAATTGATGTATTAATTCTAAAATACGAAACGCTACTTCGAATCTTATTCGTCTCATTTTAGCAGAATCCACCTGAAAGAGTGTTAACAGTTTTTCATAAAGCAGCTTGTAAAAACATGGATTTAGTCCACGCACACTTCTCTGCTGTGGCACGCCATTTTTAAGCACCGACTCGTCACGCTGGATAAATGACCACAAAACACATATAAATTAATGGATGCATGATTATCCAGAATTAGGTTGTCGATGGTGAGGTAATTCTACTAGAGAAAAATCCAGTTGTAACATATCTTTATATCTATATTTAAACGAATATTTTTACAATTTTTAACGCATCCTTTCAGAGAAATTGCTTATACATATGCACATCACGAGTAAATATTGCGGGCCAGAGTTCATCAAATTAATAGTTGTTCAAGTTCCCCCTTACAAAATGATGTCACGAGTTTCAAAAGTTGTGATCGAAGCAGAACTAAAAACAAATTGATCAATACGATCGGTTAAAAAATTATCGCCAGAGATAAGCATCTCTCTTTTTCTTCTCTCTCTCTCTCTCTCTCTCTCTCTCTCTCTCTCTCTCTCTGAAGCAGTCTTTGCTTTGGTTTTTAGTTATTTATACCACTCAATAAGTAACCGTTCTGCAGTGTATCTACACATTTTGTCTGCAGTTTTTTTCCAGTACAATTATTTTGCTGTGAACTGTGTACCCCGTACATTATAACCTTATACCGCTGTGAACTGTGTACCCCGCACATTATAACCTTATTCCGCTGTGAACTGTGTACCCCGTACATTATAACCTTATTCCGATGTGAACTGTTTACCGCGTACATTATAACCTTATTTCGCTGTGAACTGTATACCGCACACATTATAACCTTATTCCGATGTGAACTGTTTACCGCGAACATTATAACCTTATTTCGCTGTGAACTGTGTACCGCGTACATTATAACCTTATTCCGATGTGAACTGTTTACCGCGAACATTATAACCTTATTTCGCTGGGAACTGTGTACCGCGTACATTATAACCTTATTCCGATGTGAACTGTTTACCGCGAACATTATAACCTTATTCCGCTGTGAACTGTGCATCCTCTACACTACTATCTACTATCTTATTTCGCTGTGAACTGTGCATCCTCTACACTACTATCTACTATCTTATTTCGCTGTGAACTGTGCATCCTCTACACTACTATCTACTATCTTATTTCGCCGTGAACTGTGCATCCTCTACACTACTATCTACTATCTTATTTCGCTGTGAACTGTGCATCCTCTACACTACTATCTACTATCTTATTTTGCTGTGAACTGTGCATCCTCTACACTACTATCTACTATCTTATTTCGCTGTGAACTGTGCATCCTCTACACTACTATCTACTATCTTATTTCGCTGTGAACTGTGCATCCTCTACACTAATATCTACTATCTTATTTCGCTGTGAACTGTGCATCCTCTACACTACTATCTACTATCTTATTTCGCTGTGAACTGTGCATCCTCTACACTACTATCTACTATCTTATTTCGCTGTGAACTGTGCATCCTCTACACTACTATCTACTATCTTATTTCCATGTGAACTGTGCATCCTCTACACTACTATCTACTATCTTATTCAGGTGGGAACTGTGTATCATCTACATTATTATCTTATTCTGTGAACACAGTAGATTTTTTTAGTCATGATCAATTACTTTCTTCTTTCATTTTCAAATTGCAAATTGAGTTAACACTAACTATTGTCACCATCTCACGTGATAATATAAATTGCTCCAGGCAGTTCTTGTGATCATGAAATTGTGATTTGAAACGGGAAATTTCACTATTGCCATTAAGTATCAATTTATAGTCGATTTCTGCGAGCATGTATTGTGAATGCCTCCAGACAATATTTTCTTTGTTTACATACATCCTTTGTGGCCGGATGCACATTGGTTTACTCTCGTGTCTAGTTATTACATATGCCAGATTTTTCAAATATTTTTGTCAGAATTTACAGTAAACGTGTTAGTTTTTCAGTACCATTTGTACCTCAGGGGTTAATGCACTTGGAAGCAGTAAAAATATTAGATTGTCGACGGATCTTAGATCGACCTAACCTATAGAAATTGGTAGCACTTTGTTTACAAAGAATACAGTGAACACCAGATCGCTCTACTACTAGTATTACTACTACTACTACTACTACTATTACTACTACTACTACTACTACTACTACTACTATTACTATTACTACTGCCACTACTACTACTTCTACTACTATTACTACTACCACGACTACTGCTACTACTACTACTACTGCTACTACTACTACTACTACTACTGGTACTACTACTACTACTACTACTGGTACTACTACTACTACTACTGGTACTACTACTACTACTACTATTACTACTACTACTACTACTACTACTACTACTATTACTATTACTACTGCCACTACTACTACTTCTACTACTATTACTACTACCACGACTACTGCTACTACTACTACTACTGCTACTACTACTACTACTACTACTGCTACTACTACTACTACTACTACTGGTACTACTACTACTACTACTACTGGTACTACTACTACTACTACTACTGGTACTACTACTACTACTACTGGTACTACTACTACTACTACTACTACTGGTACTACTACTACTACTACTGGTACTACTACAACTACTGGTACTACTACTACTACTACTGGTACTACTACTACTACTACTGGTACTACTACTACTACTACTACTACTACTGGTACTACTACTACTACTACTACTACTGGTACTACTACTACTACTACTGGTACTACTACTACTACTACTACTACTGGTACTACTACTACTACTACTGGTACTACTACAACTACTGGTACTACTACTACTACTACTGGTACTACTACTACTACTACTGGTACTACTACTACTACTACTACTACTACTGGTACTACTACTACTACTACTACTACTGGTACTACTACTACTACTACTGGTACTACTACTACTACTACTACTGGTACTACTACTACTACTACTACTACTACTGGTACTACTACTACTACTACTACTACTGGTACTACTACTACTACTACTGGTACTACTACTACTACTACTACTGGTACTACTACTACTACTACTGGTACTACTACTACTACTACTACTACTACTGGTACTACTACTACTACTACTACTACTGGTACTACTACTACTACTACTGGTACTACTACTACTACTACTGCTACTACTACTACTACTACTACTGGTACTACTACTACTACTACTACTGGTACTACTACTACTACTACTACTGGTACTACTACTACTACTACTGGTACTACTACTACTACTACTACTACTGGTACTACTACTACTACTACTGGTACTACTACAACTACTGGTACTACTACTACTACTACTGGTACTACTGCTACTACTACTACTACTACTACTACTGGTACTACTACTACTACTACTGGTACTACTACTACTACTACTACTGGTACTACTACTACTACTACTACTACTGGTACTACTACTACTACTACTGGTACTACTACTACTACTACTGCTGGTACTACTACTACTACTACTGGTACTACTACTACTACTACTACTGCTACAATTACTTATACTACTACTACTGGTATTATTACCACTACTGCTACTACTACTACTACTACACTACTACTACTATTACTACTACTAATACTGGTACTACTACTACTACTACTACTACTACTGCTACTTATACTACTAGTACTGATACTACTACCACTACTGCTGCTACTACTACTACTACTACTACTACTACTACTACTACTGCTACTACTACTAATATTTATTCTAATTCTTCTGAATTAATTTATTCAGACACACTCACCTGAGCATCAACATATGTTTGTAGCTCAGATTTATCCAATGATACATAATAAATGATTAGATACAAAACTTGGATATTATTTGCAAAAAAACAACCATTACCCAGAGTGCCATATTTAACTGATTGATACAACTTTTTTACAAAATTTTCACCTGCTATATGAAAACATTAAAATAGAATATCTAGAGTCTAGAGTTTCTTTTTTAACACAAACGTGTGATTGATTGGGGAAAGAAAAAAAATATCAACGTAAGACAAGATCAGCGTGAAGGTCTGAGAATCAGGCCACTATTTACTTCCAAGGGGTAACTCTGGTAAATTATATATCACTGCGGTTTTACACAACTAGAGAAATAGAATCTACGTCAATGTAGTCTTACAAAAATAGAGGAATCGGATCTACGTCAATGTAGTCTTACAAAAATAGAGGAATCGGATCTACGTCAATGTAGTCTTACAAATATAGAGGAATCGGATCTACGTCAATGTAGTCTTACAAATATAGAGGAATCGGATCTACGTCAATGTAGTCTTACAAATATAGAGGAATCGGATCTACGTCAATGTAGTCTTATAAAAATAGAGGAATCGAATCTACGTCAATGAATTCTTACGAAAATAGAGGAATCGGATCTACGTCAATGAAGTCTTACAAAAATAGAGCAATCGAATCTACGTCAGTGCAATCTTACAAAAATAGAAGAATCGAATCTACGTCACTGCAGTCTTACAAAAATAGAGCAATCGAATATCCGTCACTGCATCTTACACAACTAAAGTTAACAAGAAGAAAAAAAAACAAACTGCAGTAAAACTGTCTACTATATGGTTAATGAAAATTAGTGAAATAATTTAAACATTCTTAAATATCAGCTTTATAGATAGGATGAATACACACATTCAATTCATCGTTTTGACCCCCAGGCCTTTTATAAAGATCAGGACAACACACAAACTGGAATTACAATAGAAAAAGATTAATTTGGAGAAAAGTTAATAAGAATCTATGTTAACATAGGATAAATAGATCTCTTTCAAATCTAGAAAATTTACAAAACCAATAGGAAAGACAATTCAATTCCACAAAATGTGTTGTGGTAAAACATGGATGTGCTTGGCCTAAAGTAACTGGTATGTTAAAAAAATCGTAGTTAATTAAATTCATATACTTGGTTTCTTATATAAAGTAATCCCATCTATCAATGAAGCATCACACTGCAGGCTGAAGTGTCACGCTGCACGTTGAAGCGTCACGCCGTACGCTGGCAATATCACTCACATCACGTTACGTGTAGCTACAAGAGATAAGCCTCATGGATTTCCCAACAAATTGCGTTTGTAATTAAGGCGTCGCGATCTGGTACGACCTTGTAGTAACCTCTTGAGCATAAGTAAAATATCTTAACCACTATGCCAGGAGATTCCCAATTCTGGTATGTCAACATGTAAAACAGCAGCAAGAGTGTCCCGTAATCACAAAATAAATCTAATTAGTTATACACAGAGTAGTCACTAAATTACGGTTTTACAGTAAACATCATCATGTGGCATATTCTGTCCAGAACGTTATCTATATTACAACAGATCAGAAGGAATCTCAAGTTTTGTCAAATCGTTTTGTGTCTTCCAGTGACTTCTTTAAACAATTTAGAGATTTTGTTAACCAATCGTTGTTCAGGTCCTCATCCAAACCAGACAAATACTGATGTCTTACACATTAGTCTATATATCGGCTAATATGTCTGTCTGTGCTGTCGTCATGCAGTCATATACACCGTGTGCTAAATGGTGACATAATTATTTTGTCTGATGTATCCTACTTTAACATGGCTTAAAGTAGATGTCTGATGTATCCTACTTTAACATGGCTTAAAGTAGATGTCTGATGTATCCTACTTTAACATGGCTTAAAGTAGATGTCTGACGTATCCTACTTTAACATGGCTTAAAGTAGATGTCTGATGTATCCTACTTTAACATGGCTTAAGGTAGATGTCTGATGTATCGTACTTTAACATGGCTTAAAGTAGATGTCTGATGTGTCATGTGACGTATTCCTTCCAGAACGTTGTCTTCCCAATGAACTCTCTGAACCTCTCTCTGTCTTGGGCGATATGGCTTGGATTTTCTAGCGATGTATTCATGTTATCTTTATTGTCGTCAGTCCATCGTCTTCTTGGTCTGCCCCTTCTCCTCCTCCCAAGTACTCTTCCATCCATTATTTGTCTTTCGAAACAGTTATGTCTCTTTATATGACCAAACAGGCGTAGTTTTCTTTTTGTTATTGTGTTTAGTAACCAACACTCTGGAATATTCAGTGTGTTTATAATATCTGAGTTTCTGATTTTATCCTTCCATGATATTCTAAGTATCTTCCTGTAGCATTTCAGCTCGAAGGCGTTGATCCTCTTTGCCGCTGTTTTACTTAGAGTCCATGTTTCACAGCCGTATGTTGCAACCGGAAAAATAAAAGTTCGTAACATTAGCACTTTCGTTTCTATTTTGTTGTTTTTCCATATGTTTTTCAGCCGTGTTATTTTGCAATAATAATGTATCCTACTTTAACATGGCGTAAAGTAGATGTCTGATGTATCTTACTTTAACATGGCTTAAAGTACATGTCTGATGTATCTTACTTTAACATGGCTTAAAGTACATGTCTGATGTATCCTACTTTAACATGGCTTAAAGTAGATGTCTGACGTATCCTACTTTAACATGGCGTAAAGTAGATGTCTGATGTATCCTACTTTAACATGGCTTATAGTAGATGTCTGATGTATTCTACTTTAACATGGCTTAAAGTAGATGGTAGGTTAGTTGGTTTGCTGATCAAGCGATCCACGGGCTCATTCCCTTTGACCCAATGCTATGTTTGATATATGCATGTGTTTGTGAGCTATTGCTGTGTTTCATACAAAGTGTTCTCTATCAAATAGATTCCTTAAAAGAAATACTATTATAAAAGATATCTCTGTTAATACTAGATTACTAGATCGAACATAGAGAAAAAAATAGTTGCAAAATCAATGTATAGAAAACATCACGTGATCGGAGAAGAGTGGCCATGATGGGAATTTCTAAATGCTGAAGAACCTCATTTTAATTTTCTGGTCTCTCCAGGAATTTTCAAGTGTGTTCCTCCAACTACGCATTTGAGAATATGCATTCAGAGTCGATCTCCTGTAAAAGATATATAATCCATATTTCCCATACAAACGGATACTGAGCATACACGCTATATTCACAGACTTGATTGCTTTTCTTCAGCATAGTCCTGCGGGCTGATACCAAACAGCTTTATTTATCTTGACTAACGTAGCTCATTATTGGCCACTTTGTGTATACTTAGTCTCGCAAGCCAATGAAAAGTTCTGAACAAGTTGGATCAGTCAAGATGTGACTCTGTGTAGGATCATCTGGCAGCAGTATTCTAGAGACGGGATTCTAGAGTGCATGAAATGTTAAGTGGGATACCACCCTATTGTAATGTACGGTGGGGATACCATATTATTAAAATGCTCGCATTAATTCTACATTATTGAAATGTTCGGCCTAATTCCTCATTATTGAAATTTTCGGCCTAATTCCACATTATTAAATGTATGGCCTAATTTCACATTATTGACATGTTCGGCCTAATTCCACATTATTGAAATATACGGCGGGGTTCAACATAATTGACATATACGGCAGGATACCACCAAATTGAAGTGGAACTACTCAATTTATATCGTACGGCAGTTGTTCTGTGGACTAGATCGATTCCTCCCACCGTTAGGCAGGTGTTTGTGGAATAGATCGATTACTCCCACCGTTAGATGAACCACTGGAGTCATCCATGACCAGACTCCAGTAAAGACCCCTGTACAGAAAGTAAACATGGGCTGAATGGCAGATTATTGATTATTTCCGTTTATTTCGTTGGTGGAAATTGGATCTTTTAGTCAAGCGACTAAAAGTATATAAATAATGACCAAGTAAAAGCAAGGCAATATTAAAAAATGAAACGAATGAAGTCTTGTTTACTTTCTGTATGGAGGTCTCTACCCGGAGACTGTGTCGCGTCAGCTCTACAACTTTGATAACATATGGCTTTCATTCGGTAAATTATTTGTTGTGTCGATACTGTGAGACGATGTTTAATATAAAAGGTCCTCGGGGTGCAAAAGATATAGCATTGCTCTCGTGCGGACCCAGGGTTAGCAGATAACCAAGATTCTAAAAGTACCTCTTCGTGGTGCACCATGGAAACAGAAATAAAGCTGCTCGTGCTGCGATCCTGGCTAACACTTTTAATCTCGTGTCCGTGGATGTGAATGCTGCAGATGGAATGAGAGTTGCCTTCAGAGAGACAGGAAATATCTACGAAACCTCTACATCATTTCATCCAACATAGAGAAAAAAATAGTTGCAAAATCAATGTATAGAAACATCACGTGATCGGAGAAGAGTGGCCATGATGGGAATTTATAAATGCTGAAGAACCTCATTTTAATTTTCTGGTCTCTCCAAAAATTTTAATATTCATGACATCTGTGCATTCAGACTTGGCCGGCTCAAAAAACAGAAACATTGGAGGGGCGACCAATGTCAATGTCCCTAACATACGACTATCTTTTGAGTACACACCGAATCTGAAAAAGGAAACTCACGTCAGAGCGCAGCGTAGTGTACGTGAGTCGATTAAGTGGCAACGCAACTGCAATGTTCCAAGCACGAGACCGACTGGCGGACGTACTGTTCATGCTCGAGAACACACAGAAGTCCACATTTCCCATCACAAGTGACCACATTCAAAGTAGGAGTCATGACTCAGGTATTGGATACGTCAACGTGAACATGCACTCCTGGGTATGGAAGAAAGCTTTGAATACAATTCCCCATTGCACACAGGGCAAGCATGGAACAAATGTCGAACAAATGTCCGAAGCAGAGGTGAGACTCGGAATCTGGACACTACGAGCAACATAGAGGGGGCGCAAGTCTCTAGCGACACTGTAAACCTAGCCCAACTCGACTCGACTGTCGGCCTTTGCCCAATAAGGCTCATACAGAGAGAATTGGGTTCAGTACTGAGAAGCTCGTCGTCCGAGATTTATATTTTACCTACCTCTTGGATATTATACGCAACGGCGAGTAGTCAAAATACACAGACCACGCCTGGCGATTGATTGGAAGGTCATCTCAAGCAGACGACGTGAGTGCGTGAGAAATACTTTGGTAAACACTCAGACCACCGACATGTGTGGTAAAGCATCACATCGTCTAGGAAGGTGTATCAACCCTTAGTCTAATTGGACAGTCGCCGTTATCCAACACGGCGAATACGGAAAAAAATAGGTCTGGACCTAGGGACACACAGGGTGGTAATGGAATGATCTTTCTACACGAGGAACAGCTCACTGGCTGCGAAGCGCCTCGTCAGAGAATAGACAAACAATGGATGACCGAAGCAAACTATCAACTCGCTTCGTCTCCTCTCATGTACCCATCCCCCTTCTGAGTAGAAGGCTTCTCCATTAGGCAGTGTACCAATCCGAAAGGTGAAGCCTCATGCGTATGAAAGAAAGCTCAGAAACTCCCCTATTGCACATAGGAAGTAAGAGTTAATCGCTTGTAATTCCTGGGGTTCTAAAAGAAACAAACAATAAAATGTCCTCATTCATATACACACACGCGCGCGCTCACTCGCGCGCACACACCCATACACACACACACACCCACGACATATAATCCACTTGCTCATATATATATATATATCCATTTACCGACACATTAACAAATATGTCCATCATTTCACCATATACTCATATAACCATATATCCTTCTCTATATTACTCTGGCTATCTTTAAGTATACGTGTCAAGTATTAGTACATAATCTTTAAGTATACGTGTCAAGTATTAGTACATAATCTTTAAGTATACGTGTCAAGTATTAGTACATAATCTTTAAGTATACGTGTCAAGTATTAGTACATAATCTTTAAGTATGCGTGTCAAGTATTAGTACATAATCTTTAAGTATACGTGTCAAGTATTAGTACATAATCTTTAAGTATACGTGTCAAGTATTAGTACATAATCTTTAAGTATACGTGTCAAGTATTAGTACATAATCTTTAAGTATACGTGTCAAGTATTAGTACATAATCTTTAAGTATACGTGTCAAGAATTAGTACATAATCTTTAAGTATACGTGTCAAGTATTAGTACATATTGTCGCTCGCAAGAAGAAAATTGTGCTATGGCAGCATCACTTTCCTGAAACGGAGATACTGGACAAGTCTAAGATGGTAAGCATCAACGTTGTGTTGATCACGTCCCAACATCATGTGCCGGTGGCGTCGTTCATTAGATAGACGAGTATCACCCATAAAGAATGTTCTATGATGAATTGTGCGTCAGTTAGCGTTCGGGGTGAAAAGGTAACTCTAGGCGGACCCAGGGTTAGCAGATAACCAAGATCCCAAATGTACCTCCACGCGGTGCACCCTGGAAACAGAAATACAGCAGCTCGAGCTGATTCTGGCCAAATCATTTGGGGATCGTGTCCGAGAATGTGGAGGTAGCAGATGGAAAGAGATTTGACTGCACAAGAGACAGACAATATCTCCGACACCACCAGCATCACCACATACAGCGACACTGTTGACATAGAGTGAAGCTAGTAAGTCCAGTCCGAACATTGGAGGGGCGGCCAATGTAAAATGCACGTAAAGATAGATGCATGGCGAGATACAAATATATTTCATACCGAGTACAATGAAACAATGAAAGGGCAGAACAGCGCTAGTGGGCAGCGCGAACTGCAAATAGAAAGTGAAAAGTTCCTAGGAAAGGGGAACTACAAGCTCCGTCAGCTCGAGACGAGCTTCTAGTTACCTGTGTTCCTTACAGGCAGAGACCCAGACCCATTCATTGGCGTTTGGTAAAGCAAGAAGACCTAATCCAACTCTAATGTCGAGCCTTCCTAAACCAGAAATATGCTCGCGAAGAGAAATGGTTCTGTACCCGATGGGCTTAGGCAAGAAAGGGACAAGGATGGTAGTCCTGACCCAACTCTACTGTCAAGGTTTCCTATACCGGAAGTACACTTGCAGAGAGAAATAGTTCCGTACCCGATGGGTTCAGGCACAAAAGGGACAACGATTTAGCCCCGGCCCAACTCTACTGTCAGGTTTTCCTACACCGGAAATACACTTGAAGAGAGAAAGGGTTCAGTACCTGATGGGCTCAGGCGATATTGGGACAAGGACGCTCAGCTCGAGAACGCCTAGCTCTCAAACGCGTGGTGTGAGACTCGAATTTGGACAAGGGGTACACGATGTCGGTGAATGACACCTCGGATAAGAGGGCGAAAGCGCCAGGGTCCAACTCCTCTGTTGAGTTCTTCCCCTTAAGGAACCAGGTCACGGATGAGAAACGGTTCAGTACCCAATGGGCACAGGCACAGCACGTCCAATTACACGAGGCAAGTTCATAGACAGTGGAACACCTCGTGCGAGTCAGACGAGAGCAAAAATCGTTTGGGCGAAGAGTCGCCACTACGCGTGCCTGGAGACAGATATAGAGGTTGTCACAGGCTAAGGGTAGCCCACCCGAATTGTCAAGGCATGCCAAATTCGGATGTGCTAGGCCTACAAGGCGCATAACGGTGGCACAACGTAATCACGCTCCCGGCGGAAATCGCACGGATATCCGTGATGGTTACAATGGAGCGAACGCAAAACAAACAAACAAACAGAGTTCAAGTGAATTAAGTTGTAAATACTACTAGGAGATGTCAATCACGCACTGCAACATGGACTTCAGCTCATAGGAAAACCACAGCTCTTGGGAAACCACAGTTCTTAATCATCAAGTCTGGCATGGTTAGATTAGTTCTGGTATTAACAACTATGAAAAGAGTAGAATCGATTCGAAAGAGACAAAAACAAAAGAATAGATCAAACTGTTTTCTTCAATCTCAAGACTCTTTACACTCCCGCTCACACTGTAAGAGGTTTCTCAGATTCCGGATCGAATGAGATATTCAAACTTGTTGACATCTTCTGGTTTTTTATCCAACTTTCTATAATTCCGATCGATTTATTAATTTGTCTGTATTCTGGTATATTTTCTAAATTCCCATGACATTACTACTAATATACAAACCACATCATTTTAATTCTTGGTCCTGCCAACTCAAAATCACTAATCTAGTCTGATCCGACTTAATATTATCAGGCGACATAAAGTATACTCAAAATAACCAATGAAACTCTCGTGTCAGTCTCACAAGCCAATATGAGTGATTCTGTGTGTGACAAGTCCGCAGGAACAGTAGGGGGAGAAACCGTGCTACATACACCACTTCTCATATACCGATATATACCGTCTCGAGCAAAGTTTCAATTCTTATGTTCATCTCTTTGTTCTATGAGGATTTTCTAGTTTTCGTTTGGCTTTCCATGTTGCATCAGCAGCCAAGTTATAATTTATGATATGCTGTGAAAAAAATGGCAGAAAGAACGTCACTTAAGAGGTAAATTATCATTTCTTCACCGCTGTGGAAAAAACTACCTTCATGTTGTTGCGTAGTTTACCGTCGATGTAAACATTTTTAGTAGTACAAACCAGCACTGATGATGCGCTTCTAAATATAAAACCACGAGTATTACATCTAAAACTATTACATCTACAACTATTACATTTACAACTAGTACATCTACAACTAGTACATCTACAACTAGTACATCTGCAACTAGTACATCTACAACTAGTACATCTGCAACTAGTACATCTACAACTAGTACATCTACAACTAGTACATCTACAACTAGTACATCTACAACTATTACATCTACAACTAGTACATCTACAACTAGTACATCTGCAACTAGTACATCTACAACTAGTACATCTACAACTAGTACATCTGCAACTAGTACATCTACAACTAGTACATCTGCAACTAGTACATCTACAACTAGTACATCTGCAACTAGTACATCTACAACTAGTACATCTACAACTAGTACATCTACAACTATTACATCTACAACTAGTACATCTGCAACTAGTACATCTACAACTAGTACATCTACAACTAGTACATCTACAACTAGTACATCTACAACTAGTACATCTACAACTAGTACATCTGCAACTAGTACATCTACAACTAGTACATCTGCAACTAGTACATCTACAACTAGTACATCTACAACTAGTACATCTACAACTATTACATCTACAACTAGTACATCTACAACTAGTACATCTGCAACTAGTACATCTACAACTAGTACATCTACAACTATTACATCTGCAACTAGTACATCTGCAACTAGTACATCTGCAACTAGTACATCTACAACTAGTACATCTACAACTAGTACATCTACAACTAGTACATCTGCAACTAGTACATCTACAACTAGTACATCTACAACTAGTACATCTACAACTAGTACATCTACAACTATTACATCTGCAACTAGTACATCTGCAACTAGTACATCTACAACTAGTACATCTGCAACTATTACATCTACAACTAGTACATCTACAACTAGTACATCTACAACTAGTACATCTACAACTAGTACATCTACAACTAGTACATCTACAACTAGTACATCTACAACTAGTACATCTACAACTAGTACATCTACAACTAGTACATCTGCAATTACTAAATGCACAGATATATGTAGGTTTATATTTAATCATCGGATCATCACAATGCACAGATATATGTAGGTTTATATTTAATCATCGGATCATCACAATGCACGGATATATGTAGGTGTATATTTTTAATCGTCATATCATCATACCAACACGCTGTACGTTCTTATGTTGTCAGAGCTCACCATTTGTGAACATATGCTGCAGCTCGTGTATGAAAAATTATGATTGTTCCAAGTACAGCTATTACACGTACAATTATTACACGTTACAACTAATACACGTAACACTTACTTATAAACCGATGACACAGTCAACTATTACATATACGTGTGTAGCTACTACATTTGTATTTCATGTGAGCATTACGTGAACACGCGGATAATTGACAACCAGAGGTGGACTGGCATTCTGAAGTGTTGGGAGAAGTGATACTTTTCCAAACACGGTGATATTTATCCAGGAACGGTAATATTTAAACACCCAGTGTTATTTCTGCAATGCAAATATTCCTGTGGGTAGGAAGGGCGATATTTCAGTGTTATTTCTACATTGCAAATATTCCCGTGGGTAGGAAGGGTGATATTTCAGTGTTATTTCTACATTGCAAATATTCCTGTGAATTTCAAATACTTGATTTGTTCTCGGACTGCTAGAGGACACCTGGAAACGTATAGTCAAAAATCGCAGGCATTTAATATAGGGACAACTACTGCTACTGCATTTAATATTAATGCAACTGCTACTATTACTACTACTACTACTACTATTACCGTACATACTACTACTGCTGTTACCGCAACTACTACTACTTCTACTACTACTACTACTGCTACTACTACCACTACTAAAATTATAACTACGACTGAAATTACTACTATTACTACTACTACTATTACTACCACTATAATTATTACTACTATTACTATTACCGCAACTATTACTATGGTAACAACTACTAATGCTCTTACTACTACTACTATTACTACTATAACTACTACTGCTACTACTACTGCAACTACTATTAATATAACTACGACTGCTATTGCTACTATTACTACTTAAACTACTGCAACTAATATTACTAATACTTGTAGTACTACTACCGCAACTACTGATATTACTACTACTATTAAAATACTACTGCAACGAATACTACTACTATTACTACTACTACTGAAACTAATTCTACTACTATTGCTTATTTTCCTACAACTACTACGAAAACTACCACTATTACTTCTACTACTGCAACTACCATTATTACTACTACTGCTACTACTATTACTGCTACTATTACTGCTACTAGTACAATGACAACTACTGATACTATTATTACATAAGGTATCTACTATTACACAAATAATCATTGCATTTACAATTGTAAATATCACATGCTCAACTGAAAATGATATATTTACATCTCTTTACAAATTCTTGTCGCTAGCCAATGGAGAACACTAAGAAGCCTCCAGCAGTGATGCTCCTCCAGCAGTTACTCTCCTCCAGCAGTGATGCTCCTCCAAAAGTGACGCGCAATAGAATAGTACATGCCTGTTGCTACCGATAGAGAAGGAAATGTCCTTGAGAATGGGGATTGTCTTTCTGCTGTCATACCTGTTTTGTTGCTGCGATGGACAACTGCTTAGCCAGTGTATTCAGCTGACCTGGTGTAAGTCTCCCTAATCGCAGACATGAAATCAGTTATCCTACTAACCTGACCTTGTTGACAGCAACACTACTCACAAGTAATAACCCTACCCACAATACTCACAAATTCTAAACAGGCAGAAAGTGTTATCTATTTTCGGAACCGATACCCAACGTGAAGTCGACAATTTCCAAGCATTGAAAAAAATCAATGACAATTGACAGATTGACCTATGCACGATCCCCAAAAAGCTCGAAACGGATTGCTTTCAGAATTAGAAATGGTGTTATGTGCGATGGATTGTATGAGGTGATGGGTACTTAAAAGAAAACAAGGCTGATTAGGTTCAAAGTAAACAAAAAAATTAGACAGAAACGGATTATGGAAGTCCATGAGAAGATCTCATACAACTTCCATATTTACAAGAGCAACTAGGATCACTGGGAAAAATGAAACGGCAACACGAAGCATCACAGTTGTATGGATGCTGATAATATTATAGGAAAATAATAATGATACAAGAGAAATCCAGCGGGAGTTTCAGCACGAACGCAAGAAAGAGAACACAAAACACAACTATTACATATACATGTACTATTATTACTACTAAATAAATAACAACAATTACATATACCATTGTTACTACTAAATAAACATCAACAATTACATATACCATTGTTACTACTAAATAAACATCTAGTACACGTACACATATTAAATGTACAACTATCATATGCAATTATTTCATGCGTACCTATTACAGGGAAAGTGATTGCATGTACACCTATTAAATGTACTCCTATTAATGTATAACTATTACATGTAACATTATTATATATGCAATTATTACATGTACAACTATTACATGCTATATTATTACATGTAATTTATTACATGCGCAACTATTACACGTACAGTTATTACATACTCTTATAATACATGTACACGTATCATATGTACAACTATTATATAATCATGCATGATTATTACATGTGCAGTTATTACATTTCCTTCTAATACATGTACACTTATGACATCTTCAATGAGAAAAGAGGGTTACGTGAAAGTTGCAAACACCTAACAGGTTAAGAAAGTTGCAAACACCTAACAGGTTAAGAAAGCAAACACCTAACAGGTTAAGAAAGTTGCAAACACCTTACAGGTTAGGAAAGTTACAAACACCTAACAGGTTAAGAAAGTTGCAAGGTTAGGATTTAGCTCCTGTCTACAGTTAAAAGTTACATGCCAGGGCGTCACAATGATCCCCAAAATTACGAACAATATAGACATTATATCCTTTTGTGCATGTACAGTTAAACAGTCACAGGAACAGAATACAACCACAGCACACTCAAGGATGCTGTGCATTCATCTCTATGAAACTGTTGACTACCACCTTTTTGAATGCTCAGCGCTGGATGACATCAGGAAAATGCTTCTCCCTCCAGGGCCGGATAAATGGAACACCTTATAAAGAACAAAACATCAGCATACAAACACATGCATATATCACACAATGGCATGAGCCCACGGACTTCTGGATTAGCAACCAACAAAACATCCATTTGTGCAATGAGATCTAAATACCGCAATTTGATGAGCGTAGTAGTCTAGTTAATATTGAGCTTGATTACTATCATCGGCTTACAGAGACAGTCATTCAGTTCCTCTTTTGCCAAGTTTGCCACATAGGGCAGATGTCATAGTTCTCCTTGCCTGTCGGTCAGTTGCTAGGGATTGCAGGTCTTGTGCATTTATTCCTGTTGATTTTAATTTATTCATAAATGTTCTTCTGAACGTTGTTTTTGGTCTTCCCTGTTTTCTTTACCCGTCTGGTGTCCACATGAAGGCTTGTCGTGGGATTTTGTCTTCCTTCATTATAAGTACGTGGCCGATGTATGTCCAGCGGCGTTTTCTGATGATGTTCGTCATGTATTCTTGTTTAGTCTCCTCTCTTAGTATGTCGTTTGATTTGAAGTCTTTCCAATTAGTATTTGTGATTTTTCTGAGGTATCTATTCTCGAAGGCAACTAACTTCTTATCCATTATTGCGGTAGATTTCCAACTTTCACATCTACATGTTAATGATGGAATCACACTTGCATTGAATAGTCGCAGTTTGATGTGTTTACTTGCAAACAACAGCATCTTTGATCTCCAGATGTTTGAGAGTTTATTAAAGGCGTTCGAGGTGAGAGCGATTCGAGTCTTGATTTCTGAGTTGGTATCCCCGTCTGCTGTTACCTTGCTTCCCAAATATATGAAATTTGAAACGTTGTCTAGTATATTATCATCTAGTTTAATTGATTCTGTCAGGCCGGTAAAGTTAATGATTGTCGTTTTATGTGTGTTTATTTGAAGTGTGTTTATTTTATTTTTCTTGGAGATCTTGGTGTGTTAAACTCAGGTTAGAGAGTGCCCGGTTCGAAACCAAGTTCGGACAAAATAAAAAAATAATCCGGGTCTCAATTTCGTGCATGGTACGTCTGCTCCTCCAGTTGACTCTGCTGTAAATTGGTACCTAATGCACGAGATAGGGGTGGTAAAGGCAGCAAGGAAGAGAACTATCAGCACCACCTAATCACGACCGACTCTATACTGCAAGCGGTCACGATCTAATCGTTACTACGGCTTAGTACGTGAAGAGTTAGCTTCATCCCTGACGGCAGGTTGCCTTTACCTCACGTCAATTGCATGTGGGACAGATAATAATATGTAACTCGTTCTGATTTTTCTTCACGTTTTTCCGCGAAGGAGATCGTGTGTAATAACTCAGTAATTGTCGTCATTAATAAACGTGGAAATAAATGAAGAACACATCTTACATTTAGCTACATCGCCTGACAGCGTCTCCTGAAACTGTGCAATATATAAGTACTTTAAAAATAGAGCAACATCCAATTAGTGACAAATTTACCAGGCTGTAAAGATGCCAAACACATCATAGACAATTAGACATTGCCGTTGCTTAGTGGTAAACATAAGCGATATAAGCAAGGTATTTTTTAAAAATATATATTTAACATATAGCATGTACAAATGATTTTTTTAAATAATTAAAAAGTTGCACTTATGGCGAGATACCCTGCTTCTAACCACTGACGTTAGTTCAATTTGGTTAATTCAGAACTTTAAACCACAAAAATTAGTAGAGAATGCGGGTTTGATAATCGAGTCACCGAGGCCTCCGGTGTACAAGTATGCTTATTAGTTTGCACAAGTGATTTATCATTGGTGACTCAGTTTTTGGGGATCATACTTGTACAGCGATTGTGTAGTGCATGTAAGCAACGACCTTTTATTTGATTATACAGTCCGTTCCCTGATCATTGGGTTTGCATTCTCTGTAGATGTATTGAGTAGTCTGAGCTCTAGGATGTCTACTGCTGTAGATGTATTAAGTAGTCTTGAGCTCTAGGATGTCTACTGCTACAGATGTATTGAGTAGTCTGAGCCCTAGGGTATATTACTGCATATGTACCGAGTAGTCTGAGCGTCTAGAATGTTTACTATTGCATATATATTGAGTAGCCTGAGCTCGAGGGTGCCTACTTAAGTAGATGCATTGAGTAGTCTGAGCTATAATGTGTCCACTACTGCAGATGTATTGAGTAGTTTGAGCTCTTGGTTGTCTACTAATGCAGATGTATTGAGTAGTCTGAACTCTAGGTTACTGATAATTGATGCATCAACACACTCGGTAATACAGACTCTGAAAGTATGCTGTGCAAGATAGAAAAGTACATACTGGGAAAAGAATGGTGGTACTTATTGAACAACTAATTGTTCAGAGCATGACATAGATATACTGCCCTGGTCATGCTGAGGTCAGAGGAAACGATAGAGCCGACTGATTGGCAGGCAATGTGGCGATAGACGGCCCAATCAAGGCAGTAAAAAACTCAGTTCAGGATGAAGATGATGTCACTGAGGCTGAGAAAGTACACATACAGAGAATGTCTGAAATTGGAGTATCTAGAGGTGAGGGAAGGAATAGTAAATGTTTTGGAAAGTCTCGCAGTTCACATAATCAATACCTGACTGGGTCTCTGAGTCTCCATACACTGGGATGGCTGCTGGAACGGAGGGCGGAACACTTATGGGAATGCCCCACATGGTGTGAAGCCAGTTTCTAATCAAGAATCAAGAATCTCTAGGTTGTCTACTATTGCAGATGTCTTGGGTAGTATAAGTTCTAGGGTGTCTACCAATGTAGATGTATTGAGTAGTATAAGTTCTAGGGTGTCTACCAATGTAGATGTATTGAGTAGTATAAGTTCTAGGGTGTTTACCAATGTAGATGTATTGAATAGTACAAGTTCTAGGGTGTTTACCAATGTAGATGTATTGAGTAGTCTGCGCGATCTCTACGGTGTCTACTACTCGATTTCATTAGTTCTACAGATGTATTGATCAGTCTGAGCTATAGTATGTCTTTTACTACAGATGTATTGAATAGTCTGAGAGATAAGGTCTGCAACCCGATCACTTTTGTTATGAATATCAGAAACTAGCTGGCCTATAACATCAGTGACAATGATGTCCCTTGTATGTAATCCGTCTCCTTGTATCTGCTTCCTCCAAAGATTTTCATCTCTTGTCATACTGGTTATATTTACCTACATGTCCCTCTGTTTTACATTTTTGAAGTGGAGTGTTGGTCAAGGAGGTTTCTGTTACCAGCGGTAGAAGTCCATATAGATTGCTGTTCTCCAGGGCGAAAGACTGAACATAAAATAAAGAAATTATGGTTGACCCAACCGTTATGACCATTTATATCATACCTGGTAGTGAAACAAATATTGTATGTGTAATTGTAACACATACAAATGATATATGTATAGCTGTAACACGTATACATTTTACATTTATAACTTTAACATACACATATTCCATTTATAAATTTAACATACAAATATTACATTTATAACTTTAAGACATACAAATTATTACATTTATAAATTTGAGACATACAAATATTACATTTATAACTTTAATACATACACCAATTGCAAGTAAAATATTACGTACACAACTCTTGCAATAAATTTACATGAGCAACATTTGCACGTCGATACAAATCAAAGCAAGATCCCGTATACAAATGGTATATTTTAGGGACAACATTGTATAAACTAGAAACATACAGGTACAAAGGACATTTTGTTGTTGTAAATAAGTGATTATTTTTATTGCATATTTCCATTAGAGATGCTCCTTGTTATTCCTAACTGACGCCGGTGTTAATACACTTTGATATTTAGCCTTATTTATACTTGTATCGTGAGATTGATAACGGCCTTTTGATGACAACGTCGATTGATTGTATTTTTATATACTATAGAATTGTTTGGCTCTATCAAAGTTCACATTGTTGCAGACATCCTGACAAGCAGGAAGCAGTACTGATCTGCGTAATGCAGCGTGGAAAGCGATATTTTAGCTCACCGAAGGTACAATAATCTTTCTTCCGACAGATATTTTTCCTTCCTCGTTCATTATCAACCTCCCATTAACTTCTCTTGTAGCAGGACAATGATCCTACTATATTTCCAACGGGATGTAGTCCAGAGAATAGAAATGCGATGTGTTCCCATTCTATTTGCGACAATGGCCCAACACATCCATCTTCGGCGAAGAGAGACGTTTTTGTTGATTGAGAAGAAAATAAAGCTAATGTGGTCACGCATGAATTAGGAAAGGTAAAGACAGCAAGGAAAGGAACTGACCATCCCAAATAATATTTGGTGCGACTTAGTACATAAGAGTTATCTTCATCCCCGACGGCAAGCTGTTGCCCAGGCAAATACC
Organism: Meghimatium bilineatum; assembly: GCA_034231615.1. Classification (NCBI taxonomy): domain Eukaryota; kingdom Metazoa; phylum Mollusca; class Gastropoda; order Stylommatophora; family Philomycidae; genus Meghimatium; species Meghimatium bilineatum. The sequence continues at coordinate 102,417,605 of CM067299.1, forward strand.
TTTACCTTTAACGTGGTCACACAGATCTAAGCAAAATAACATTTATAATAGTCAAACTAGATGCATGAAAGTCAAGGAAGTAAGCATATCATGTCGATAGTGATATTTGATAATAATTCGCTTTGAAAATGTTTTAAACATCAGACATATCATGGGTCAGTTGTCATGGATAATATGGGATACGATTAAGTTGCCGAGCAACTTCCTGCTGGCTATTGATTCTGAGATTGATACATTTTGATGACGATTGGCAAAATTGGCTGTGCAGGGATAAAGGAGTATACGGGAACTGGGCAACTGTGCAAGGATGAAGGAGTATAGTGGAACTGGACAACTGTGCAAGGTTAAAGGAGTATATAACCAAGCGGTCACGGCAACGATTAGCATGATTACACCGTGACAACTTCTGGAGGTGGGTGAATTGAGCACATATGGATCACTCAGTAGTGTCATATCGTCGGTTAAAAAAACAACAACAACCAATAAAGTTGAAAACGATATATTTTCATGTGCATACGTGTATTCACTCTCTAGTGCGCATATTACACACATAAACATATCCATCTCCCATATAGGAACACACTGCTGCCATACATTGCTGCGTCATGGGATCTACCTTTACCTTGCAGCAGCTGCACGTGGGACAGATAAGAATCTGTAACTGATTGTCGTCACGTTTTGCTGCTAAATAGAGCGTGTTTAATAATTATACAATATATATATATTATATATCACATTTAAATTCCCATTAAAATAAAACTAGAAGATCTTCAAACAATCAATAGTTTCACCGACTTAGGCAGCTTTCTTTCAAGATGTGTACATCGACACTGATGTAAACAAAAACAAAATGAAAAGTAGATCCACACATGGAAGAAGATTACGCAAACACTTATGGGACAGAAGAAAAAGAAAAGTAATGCAGCAAGCCGGATGTTAACAAGATCCACTCAGATGGTGCCCTTTCGCCTTGCGACCTGTGTCAATCAACCAGCATCCCTAAAATAGATGCGATTTTAGTGAAGACTTTCAATGTGTATATTTTCAGACTACTAGGAATATGGACCGGTCGACCGACAGACATATAACAAAAACACATACACTGCGCAGTGTGTCAACCGACCGATCCATATTCAAACTAGCTTGAGAATATACTGGAGTATAGTAGGTGGAGGAAAATACCTTTTGAAAACAATGTGGATTGAAAAAAACTATTAAATCATATACAAATCGATCACTAAAATAAAATATTTTGGAGATGACACATGTCTACGTGAAGGTGGAGTCCAGAGGGAGGGATGAACAATAGGTAGGCAGAACTACACATAAGGGAAACATCATGAGATGTATACCGGCAGGATACAGGCTTGGAGTGTAAAAAAAGACAAGAGACAGAGGAATTTGGAGGTAGATTGTTGCCTACCTCGATGCAGTGACTGTCCTTTTTGATGGTGAGTTATATGGACTGTGTGGTCAAACTTAGGCCAATATTAGACATCTCCGCATGGGTGGAGACTCCCGTGTTGTTAAATCCCTTCATACAATTATACATACACCACATACATACATACACACGCGTACGCGTACGCATATGCACATGCACACCTCCCCCCCCCCCCACACACACACCATCTTAGTGGGAGACTTCATATAAACGCTTTACATTCCACTTCAAATTTTAGTCTTCAGTGTATGATAACTCTGGAGCAACCCCATCTCCTAGTTTCAATAGTTTCATTGCCGATTATTCATAGGAATAGAAAGATAGAAAACAAAATAATAACAACTCACTGCAAATGAACTTGATAATATGAACATAAAAAGAGATACATTGTTAGAGTAAGTTGTACAGGGAGAGGAGGGTAAGATAGAATGAAGATGAGTTCTAAACTATCGTCATGGCATATAGTTTAACCCAGCGGTTCCCTAGGTGTTCGCAAAGAGTCTCCAGGGGCGCTGCGGCAGCCTTGACAAAAACTATAAAAAAATTTGAAAAATTTAGTTTTGCTTCATATTAAGGGCGCCGCCGGAAATAATCTGAACGTTAAAGAAGTCATGCTTTTAAAAGTTTGAGAACCCCTGGTTTAACCTATCTGTTCTCAGCTGTCCAGGTCAGTGATGGAATAGAAACCACTTGATTATCGTCGCTTATGTCATTGTTGCTCTGTTGCGTTGGCGCCATTTCTCGACCTTCCCAAAGCATGAGCATTGGTGCCCTAGTTGCTGGTGATTGGATGAACGACTGGAGTAAATCTTATTTAAAACACAAATAGCGAGTGAACTCATTAACGATTTCTAAATTTCTCTTGGCAAGAAAGAGTTAAACAAAATTTGAAACTTAAGCATATCTTTACAGAAACATCCACAGGGAACGGAACAAAAGAGCTTAGAAAAATATTTAATTGAAATAAGAAGAAAAATAAAGGAAAAATAGAAGAATTCGGAATGTTAGCAGCACTGCAATCATGACACAAATATTTCTTTCACATATGTTTTTATTTTAATTCGTGAAGTTTCAAGAGAGAACCTTCTATCACTACAGCAGGCGTTTAGCCTGCAGTCAATATTTTATTTCGTTACACAGCTTTTGATAATTTACTTTGCACTCTTAGAAGACCTCGTCCATGTCAAGCAGCAAATTGGAACAATCGTAGAATCTGACATCTCATTTACTATAATACAATTGCTGTAGTCTCGTCATTCATATAATTCTTTATTTTTTTAACTCAATAGAGAAAGCTTATTTTCTGAATAAGTTCCAGTGTAAAAAAATATGTCCATATATATGTTTCTTTCTATTCCCAGGAATTACGAACATTATAGCTCTTATTGGCACATTACCGAGAAGTTAGAGCGTTAGTCTCACTGCATCCATATTATTATAGTTTATATATATATATATAAATAAATGTTTATAAAGGTCAAAGGTGATAGAGGATTGACTTCACTGTACTAGGTTTCTCATATGTACAACATCACTCTCAACAGAGCGCCACGCCGCTTGCCGAGAGTATCACTGACAGCACGTAACTCAGTAGTTTCAAGTGATAGTCTACAGGGATATCCGAAAAATTCGAAAATCTTAACCACTACGCTAGGGATATCCCCATATATATATATATATATATATATATATATATATATATATATATATATATATATATATATATATATATATATATATATATATATATATATATATATATACAAACACACACACACGCACGCACGCACAATCGCACGCACGCACGCACGCACTCACGCACGCACGCACGCACGCACACACGCACGCACGCACACACACACAGCCACAGACACACACCACACACACAGCCACACACACGCACACGCACACGCACACACACACACACGCATATATATATATATATATATATATATATATATATATATATATATATATATTAACCTAGAATAAATGTGCATGTGTAAGGCATTGTGCTTCAAAGACTATGATGTTATGCACAAGTGCATACTATAATTATCTGTATATTATTGTTATGTAACAGTAGCACAATCTCTAAAATATTTAAATTTCAACCTTTCGGACTGGGCTTTACATAGTACACTGCTGACGCCAACTTAATTCAACATCCGCCTGGTAGTAGTATGACATTGCATCAGAAAATGATTTAATCAACTATGGATGATGTGTTAATGATCGTATTATGCAATTTGATACGATATATATTTCATCATTCTAGGCTTATTAACGATTTCGTTGCAGTCATACTTGATACATTTACACTGTTAAACATATAAACTGAACTACATTAAATATCTTCCAAATGAGAACCAATACAATTTTGTATAGTTATATTCGCTTTTTAGCACATCAAGATACTACAGTTTATGGCCTTGTTTTAAGTTAGTAACGATTATCTGTTGACCAGTGTTATCAACGAAACATGTTCATCTGTCAATGTTAATTGTGTATCTGGTGAAAACGAATTTCAAAATAGATGAAAATTAAGCCCTTGGATATCGGTGTGTAAAGGTAGTCAAAGAATAGCATCACTGTACACCTTTCATGCACGTTGTAAGAGGCGACTAAGGAGGATATGACAGAAAGTTCGCTGTCTCATCCCATATACGATGACAATTATCTAGAAGGCACGCTGAAGTCGGATGCATCAGGCCTAAAGAGGCAGATACCACAACAAAGAAGCTAAGCTACGACATAAAACATTTCGTTCTCATGACTACATCCTGCAAATATGTAGAAGTTTAAGAACGAGCGCAGAAGAAGAAGAATGCCGGTTTCTGGATGTACTTAAATAATTATTTGTGTAATGTCTTCAAGAGCTAACTCATTGAACCAGTCTGGAAGCACTGTCAACTAGATCTACCTGGCATTTTGAAACATCGTTTTGCTTTCACATTTGCCCACCAAAAGATCTGACTGCTTCACTGCTCTATTGCTCTAACCACTTGTTAATTATATCACTCTAATGACTTTACGATTCCATGTAAAACAAACATGAGAATACTTCGTTGTTTTAACCACTTGACTATTTCATCGGTGAAATCACTTGCCATGACTATTACATCGGTGAGATCACTTCACATGACTATTCCATCGGTGAGATCACTTCACATGACTATTCCATCGGTGAGATCACTTCACATGACTATTCCATCGGTGAGATCACTTCACATGACTATTACATTGTGAGATCACTTCACATGACTATTACATTGTGAGATCACTTCACATGACTATTACATCGGTGAGATCACTTCACATGACTATTCCATCGGTGAGATCACTTCACATGACTATTACATTGTGAGATCACTTCACATGACTATTACATCGGTGAGATCACTTCACATGACTATTCCATCGGTGAGATCACTTCACATGACTATTACATTGTGAGATCACTTCACATGACTATTACATTGTGAGATCACTTCACATGACTATTACATAGATGAGATCACTTGACTATTACATCTATCTTACCACAGACTAATCCATCTCTGCAATCACTTGGATGTTTCATTTAACTAAAGTCTTAGTTCATTCTCTTGGAATGTAATTGTATCTCAAGTTTTGTCTCTTCTATAAACCTGACTGTATTTTGTAACTAGTACATATTTCAGTATAGTTTATCTTTCTCTGCTGCTTCTGTTAATCAGTGTATATGCCTAAAAATTTCAGATTGTGACTTTACGTTTAACAAAGTGGTCGGACAATTTAACCCAAGAGTGGCATTTTGGCTGGTGAAAGACAGAGAGTAGTCTACTCGACGTTGGACACAGCGATTACACCTTGGAGAGACCCCAAACACCGAATAACCTGGTTTTACCTCCAGGAATTCAATCGCCCCCTTCCGTCCATATCATACGTTCTGAAAACAGGGATACATCGCGTAGGTGCTGCTATTAATACTTTAGTGCACGGGAGGTCATATGCTAAAAGGTTACTATTAAGGCAGACAGTAGCTTCATCGGCGATCATTGCACCTTCATGTGAGTGGCCTGGAACTTATCACAACGTCCGTCTTTTGTATGTCAATATCGTCACCTATAAAGATGTGCTTCGGTTCATCTCGTGGACCCTCTGGTCTTCTATTGCCAAGAGTCACGATATAGGCTGTCATCAATCTTTTATTGGGGCTCATGACCGATAGGTTAGAGCTCCGGTCTCACACCCGTGAGGTCAAGTGTTTGTTCTTCATTAAGGACTGGGTCTTTTTCTGTCGGAATATAAATTTAATAACTCACCTTGAACATGACCTGGCGATACCACGAGCGTGCGAGTTTTATCACATATGCCACACAAAACCTCACTGCATCTCCAAAACAGTAAAAATACAATATTGACAGTTTTATCCATATATTGTAGACAGAGTGAGACAAAATCCATGAACAGTTTAGAGAATACTGCTTTAATTACCTGATTACCTCATATCTTCAACAGAAATGCATGCCTTATCGCTTCTTGTAAGAAACGCTGCTATCCATCGCTCTTGTACAATGTATTATTAAAAATTAAATATCTGTACATATTACTTCATGGATTACATGGAATAAATCATAACAACTATAATACTGATAGTGTTCGTTAAATTATAGTCTGTGGGGGGGGGGGGGGGTAAGACTTGATTTTATACCATGACATTTGTTCTGAGGTTGTGAAATGCCTATGATTGATAATTAGCATGCCATATTGGCTTTCATAACCACTCGCAGCTGTATTTAACATTCAAGAAAAATTGAGGTCGCTTCTCACACTTTCGATTATTATAACATTTGCTAAATTGCTCCTTTTAAATTTATAAATATCAAGATATCTGAAAGCTTTTTTTTATATTTCACTGAAAGCTATTAAATTAATGTGCGTACAATTTTCTGGAGTAGTTTTATATTACTGGTAATAAATATGAATAAATCAATTTATACAGTTTTAGATATTTCAGCTTACAAGTAGGTTTGTTTAAAGTCTGGCACACTAATATTTGTATGGATCTGAAATAATCCATTGTTTTATGGTTTTGGTGATAATCTTCCTTTTTTCGTCAATATATCTACCTTCGTCATGGAGAACGTGGGGATGGGGATACGGTGTTAGACTCGCATTTGTAGCCATCAACAGCTTACATAGGCACGATGTTGGAAGAATGACCCACACAGACAGCTCTTTATTAGACGATATTGTACTCACTTCCTTACAATGTATATGCCTAGGAAACGTAAATGATCTATAGATTTTCTAATTGCAGTAGAAATCAAATCATGGACAACCCGATGGTAAGACTACCCTGTTTAAGAAATGATTTTATAGGAACTTTTATTATAGTTAATGTTACAATACAAGTAGAAGTACCTACATTCCATTTTATATATTATGGGCAGTTTCATTCAGCTTTCGTGTCGTCAATGAACTCTGATCAAAAATGTGGCTTGGTTTTCTGCTAGTGTCATCGAAGGAGGTAGGGACTTCTCAATACGTAGCGCGCAGATCGGTGGGTACAACAGCAGTACTAACGACTGTAAAATGCGTCTTCTTTGATATTTTGTTTCATTACATAATTCAGAAATTTGTTTTGTTAAAATGTGGGCACTTCTCCCTGTATTATAAATAAAAGCTTTCCAACAAAAAGCAGGAAAAGGTTAGTAAATATCAATACATTAATCCCCATCAAGGCCAGCACCGTGCAGAGATGATGGGGCTTAGTTCAGCCATCAGGGCCGGGAAACTAAGACTGGTCGGGCAGTTCCATTCGAGCAGGACCATAGTCCTGCCAAGTAAGCAAAGTGCTGAAGACGGAGGCATCCAGCCAAAAGGCGCACAGATAATCAGGATGCCACGCACAAAACACAATGGAAACATGTCTGTATATGAAAGATTCCAAAATCTAGCAATGGGGCGACTGAAAAGAAGCAGCTTTATCCATCAAGCTAAACGACTCCGCAGACAACTTACAGACCTACCTGAAGTTGATAGCCCCTTAAGGTCTGTACCAGAACAAACCCCATGGAGTGAAAGGCATGGAATGCCAATATACATTCAGACCCATGTGAAAGGAATGCTAAGCGAGGACGAACAGAACAGTGTGCTGCGAAGGATAGTCACCCTCATTTTCCTGGATGAGGAATATCCACACGATATATGGGTCAGAGTATACACAGATGGGTCAGCACAGAATGCCGTGAGAAATGGAGGTGCAGGTGTATATATAGAATATCCACACAAGCCTAGAGATACCATCAGAACACCAACAGGAAAATTCTGCAATAATTATGATGCTGAAATCCAGGCAATTAGTGTGGCAGCTAAAAAACTGCTGAACTCCAACTCTGACCTACAGCCTGTGGTATTCCTGACAAATGCACGGTCAGTGCTTCAAGATCTCCAGTCTGGATTACTAATAGACTTGAAAAAACTACTTAGTGAATTGTCTTACCAGTATAGGGTAACCATGCAGTGGATACCCTCTCACTGTGGAATACCAGGAAATGAAAAAACAGACCAACTGGCTAACGAAGGTGCTGCCGAAGACCAACCAGATATACCAATCACCTATCATCAGAAAAAGCAGATGATAAAGTCAATAAGAAAGCCACAAACACCAACACAAGATGACTATCATATTATGAACAGACCAGAACAAGTTATAATTCTACGTCTCAGAACAGGACACAACCGACTCCGCAGTCACATGTATACAAAGTTCAAGATTGGCAACACGGCCATGTGTACATGTGGACAGGCAGCACAGAGTGCCAAACATATACTTCAAGAGTGTTCTGAGCATGAAACGCTGAGGCAGACATATTGGCCAGAGAAAACAACACTGGAATCAAAACTCTATGGGACACTGTATGAACTACAAAAGACAGTGAGTTTTATTAAGGAGACAGAATCACAGATATAGACATGTTTCAAGTGAACGAAAGAAGAAGAAGAAGAAAATACATTAATATACTTATAGTGATTATTGAAAGTTCATCGCGCTGGAAAGCTTACTTATCGTTAGTGGGTCAGATGTGTTGCAGTAAGATTGCTCTTTTTTACTGTTTCTGCTTTCTAGCCATTATCTTTTATTGGTTAGTACTCTTATATCGTGTGCTGCTCTGTTGAGAGGGCCGTTTATATATGATGAAAACAGTGAGTAAAATGAAGTCTTTGCCCTTTGATCGCTTATTTTTAGCCATAAGTTCAGATTTGGGATTCATGTATAAAATAATACTTGGTTGAATATTTCATTTTGACGCAAATGATGACCAATTACATGTTTAGTCTACTCATCTTGTTTATGTCGAATATGTTATGTTCATATGTTTCTAACATCATATTTATTAATTAAGTCGTTATCTTTGTCAGAGTTTTTATGACATGTCGCAATGTATTTAGAAGTTTATTAGAAGCTATAAAATGAAGGTTGTATTGGGCTACCGCAGAAGATTTTCTACTTAATTAGCTGTTTTAGCGGCTTGCTGGTGATAAAGATTCTTAAGTCTATTTGAATAGCACCAATAACATTTGTCAACCACCTCCTCTAGACGTATTTGTCAACCACTTCCTTTAGACGTATTTGTCAACCACCTCCTTTAGACGTATTTGTCAACCACCTATTTAGGCGTATTAGGTAATGATTTTTAGAAAAAAATAGATTTTTTCTTAGAAAATGATGGGTCACGTTCACATGATGAATAGCCTGACAACGAACCACGTCTTTCTCCAGCATAATCATGTACGCTGATCCCATTTAGAACACTTTTCTTGGCTGATCCGAACATTTGTGGTAGTTTTCATTAGCTGACGACACAACGTACGAGATTAATATAAAATGATGAATGGTCAGTCTGATCAGCCAAGATAAGTGACACTCTATAAGAACAGCGGGCAGGACAATTATGGGGGAAATGCGCCAATGAAACTACCATTATCCATTCTGACACGGTCAACATATTTCTTGTTATGAAGACTTTATAAATATATATAGAACCAACCTTTTTGACAAGTAATGCGAGCCAATAGTAAAATACCCAGTCATGTGAACTCATCGAAAATCATCCCACGAATGTGAAATTATTGGGCTTTTCCCGAGATTTCATTGATCACTTTGTTTATTCCTTGTGTCGGCAGCCAAAATAAATCATCTAACATTAAGCGGAAGTTGATGATATTCTAGCTCCACAAACTATCCAAGTTATTTAATTTTCGGCACAACGTATACTTTCAGTAATATTGCAAATGCCAGGTGAGATGCATGACTTGTGCTGCGCTCAAACGTCGATTTAGTTCGGGTGAGTAATGATTGTGAAGCTATCTTTCCGACCCCAGTGCCATAGACGCTTGAAAATTAATGAAGTACGTCCACTACTTTATATAATGTTATATTTAGTGTCGTTATATTGGAAGGATGATTTCATTAAATGTCGGGAATATTGGAAGGCTGACTATATCAGCTTTCAAACATTTTGGTAGGCTGATTTCATTAACTGCCGAACATATTGGAAGGCTGATTTCATTAAATGTCGGGCATGTTCAGATGCTGACTCCATCAACGGTTGCAGTGTTATTCAAATATCAATTTATTCTTAATATATAATGCATACGACGTTTCTTCTTCTTTGTTTACGTTCATTCGGACACTCGTGCTGGTCAGCAAGTTTGTAGTCCAGCAAATGGAATGAGTTATATCATGGATTACAGCACTGCTGCCATATCCACGGATTTCGGTGTCACACATCCAATTTCAGCATGATATTTTGATTACTTTGACATATGTGATATGTCAAACTCTAATGATAAATTTATCCCACCCCCAAACCTTTTTAGTCTCGCATTGCGACATGTGTGGAAGCGATGTTACGGTGTTACTGTTCTTGATTGACAACATGCAGTTCGGAAATACAAAGTAACATATGTTATGATTCATCTGTTTTTATTTTGTTTGTTTGTCTGTAGTACATGTTTGGCAAATGTGACCTTATCACGTGATAACAGTCTATCATATTTTAACAGTAGGTTTGATTTCTATGAGATTCCATGACACGGTAAATGCAAAACACGAAGCGTCTGCTAACACTAATTCGATCTGCGCTCTACGCACTGAGATCCCCTCTCCAAGGTGTTCCAAGCGAGGAGGAATAGAGCCTCTCAGTGCATTGCACGCTAATCGATGAATGCTGCGTTGCATGTGCCTTTAGCGAAAGTTCGTTTTGTTAAATAATGTGTTAGATTAGTTCCGTTAAAGATAGGCCGCAACTGCTTAACATCAAACGTTATGTTTATAGAAATAAATTTTCCATATATTTTACCTGTATGTTTTAATATATTTTACCTGTATGTTTTAATATATTTTACCTGTATGTTTTAATATATTTTACCTGTATGTTTTAATATATATTACCTGTATTTTTTAATACTTGAATTATCCCGTTTGATTGTCTTCTCTATTTCAGACTGGTACTATTATGGCGCTATGCCAATCATCAGTGGCCCTTTATCGTATTTCAACTCTCGAAAACAAACTCAACTGACGCGTAGCTTTGTTTAAAGTTAATAAATAATATAGTGTTGTTATAACGTTGTATAGTAAACTGTGTCTAACCTACGCATCCATGGGTAACCAGTCTGGTTATTGAACCAGACATGTTCAAGCGTGCATAGCAAATTAGAGCAGGTGGGATAGCTATAAAATGCAAAAGTAGTGAATATAATATAATAAATGCACGACTAGTGAAATATAAGTATATATAATATACGTACCAGGACAACACTACGAAGAACAATAAAAAACGATGCAATGACAACGGGTATTAACAAAACCCAAGAACTACAGTAGTTTGTAGCGAACTGCACGGAATGGAGAAACATGACATCTGTCATAAGTGCCGCCCTTGGCACTAAGGGAACAAACTAACTAACTAGCTAATATATACACATATTTCTGGTATATTAAATTCAACATTAGTGTGTCTCTTTAAGTATATATACCCAAAAAGTGCACACTACCACATAGACGTGTGATCTTATATGTTTGAGAGTTTGCATGGACAGGGCTAAGATAAAGATTGGGTTCCCAGCATTACCAGATTGAACACCAACAAATTATGTGGCGTTTGGGCCATTTAAAGTCTCGACGAGCGGAATTCGAACCAGCGACCTCTTTAGCAGTTAGGATCACGTTAGGGAGACGACCAAGTAATTGTAGAATTGGTAAAAGATATTCACACTTAAAATAACTTCTTTTAGAGAAATAGCCTCTTGACCGAGGAATAAAAAACGTGGGTATTTAGATGAACTGCTGTGGGAGTTTCTACAAAATATAAGTCTTACTATATGCGCATGACATCCACCAAGAACTTACTACTGCTTGGTGACTGAACGGACAGACTTCTATGGAGAACTTTAAACATTCTGAGTGTGATGTCAAGTGTATTAAATCATGACGTCTTCTGATGTAGCGCGGGCCCAAAGTGGAGTAAGTGGAGTAAACAATAGTGAGTCTCTGCAATGCGTGTTGTAAGAGGCGACGATGCAAGTTTTGGGAGTAGAGTTCGTTGTCCCATCTGATAAAACAGGCGCCCTAAATCCACCATGTTGTTCTCATAATGACATATCCGTGTTCCCGTCATGCTAGTTCAAGCTGTTGGCGAGTACTGATGAATACACACTCCTTTTACAATTCAAACGTTGTTGTGCGGTCCTAAATGAATAGTATAGCAACCCACGATTGTTGTCGTTGAACAGAATGTAAGAGGCGGTGTGTGTGTGTGTGTGTGTGTGCACAGTGCAATAAAGATTGTTGTTATATGATGAGTTAACAATTTCATTTTTACGTTCTCTTTCAATATTGCTTTCATCCCATTATATATGTTATGGTGTTGACTCAGTATTACATGTGGATGGTGTTGACTCAGTATTACATATGGGTGGTGTTGACTCAGTATTACATATAGGTGGTGTTGACTCAGTATTACATATAGGTGGTGTTGACTCAGTATTACATATAGGTGGTGTTGACTCAGTATTACATATAGGTGGTGTTGACTCAGTATTACATCTAGGTGGTGTTGACTCAGTATTACATATAGGTGGTGTTGACTCAGTATTACATATAGGTGGTGTTGACTCAGTATTACATATAGGTGGTGTTGACTCAGTATTACACATGGGTGGTGTTGACTCAGTATTACATGTGTGTGGTGTTGGCTCAGTATTACATGTGTGTGGTGTTGGCTCAGTATTACATGACGGTGGTGTTGGCTCAGTATTACATGTGTGTGGTATTGGCTCAGTATTACATGTGGGTGGTGCTCACTGAGTATTATCCGTGGGTAGTGCTCACACACTCAGTATTACATGTGGGTGGTGCTCACTGAGTATTATCCGTGGGTAGTGCTCACACACTCAGTATTACATGTGGGTGGTGCTCACTGAGTATTATCCGTGGGTAGTGCTCACACACTCAGTATTACATGTGGGTGGTGCTCACTGAGTATTATCCGTGGGTAGTGCTCACACACTCAGTATTACATGTGGGTGGTGCTCACTGAGTAATATCCGTGGGTAGTGCTCACACACTCAGTATTATACGTGGGTAGTGCTCACACACTCATTATTACGTGTGGGTGGTGCTCACACACTCAGTATTACATGTGGGTGGTACTCATACACTCAGCATTACATGTAGGTGGTGCTCACACACTAAACATTACATGTGGGTTGTACTCTCACACTCAGTATTACATGTGGGTGGGGCTCCCACACTCCGTATTACATGTTGGTGTTTTCGACATCTGAAACGTTTGAGAATCCCTCCATTGTGGATCAAAGTGTCTCAGAATCTATCTGGTTTTGTCAAGAGGAAATTAGCAGACATCTCAACCAAGTTTTAAACCATGACACAACGCATTCTGTTTTCTGGAATACGTTGCACTAATACGTTGTACAAAAGTTTGAGAACAAGGAAGAAGGAGACATATTTTTATTGTTTCAAAATATAGCAATAATGAGCTTCCGTATCTCTGTCACATATGTGTTATATTCATCTCGTTCTATTCTTCTCTGTGTTCATTTATTTCTGTAGCATATCTCATTCATGTCTAAGTTATTAATTCATTGTTTCGTGGATGCACTGATTTTTATGCAATGTAAATACGTTTAGTAGTTTACCATTGCTTTCTGAAAGATCCGGACGCACAACTACCTTTAGATGTAAATACCTTGTTATGAAAATTTGAACCTAGATCCGTGATCGTCAGGGACGTGCTCTGTACTTCTTAGCCACAGAACTGAAAATATATATGTATATTAAATCGTGACTATCGTCAATATCTGGCGATCTGTCGCCATTCAATATTATTGAGAGAAAAATGGGAAAGAGAATACAAATAGACAGACAACAATTATAAAACATTGACATGCACAAGAATATAGGTTAGTATCATGTTATGATTCGTAAACATTGAAGAATGGAAGGTAATGAATTTCTGCGAAAAAAGTTTAAGAGAAAATTACTATAATCTCACGAAATGCACATTTCACATACACATTAATATACCAATTATTAAGCAAGTATATAATAAAATATTGTTGCCGACTGTTGTGAAAGCAACAGCTTTTTAAAAAGTCATACAATGTGAACATATAAGCGATTATCATAAGATGTCACGACTTAAGACACCAACAGTTGGGAACCTCATATAATCTACATAATTTGAATTGGTTTTAGATTTAGAAGCACATGCACGCAAAAGTGTCTAAAAAAAGTCCTGCTGTTTCAGGGTATTGCTAATGTCTCATGTCACTTCATAAAATGGTCAATTATCTATAAGTGGTTCTCAAACTGTTTTTCTGCCTTTGTCCCATTTTGTGTAGACTATATAGGCAGGTGGTTTCCCAACTGCGAACAAGTTTATATAGTAACATTTAATACTTTCAATCACTACATACAAGACATGTGTGATGAAGGGATATGAAAGGTAATTAAAGAATGAAAACACTGACATGCCACACGGCGTGAGATGCAACTAAGGAGGTTTTGGTATGGGGATGGATGCCCAATCACATGCAGGATCAAAGTAACTCATAAACGATGTTGAAGTCGGATGTATCAAACTGAAGATGCGGATATTGCAGGCATGTTGTAAATCATAACACAATGCTGTACTTTTTTCCGAAGAGCATCCTTCTAATCTTGAGGACTTTAAGAACCCACGCAGAAGAAGGGGAAGAGTACACCCGTAGTCGTAACCTTCGATAACAGTTACCATGTTGTTCCGACAGGCTGACGTTGTGCTTGAGCTAGTTACGGGCATGACATGGATGAGTGGAAAAACAAAGAAACCTGTCGCAAGGGTCAGAGTTGTGCCCTGATGTCGACGTATGTTTAGGTGGCATTAGACTCAAAACACACAGAGTCGGATGGCTTCTTGAAATAGAGGACGTAACAACAAAGTAGCTTTTCGACTAGTAAAACTTTGTCAAACAATGAAGAAGTTTTCGAAATGCAGTAGAAGTCTTTCACATATCACAAAAATAAACATAATTGGTTCAGTACTGTATCTAAAATAGAATTGTACTATTTTGAGTAGTTCTGTACCTATAACATAACAATAATTACACATCTTCTTTGGACGTTGTGACTGATTCTGAGTTTCCTACAACTTTCCATCTCCTCCCTTCCAAATCCTCACTTGACATTTCAGATCCCAAATAAAATATTTCTTTTATCGCCGATGCGGAAGAGGTATATCACCCACTTTGAGAAACACTTAACTAGAACATTCTACTAGATTAACGCATACGCTGCTAAAATCTCCGCCGGATCAATACTGCTTTATAAGGTAAGTTTAATGATGAATAGATTTCAATAGGATAACTATCACCAGTCATTTTGACATTAAAGAGATAAATAGATATATCCGTCACTTGGTTGACATGTTATTGCAGAGCAGTTATACACCGTTTTGCTGCATAAAAAGTAATATTTCTGATTTAAAAAAAACCAACACATTTCTCGCGCATACATTCAGTCTGTTCATAGTACTTTTTGTGTCATAAATGTTAAATGACTGTAATTTCAGAAACAACCGCTGTATCCGATAAATGACATTGTTGATTTTATAGTAGGATGGTTATTTGTTCGTACTTCAGTCAGACGACCCATACTCTAGTTACCCCCCCCCCCCAACTCGTAGTTTATTGTTATATGACGTGTTTTTTTTCCAGAACGTTGTCTTCCTTATGACTTGAAATCTCCTCGTTTTTGCGCGAGCTATTCTGCCTCCTCCAATGATATATGCATGCGTTCTTGCATATCTCTTGTACACAGACGTTGTGGGCGACTTTGCCTCTGCTACCTGCTATCACTGCCTCTAGTAATACTCTATCCATAGCACTATGGCTTTTTATATGGCAGAAGAAACAAATTCTTCTCAATATGGTGTTTAGAAGTAAGCCTTCTTGCGCATTGATTTTGTTTATCGCCTCTTGGTTCGACTTCCTTTCTGTCTATGATATTCACTCTCCTATATAACTTTAATTAAAAAAAACGTTATTCTCTTTGATACTGTTTTATTTTTTTGTCCATGCGCGCATTCACACACATATATACGAAACAAGTATACCTGTGCTTCTATGGTTCGCACCCTGCCACAGCTTTTCCAGTTGTTTTTGTGGAGACAGAAATACTGATGCACTTTTCTTGATGTCGACTGCGTGCATATGTTAGTTCCTAAATATTTGAAATTTGTCACGTCTTCTAGAACAGGGGTCGGCAACCTTTTGCTAACTGTGTGTCAACTTAAGGTTTCAAATCATTCAGAGTGCCAGAATCACATATCAAGAAGAATGTGAAGAGTACAGATTCATCACATGTGAAGAGTCTGCGTGTCATTTGAAATTGCTTGGCGTGCCAAGTGTGGCACGCGTGCCATAGGTTGCCGACCCCTGTTCTAGAACATAGACATATTAGTTCTAGGACTTTATTTCACTTTCTCGATTGTCATAATTTTTGCATTTTTCACATTAAACGTGTTTTGATATTTGCTGAATCATTTGTTGATCTTATTATGTTCTATAGATCTTGCTTGTGTGCTGCTAGTAGAACAACGCACGTTTATACTCTCGTAGTTTAGAGTAAATAAATAAATAAACTTCATGTGATGAATTCAGCTTCTAGAAATGTGAACTAGAGATAATATTTTAGAAGATTCGAGAAGTGAGACCATGACTATTGAGTACGTGTTGAAGATGACCACGTTCGGTCTGTTTTCTAATCAACATTTGTGTTAGTTGTCAGACCATGGTCAGTCTGTTTTCTAGTCAACCTTTGTGTTAGTCGTCAGATCATGGTCAGTCTGTTTTCTAGGCATTCCCATAAGTGCTCCGATCTTATATCCAAGATGTCCTTCAGCAAGTGATAACTAACTGTTCCTGCAGCGTGTGATAACTGACCGATCCTTCAGTTTGTGATAACTGACCGATCCTTCAGTTTGTGATAACTGACTGTTCCTTTAGCTTGTGTTAACTGACTGTTCTTTCAGCATGTGATAACTGATTGTTCCTCTTCTTTGTTGCATGAAAACTCTTCTTTTGATATATTTATATACCGCTTATTTCTGACAACACCAAGCTCTACTCCCAGGTCCTTCATTCTAGCCGTAGACAAGGAAATAAAAACACACACCACATCATCAAACAGATGTAACGCCTTGATTGCATTTAAAATATCAATGTATACAATAGCGCGGTCCATTTAACTAAAACGTTCTTGTCGGTAGATAATCACTTATACTTATAGGCTAAATTGTTTGCCACAATGCTTATTTCAACCAGACCTACTTTAACCTTCGCTTAATGTTTGTTTATCTGTGTTGCTCGTATTATCTAGATTTCAACCACTTACCTAAACTTTGATTTCAATGTTTGTATGTGTTAATCTAGATTTTATACTAGACCTACCTTAACTTTGATTTCAATGTTTGTCTACCTGTCTATTGTCTTTCCCCAGGAGGTTTGTTATCCACTCTAGTCGTTAAGCGTAAGGGTGATTGGAGCTCAATTGTGCGTTCTAAAGCCAGATGTGTGGCCTCGGCTGTGCTATGACCGTGTCTGTTCAAAATGTTCCTGACGTTTTCTATCCATCTTTTCCGTGGTCTTCCTATGGCTTTGTACCCTGATCTTATTTGGTTATATTCCTGTACAGAAAACATGTGATGCATTCTCATTATGTGGCCAAACCACTTGATCTGCTGTCTTTCTATGTAATCTGTTCACGGTATTATACCTATTCTTTCCCTGATGTCTACATTTCGTAATCTGTCGAGCCTGGTGACCCCCGCGGTTTTCTTCAATCATTTCATCTCACATTTCATATATCTGTTATAATCTAGATTTCAACTACACCTTCCTTCAATGTTTGTTTATCTGTGCTACTGCAATGACCTAGATTTAAACCAAACCTAACTTAACCTTGACTTTAATGTCTGTTTATCAGTGTTACTGTTAGGATTTGCATTTCAACCAAACTTACCATAAACTTTCCTTCAATGTTTGTTTAACAGTGTTACTGTTAGGATTTGGATTTCAACCAAACTTACCATAAACTTTCCTTCAATCTTTATTTAACTGTGTTATTATTATTATGATCTAGATGCCATTTTGATTTGTTATTCAAGTTATGATACAAAGTTTCCCAATTGGCCAGCGCTAATAACAGAAATTTCCACGTCGTGGGTAAACACCACTCTAGCCTTTCTTTAAACTAAATTTATTTCTGTAGTGACACCCATGGGAAGCATTTTTGTGATATCTGCTCGTGGCAGTCGCGACTGCATAGTTTGGGCGGTATAAACCACTTTTCCTATGATCTAATCAATCGAATGCGTTCATGGGTATTAACCAATGAACAACTGGGTCAGTAGCCAACCAACAAATCAATCAACTACGTCAACGAAATGTAGACAAGGTGCAAATATTCACACACAAAAATGTGTCAGATTAAAAAATCCTAGCCAAGTAAGTCACAGCACAACACATAAACCTCTCTAGACAATATTGTTTTCAACTTGGCAACAATACTGTGATTTGTGTGTTCTCAAACTCCACACCGGAGCTCTCTCATACCAAGACAATAGGCCTACAAGATTTCCAGCAGCATGTAGTGCAGAGAACGGAAATTGGGCAACTGTGTTACAGTTCTATTTCCGCCAATGGCCCAGCAATACGATTTTAGCATTATTATGTTTATATATATATATATATATATCGCCCGTGTGTTGCCAAAGGCCCGAAAGGGGAGCAAAGAATAGCAACACTGTTTACCTTCCACGCATGTCGTAAAAGGTGACGAAGGAGGTTATGGGATGGCGTTGGCTGTCCCATCCCTTATAGGGTCAGTGACCCAAAACCATGCTGAAGTCGGATGTGTTAAGCAGAAAAGCGCAGATATCGCAGCAATGCTGTAAACCATGACACAACGCATTCCGCTATCCGGACTACATGCTGCTAATCTGCACGAGTTTGAGAATGAACGCAGAAGAAGAAGATATATATAGTTTCCTTTACATTAGTTTCTCCTGAATGCGTCTTGGTGTTCTTCTGTGAAACATGGTATTCTGAGAGATCTTCTGTAACATTTAATATATATATATATATATATATATATATATATATATATATATATATATATATATATAAACAGGCAAATATTCAATAATAATTGATATCGAATATCGATTTCGTAGATGCTGGAAATCACCATAGAGAGGATTATCTCTTTATCATGACTGCTGTTTAGACATTGTCGATTTCAGCTTATACTATTTAAAAATTAATAATGTACACGTGTGTACTATTTCAGAAAGTCATTAATTTTTGTTTAGTAATGTAGTATTTGTCGTCTTCATGAAGCAATACATTTATATAAAGCAATAAACATAATATTGAGGTAACATTTCAATGAAACAAAATTAAGGAAGACATGAGTATCATCTGATGTGTGGCTGTCTAATATAAAATAGAATAGATGTGTACTGTTTTAGCGTGCGCTCTCAAATTTCCGCTGAATGTCTCAAGTAACAGGAGAATGTCCTACAAAATTTCTGCAGATTGTAGTCCAGACAACAGAAATACGTTGTCACCAGTTTATTTGTACAAATGGCTCGACACATCTGATTTCGGTGGTGATTAATCAGGCAGTCTATCCTGGACTGGATGTAGCGGGCATCATATTCTATCAAAACTCCTGTCAGTCTTCATTACATTTGCTAATCTTGCCGTTTCTGTGAGTGCCATGTTCAGTTCATCTTTTATACATTGTGTCCATCTTCTTGTCTAGATCTTTTTCCGCCGAACTTGCATCATCTGCTCTATTATGATCTTTTCTAGAGCGTCATGTCGTTTGATACGGCCCAAATACTGTAGTCTTCTTCAGGAAACCTTGTTACTTAGCCAGTTTTCTTTTACATTAGTTTCTCTTGAATGCGACTATTGGTGTTCTTCTGTGGTACATGGTATTCTGAGAGCTCTTCTGTAACATTTTGTTTCAGATGTTGCTATTCTACTTTTCTTTATTTTTAAATGATAATTGCCCGAGATATTCATAACGATATAATGCCACTGATGATATGCAGGCAAGTTTCAGAAAATCGAATATATAAGAAACAAATCTAAGAAAAGATGATTCTTTTATGTGTGTGTGTGTATATTTATATATCGGAGGTGATGTGTACTTAAATCGACAGCATACAAATATTTGTCAGGTATGAAAGTATCCTGAAAATTAAAGCAGGTGAAGTGAGTAGGCGATGGGTGGAGTCCTAGAAGAGGGCTGAGAGTATTACTGCGCAAAATCACTTTCATCTTTGTTATGTTTTGTTTCTCGACTCCCGAGTGTGGTGGGAAACTAGCGGGCCGACAAGGTGATTAGTTTCTCTTCTACAACATACGTTCAACCAGCAGACATACTCAATGTTGTATGAGAGTCTGCACAGTCGGAGGATTCTGAGGTCAATAAAAATTAGTTTGTATCGAATATGCGTGAATTGTCGTAGCACGGAGAGAAAAATCTCACGAAAATTTCACAAAACAAGAATTTAATTGGTAGCATATCCTATCCAGGACGTAGCTATCAACCCAGCATTTGTTGGCTGTGGTGATTTTCTAGGCAATATAAATACGTTCAGTAGGTTGCCATTGCTTTTTTAATGGTCCGGATGCACAATTGTCTGTGGTGAGGATACTCAACCAAAACAGAACAGAAACTTTCATCAGAAAATCCTGAGAGAGATTCTCTGAAGCAGCTACATCATAAGAGAGATTTTCTGAAGCAGCTACACCCTAAGAGAGATTCTCTGAAGAAGGGATCTGAGCACCTATATATATGTCCGGTGTGTAAAGACGGTAATCAGCATACTTTAAACCTAAAACAAAATGAAACTATCTACTCGAGATATTATGGTAATGGAAGAATTAAAAGTTTTACTGTTGTCAACATGGAAGTCATGTGTACACAACATATGGACAGAGAAATCAATATGGCTCAGTCACGTTTTAGAAACAACATAGGTACTAGGGATCACGTCTTCAACATGAGAAATGTAATAAAGAAATGCAGATAGCTCAATGCAGACATATACACCTGTTTCAAAGACTACACAAATGCATTTGACTGCGAAACACACCAGAAATTATCGAACATAGTAGAAAGATTGGGCTTCCCATACCATCTTATATAACTAAGTATAATATTTTATCAGAAGCAACATGCTTCTGTCCACCTTGGGGGTTCGATCCGATTGGTTTGAGACTGGATAACTACAACCCTGAACTCTACTATTTGTCGTGGTTGTAAGGCTCAGATATATTCAAATTCGACCTACTTCTGCGGCTACAAACTCAACACCATCAGAGACTAAAAGCTCATCACCCTAAGGGGTCCACCTATGCTGCTTAAGCAAAAACATTGTACGATTTCATAATCAATCAAAATTCTTGAGAAGAAAAGCTGGCAGTTGTTCGTGCAATGTGATAATACACATTCTAATCTTCTTGTATGTTCAGATCTTCTCTGACGCCTGCGTTATGTCGTGTTTCTGTTCATGATAATCTAAGGACCATTCTAAACACATATTTGTTACTCATACCGCGTTTTCGCTCCAGCGGTTCTAAAATCGGCAATCAATCACGAGAGGGACTGCACCTGAGGACTTCGTAATACATTGGTTTGTTTCATGGCCGTATAATATATATATATATATATATATATATATTATGTACATGGTTATAATTGTTTTATATTATTTATGTCTCACATGACTTTAAGAACTGCTTCCCATAGTATCATTCGCTCTTAAATACCCTCTTTTATTCTCCTGGTAGTGAGATTTCTTTGAATATATGCAAGTCTATTTACTTGACTAGACTATAAGTCGTCAACGGTTTTTGCGTTGATGAAGGCAAGGTAGCCAGGCATAGGATAGATTTGGGATAGAGCCAAATCTGACTTCTGGCATACCTAAAGAGTTATGTTTTAGTTCCTGCGACTACAAGTATCGCAATAAGATGAAAGTAAACAGCTCGAGTTTCCTTGTTGCCTTTGAAGTTTATTATTAAAGGAAACAGAGATATATAATCTTCCCAAGCATCTTCTTGTTCAGTGTTCTCTCTCAAACTTCTGCAGTTTAGCAGGATTTAGTCCAGATAGGGTATATTCTGACTTTGGCCAGACATATCATACTTGTGCATGTTTTCTAAGTCACTATGCGGTGAGACTGTCAACCCCCATTCAAAAAAATCTCTTTAAAGCCTCTTATGACATGCATGACAGGTAACAGCTATTCTTCATTTTCCTTATGTCCCCATCAACAAACGGGAGTCCCAAGTATCTTTTTGTTTTTTCTCTGCACGTTTTACTAACGCACATTCATAAATTTTACGTAATAATTTTCACATCATTACTTAACATCTTGGTTTAATTCTTGACTTGGAATTTTTGAGAAATGTTGCTTTGTAAGAGTAGGAGCTAATATATGTAGAAATTTTATATCACCGTAGCAAGTCCGTGAAAGTATCTTCGCGGATCAGATTTGACCAGCGAGCCGTATTTTCACGAACATGGACTTTAGGGAAGAGTAGAATTCAATTGTTATACATCAGGCAAAGAACAAGGAAAGACTAAAACCATCAATCAAAGCCTCGCTGTCAGATTTGCACAGAACATCTCAAAACAATAACTGTTTGAGCACGACAGTGAATATGTCCCATATGAACCTGAAACGATTAAGAAATAGAAGTGAGAATCTCATAATATTCATGTTTTCATAGTCGTCCAGTTATGGTGCCTAAATACACAATGCTGTTTACAATCTATTCTATCTATATGTGGTTGTATACATATATATATATTTATTTATAGGTATGACTCCAAATCTAGTGTCCGTTATTGTTAATTCGTAGACATGTGCAATGATATATTTATAGATAACACATACACGTAGATAGTGACTAGATAACACATACACGTAGATATTAACTAGATAACACATACACGTAGATATTGACTAGATAACACATACACGTAGATAGTAACTAGATAACACATACACGTAGACAGTGACTAGATAACACATACACGTAGAAAGTAACTAAATAACACACTGCAGTCGATGGAAAATGATATCTGATGAACACAAATACGTGATGTATAATATACTGTGGTAAGGCGAGGAAGGGTTTTCTTATATAATCTCTGCTTAAGTTACAAGTTTTTGGAAATTAATTGATGGTGAAGTTAATGTACCCCAAGAAATTAATTGATTCTGATGTTAATGTACCTCAAGAAATTGTATAAGTCTTGAGAAGCTTTTTCAAAAAATGTGCAAAATATATATGTACATATGCATGTTCATTATTTACACCCCACACCATTGATAGGCATGGTTCGTAGAGAACAACTGACAACGAATTCAAAATTGAATAGTGAACCAACATAGCACCGAAACCATCAGCGTTATACACTGAGAAATTTACCAAACAGAGATCTGAGCACCTATGGTCATATCCTGTGTGCGAAGAGGATAATACCTCATACCTAATACCTAATTCCTAATACAAAATACCTAATACCTAATACCTAATACAAAATACCTAATACCTAATACCTAATACCTAATACCTAATACCTAATACCCAATACCTAATACCTAATACCATAGCGTAAATTGTAAATAAAAATTCTTCCAACTAGTCCTAAATGTTCACCACTTTTAACATCCTAATTATATCCCTTTGTTTTGTGCAGCAGTAGTCTTGACAATCTACTGCAGATGGGTATTATACAATGTGGAAACTGAAACATAATTCAATCAATCCTCTAGAATAGAACACCAGTTAGTTATTTAGTGAATTAATGGATATTCAAAAACACATAGAGATAATAATAGTGAGCAAAGAAATAATCAACGCACGAACACGTACTGAAAACAAAAGCCATTACACGAAGCGAAATTAAAATAGTAAATAAATAAAAGATTACAAAAGTCTACGTTGCTGCCGGTACCCTAAAGGGGTGCAAAAAAGGAGCAGCACCGAGACCTGGCATTCGTAGTGTTAGAGAAGATTAAATATATTTTGGGGTTGGAGTAATTTGTCGCATCCTATATAATAAAGTTACACGAAAGTAATGTTAATCTTCTAGAACGAAAGACGCAGATATCGCAGACCGGCTGTAAACTATTGCACAACGCATTGCGTTCTAACGACTACTTCGGCATAAGTCTATACAGAGTGCAGAACAAGAATTGATGCATATGGAAAGTATTTGGAATGAAATCTATATATGTAAGAAACCAAACAGAGAGATCAAAGCCCAATTTATCGATTAGCTCTTGTTGATCTTGCTGAGCTCGATGTAGTGTGTGGCCAATAAACAGAAATCACATTCATGAAAAGGTAGAATTTGAAATCTGAAATCTTCATAAGATATATCTTTCACGTAACATTCTCTCATGGCATGTGTAGCCATTCCCAAGAGTAAGGTACACAAAAAGAAATATTCACCGATTACACAGTTTAATAGAAATCTTATTTATTTCTGATGCCATATTTTGTGACCACGTAAGGGTACATTTTAGCTTCTGCGTTCCAAAACGATACCAGTTTTTGTACATTTTCAGATATACATATATAAGTGAGTTACTTTACTTTTATACAAAGATATTCGCTGAATTTACAGTATTCAACATATCAATATCCACTGTGTCCACCTGGTCACTAACTTCTCGTAGGTACAGGAATTGTACTCACTTCATGATTCGTGAGGTCATGAAAAAGGTGAAGGTCAAAACATCATTTTTGGCAATGCCCCATGATAGTTTCACGAGAATCCCTTGAAACGTAATGAACACAACACTCTCTGACCATATTATTGAATGCCTATAAAAGATTGATGGTCCTCAAATAAATTCAGTTGAAAATTCAATACGCAAGTATCTCACTACAGAACAACGATACATCATCATTGGAAGCTTACAATCTGCACAATCACAAAGTGTAGTGGCCAGACAATTTTTTTTAGAAGCACCATTAGTCGCATTTGGAGGCAATTTCAGCAAACTGGAACAGTGGCAGACCGGCCACGCAGTAAAAAGCTCAGAGCCACAACTCCTACCGAAAAGGCTTCATACGGCAGCGTAACCTCAGGAATAAATTTGTATCTGCGTCCTCCACAATCTACTCAATGCCAGCAACACGTCGAATTTCAGATCAAACGGTCAGAAACCGCCCGCACGACGCTGGTCTTTGGGCTAGAGCGCGATACAGAGGTCTTTTTATTACGGACATGCATCGCCAGAACAGACTGTAGTGAGCGAACCACCATCGTCAATGGACCGTTGGAAATACCCGGAGACGGGTTGGGTTTAGTGATGAATCATGTTTTGTGCTCCAGCGACACGAAAGACAGAGAAGAGTTTACCGCATAGTCAGTGAGCGCTAAGCAAAAAACAGCAGTATTGACGAGGCTCCTCCAAATCGTTGTGGTTGTGTACTGATGTAGGGGGCTATCAACTTCAGTAGAAGAATTGACCCAGTGCAAAGTGAAAGAGGCCCGAATGCCAAACGATATGTTGCTGAAAATGTTCGTCCCCCAAGCGAGACGTGGCTTTAGGCAATCTCTGACAGTTATTTCGTGCAATTCGGGAAGAGTGGACAACCATCCCACAACAGATCTAACAGCTAATCAGATCCATGTCATGAAGATATCGTTTTCAGATAGAGGCCGAGGAAGCCAGACACCTTTCTGAAACGGAGGTGTCAGTCGCAAAGAATACAAGACCAAACCAAATGTTATTAGCATCATTTCATTGTTAAAGTCTGAAAGGCAAGTCACGCCAAGGTTGAAACTTGATATCCATAAAATAAAATTTGTGTACACTTTTGTAATTTCGTCTTCATTAGCACTGTAATAATGTTGTGTTTCCTTTTTTTGCACATTTGAACAGTATATATATACATATATATACAAGTTGAAGCAGGGTAATCACTGGTTATTGTTCGTCCATCGCAAGGTCTGATGACCATTTGTGACATCCACTTTTGAAATTCAGTTAGGTAGAATTATGTTCTTGAATATGAGTAGATCTATTCTGGGAGAAAATTTCCTTGGATAGTTCTGGCATTTGATGACCACTACATTTAGTTTTTCTAACTACTATCCGATATTGAGCTGCTCATATCTTGCTAGCGTCAATGATAACACTCAATAACACATACAAATCGACGTTTCGACCAAAAGCCTTAAAAACATTCCAAAAAAAAACGACGAGTAAGAATGTTCAAGTTCACATATTCACGACAGAGCTATATATATAGAGATAATATATTTATATATGCATGTGACGACGAGGTACAGGACGCGCCATTAAGAGTCAGAATGCGGGTTAAAACCCCGCCGCTGCTGGTGTCTGCATCCGGACTGCACAGATAACAATGGCAAACTACTGTACGTGAATGCTGCCTAGAAAATTCTAAAAACAAAAAATGCTAGGTTGATGGTTAGATTTTGAAAAAAGTATATGCTTCCGATTATATATATGCATATGTTTGTGAGTGTGTGTGTGTGTGTGTGTGTGTGTAGTTTTACAATAATTGTCATGCTTGAAACTGGGACCAATAAATAATAATACGGGCTGTAGAAACAGGGACAAAGTCTTGCCACTTAGATAGTTTTACTTCTAGGTTTAGATGTTTGTGATACGTCTGGATGTTACAAACCGCTATCTAGATGTGTGATGTGTGATGTAATCTAGATGATTATAACCAAATATTTGGCCGAAGTGAAACCCCTACCAATTTCGCTGGAGTGGAGAATTTTTTACTATATTACTATCCCTCATCTACAAGGACTGGCTAGCTTTTCACGAAACACAAGCGAATTTCCTAAACTTTCAGGGAACACAATATGTCAAGTTTCTCTCCATTTACACAAGTATAACTTGTTCTGGTGAAGTATCGTTCCGTCCCGTAAACATAGATCTGAACGACTTTTGTCAACCTGTTTATCTATGATATATTTGTATTCCTTTGTATAATTCATTTTTCTGGAAGGAAAAATAGCGACACTATTACCTGCCAGGCATGTCGTAAGAAACGACTAAGAATGTATTGTGGTGGAGTTGTCTGTCCAATCCTAATATCGGTCAAAGTGACCCAAAAAGCCACGTGAAAGTCTGATGTTAAAGCAAATCTGTAAACCATGACAGAACGTAATCCGTAGTCCAGACTACATTCAGCTCATCTGTAGAAATTTAAGATCGAACGCAGATGAAGAATGTTATACTTCTATATAAAGCTGTCCATTAAAGACGCCAACAATTTGTGCCAAATTTTGACCCCCCCCCTCGCAGCCCCTCCTCCATGTCAAACAATGTTTAGAAAACCAGGGAAACTCCCTCCCTCCATGTCAAAACAATTTTTAAACAACAGGGAAGCTCCGTCCCTCATGTATTAATTCTATCAAAAACGACCCACACCCCCAAACACTTTATAACTGTTTTTATTTTGAACTGTGAGAGTTGGCACAAAACTTTGATAACTTTTTAGATTTTCGGAAATGTTTCAAATTCAAACAATTTAATTGCTGCATCAAAAACAGTATTATTGACGTCGGCTTTTGTTGAACGTGTCAACAACACATGTCAAACGTTCCAGATTCCTTCCACCCTATATGTTGACGTAATTTATGGACAGCCCCTATATCTGATATTTAACTCTAACTGTGTCCCTATATCTCACGTTTAACTCTAGCTGTGACCTATATCTAGCTGTGCCCTTATATCTGGCGTTTAACTCTAGCTGTGCCCTTATATCTGGCGTTTAATTCTAGCTGTGCCCATATTTCTGGCGTTTAATTCTAGGTTTTCTCCTATATCTGACGTTTAACTCTAGATGTGCCCTATATATCACGTATAACTCTAGCTGTGCCCCTTTATCTAACTGCGCGCCTATCTCTAGCTGTGCCTCTATATCTGGCGTTTAACTCTGGCTCTGCCCCTACACATCACGTATAACTCTACATGTGCCCCTATATCTAGCTGTGCCCCTATATCTATCTGTGCCCCTATATCTAGCTGTGCCCCTATATATAGATGTGCCACTATATCTAGCTGTGTCTGGTATCTGGAGTTTAACTATATCTGGAGTTTAACTCTAGTTATGCCCCTATATATGAAGTTTAACTATAACTGTGCCCCTATTTCTAGCTGTGCCCATGTAGGTGTGTCTATGTTTATGTTTGGATACTTCTCTTCGAATCCTGTCAACCACTCTGTGTCCTCACCTTTATCATAATCATGTCAACCATTCTGTGTTCTTACTGTGATCATACCTCTGTCAACCACTGCACTCCGTGTTCTTATTTTTGTGA
Source organism: Meghimatium bilineatum (assembly GCA_034231615.1). Classification (NCBI taxonomy): domain Eukaryota; kingdom Metazoa; phylum Mollusca; class Gastropoda; order Stylommatophora; family Philomycidae; genus Meghimatium; species Meghimatium bilineatum. The sequence goes on from CM067299.1 coordinate 102,446,017, forward strand.
TAACTTTGTAAACCATTCTGTTCTCATGGTGATCATACCTCTGTCAACTAAACTGTGTCCTCACTTTTATCATAACTATGTCAACCATTCCGTGTTCTCACTGTGATCATACCTTTGTCACTCAGTCTGCGGTTTCACTTTAATCTAAGCTCAATCAACCACCGTGAGCTCACTACGTTCACAAATCCGTCTCTGTTTTATATACCCATACACTCATGTATTTTTATATACCCATATATTTTTATTTCTTGTTTTCAATTGCTCTGTTTACAGAACGAAACTAAGTAGTTACATCGTGGACACCACACAAATCTGAAGCGCCAAAAGCAATACCCAGGGATATCTAAATTGAAATGAAGGTGGTTGATTTAAAAAATGGGAGGGAGGTGGTTTGGTCTAGGCGCCAACATTCCTAGTTTCGACGCATTCTGTCACTAATCTTCTCATCTCATGTGCCTCTTTTCTAGCACTTCAGCCTCTCTCTCTCTCTCTCACTCCCTTTCTCTCTTTCACTCTACAAGCACTGATTTTATCCAGCAACCCTGAAATGAATCCTGGTGTGTCTCAAGTTTTATTGTAGTGTGCTAAACAACACTTACCGAGAAACTAAAGAAGAAGATGCTTGCGCAGGTAGAAATAAGATCAGAACAACAACATCATCCTATAGCGCACTAAGATTTCCAAGCACTTTCCTCCCTCCAACTCATGCGTGAGGGAGCCAGGTACCAGAATCAAAGAAATGTTCCATGCCACGTTTAACATCTGATGTGCTTAAGTGTTAGACACAGGGGGAAAAAACAAGTTTTCAAATATGCTCATGGTATAAACATTTGCGACACACACACATACCCACACCCACACACATTGTTGTATAAAATGTGTGTGTGTAAAACTGTGTAGGTGTTAATATTTGCAGTACTATTATAAATATTGTGAGATTAAATAAATATAACAATAATACACATCGGGTGGGTATTTGAAGGTCAATGCACACTCCCAACACCCCCCCCATCCATCTTAAGAAAACAACGTTTCATAGTGTACTAAGTTACAAGTAGAAAGAATAGGATTACTACCCTCTCCTCCACGCCCACACACAGGGTCGTAGGGGGTGTATATGTCGTCAGGGAAGAAGTAACAAAGGGTGTTCCTGACCCGCATACGGAGGACTTCTTATGATTGTCGCCACCCCCTCCCATAAGGCCAATATGCTCAGATCATGTATATACACCATCGCCGCTCCCACTGCTACGCCCCTGATGCCATTCTCTACTGCGGTTAAGATAATAAAAAGGCCGCACGAAAACGATGGAAATAGATGGAACCCCTGCCCCCCCCCACAATCCTTCCTTACCACAGTTGCGTATACCACCAAGATGATCCAAATAATAGTTCTACACGCAGATGCGAAATTGCGTCACTTATCTTGGCTGGTGCGACTGATAATTGGGCACTGTTAGTGTACCCTGCGTCGCAAGCCAAGGATAAAACACTGATAATTGGTCACTGTTAGAATAGTTTGTGTCGCAAGCCAAGATAAAAAGGGCTGATAATTGGTCACTGTTAGTGAACCTTGTGTCTCAAGTCACGGACAATCGCTGATAATTGGTCTCTGTTAGTGTACCTTATGTCGCAAGCCAAGGAAAAAGCACCGACAATCAAATAGAAACACTGAACGCATTAGTTATCACCGCCGATGTCAGATTATTCTGACCATTGACGCAAAGAAAATTGCGACACAACATATCTCCGTCTCTAGACTACATCCTGCTGGAAATCTAGAAGAATAATTGTCATGCTAAAAAGAATATCCAATGAGAGTTTAAGAACGAGCACAGAATAATAGATAAACTATGATGGTGACCATCACGATTAAGTTTGATGTAATGGAAAGCTTGTATGCTAAACAGCCCGTATTCTATGACCTGGATATGTGGGTACCTGCACGCATGACAGGTAATATTACAGTAACAAAAATGTATATATATTTCTTGCAGCATGAGCGTGCAATTAGGATTTGCTGGAGTGATAGTATAACCAGCTCGGTGAGTGTTGATATGCAGTGTATACAGTGGTGTTACCACGGGGTGAGAACCGAACACGTGTAACATACTCATACAGACAAGATATGGCTGACATCAGAGAAAAAGTAGAAGTGATATTACAGAAACATCTCTACAATTTTGAGGCTGTAATTCTATTAGATCTACAATCCACAAAACACAAAAATGTAGACTGGTTGGTTGAGAAACAAATTTGTCATTTGGTACTTTATACTTTTAGGAAATTGTGTCTGCCGGATCCCCAGGTCAAGATATAATTCCAGGCTATGAAAGAGTTGATAGACTTGTTTTAAAGACCTTTAAACGGATTCACGATGATGTATATGCTGGATCACTAACAATACCTGCTCCTAAGAAAGGAAATTTGAAAGTGTGTAAGAATTACAGAACAATTAGCCTTATAACACACCCAAGTAAAGTGGTGCTCAAAATACTACTTAACAGAATCAAGCACACGTCGGAAGAGGTAATTGCAGAAGAACAAGCTGACTTCACAGCAAACATAAGCACTGTGAAACAAATATTTAACATCCGAAAATTAACTGAAAAACATATTGAGCATCAACGAGATCTGTAAAAAACTTTTCTTGATTTTGGAGAGGTCTTTGACCGTGTTTGGCATGATGGTCTGTGGCACATACCGAGACAATTTAAATTTGACACCACAATCATAGACATTGTTGAATCACTTTATAAAAATGCAAGCAGTGTTGTCTTTTAAATAATATCCAAAGACAACATCAATCACCTGGGAAGGAAAGGCCAGAGAAGCATTTTCCGACTTCGCACACATGTACAGCTTAACAATCCCCTGAACAGAAAACTAAAACAACACACTCCAGGGTGCCGGCTGTGTACTCATCCATATGAAACTGTTGAGCACCACCTTTTGAATGTCCGTCGCTGAATTACGTGAGCAAAATGCTTCTCTCTCCAGAGCCAGATAAATGGAACACCATATATGGAACAAAACAACAGCTCTCAAACACATGAATATATCACACAATGACATTGGGTCAAACGGCATGAGCCCATGGATCGCTGAATCAGCAACCAACCAACCAACCATCAAATAATACCATTGGAGAGTTCGTTAAAGCAACTGTGGAAGTTCTGCAAAGATGTATAATATCTCCAGTAGTTTTCAACATATACCTAGAGCACATCATACAATAAACACTGCAAGATTACAATACATCTATGACGACCGCAGGTCGCCCTATTTGCAACTGGCGTTTCGTTGATGATATTGATCTTATACTGGATCAAAACAAGAATTACACGAGTTAACAGCAAAGTTGGAAAAAAATAATCAGAAAGTACGGAATGAAATCAACACAGAAAAAAGCAAGTTTTTGGATTACAGCAGACACAGAAAAACATAACAACATCATTATGCATGGATATAAGCTTTTACCTCGGATCTAGCATATTCAGCGATGGAAAATGAAAAGCAGAATTAAAGATAAGTCTGGAGATGGATTTGGATTTAGCTTCTATGTCAAGGTTAAACTTAATTTGGAAAAACAACATTAGTGTTAGAGTGAAAATAAAACTTTATAGTGCACTAGTGTTTTCTATTGTGTTGTATGGTTGTGAGAGTTGGACACTCACTGCGGACATAGAGTGTCGACTACAGGATTTCGAATACAAATATTACAGACGAATTCTACGAATTTCTTATAGAGAACATAAGACAAACATGTACGTAAGAAATAAAATATAAATGTTCGCAGGTCCACAGAAACCATTGCTTTAAATAGTTTCAACTACGAAAACGAACATGGCTTCCACGTGTATGCCAACATGATTCCTTGCCAAAAACAATATTACATGGAACCGCCGAAGGTGGAAGAAGCAGATAAGGACAAAAAAGAACATGGACAGACAAAATCAAGAAATAGACAGGACATCATTTTTTCCTCGCTCATCCGTATCGTTGAAGAAAGAAATCGCTGAAAGAATATGTGTACTGAAGCATCCAATGTGGTATCCTTACGACCCTAACGGGTTACGGGTTTACATATATTATATATATATAATGTATATAATATAATGTTATATAGATATACGGATATATGGCTTCCTTTCAATGTCCTTTATTTTAATGAGGATGCTTGTGAACATGCTTTTGGTCTAAGATTATGGAGTTAGGTTTTGTGTGCGAGAAAGAAAAAGAGAGAGAGAGAAAGAGAGAGAGAGAGAGAGGATAGTGAGATTGAAAGGAACTTTTAATTTGCATTCGCTTAGCTACTTGTTGCATAACAATGAACGCTTCTGCGTGTATCAGAAGTTCCGTGATGTCGGTTCAACAAAACAGATCATTCTTTCATTATTACTAATTTACCCAGGCGTAATTTATTTGCTTGTTTCTCTGTCCACGATATGCGCCATTGAACCAGCAAATCAACATCTCCAGTAGAACCTCCTTCCACATTCCAACAATTTGTACACCATTAATGTTTGGCCATCGTAATGTAAAACCGAATCTATGAGCACTTTATAACTCTCATCTTTGGTTTTGTAATGTAAAACTGAGTCTATGTAGCAATTTATTACTCTCGTCTTAAAGTTTTGTAATGTGAAACTGAAACTATGCAACACTTTATTACTCTCGTCTTTAATTTTTTAATGTAAAATCGAATCTATGTAGCACTTCATTACTCTTGTCTTTAGTTTTTCATGAAATTCAGAGTTTTTATTTAGTTATTTTGTGTTTGTTCTCAAACTCCCACTTGTTCTCTTTTGAAGCAGGAAAATGATCCTACCATATACTCATCATCTAATAATCAAAAAATCATAGAGTATCTAGTATGTTTGAGACAAAAACATTAGGGACAAAATAATAACAATAAATTGGTAGCACATCCTATTCAGGACGTAGCCATCAACCCATACTTTTTTCTCTGTATTCATGTTCTTGGAAATATAAATAAGTTTAGTAGGTTGTCATTGCATTTTAACGGTCTGGATGTAGAATTGCCTATGGTGGAATTAGAACCCGGTTCCGGTAAATGTCACACACGAGCTATGTATCTTGCAGCCTTAGATCCGGACAAAAAGACAAAATTGTTATTATATTTTTTTAAAAAGCTTTATCTTCTTGTAACATATCACACTACTAACTCTTTTTCATTGATCTCTTTGGCACAAATTGCTCTTTATCTTTACTGTGAACTTTTCTCTAGTTTTGAGATGTTATATCTAACCTTTGCAGTGTGCTTAGTAGAAATTGTTTTTAGAATGAAGGTATATTAATTGAAAAGGCATATTAATTTGGAATTAGTATTTAGATTAGGGATGGTAGTTAGGATTAGAGTTAGTTTAAATTTTAAAAATATTATTAGTTATAAAAGTTATAATTATAAATGTGGTTGATGCCGTTTGTGTCGGGAGATGTGACTTCAAGGCATCCATTAATTTTATTGCTGTTACACGGAAATCCGTGACGTCGGCTAGTTAAAAATGTATACAGAGTGTTATTTCTAACACAGTGAAGAATCAAAAGGAACTTTTACCGATTTCTTTGCTCGTAATATATCACACTACTTACACTTAAACAAAGATTTCTTTTCTCGTAATATATCATACTACTTACTCTTATTCATAGATTTCCAGCGGAATGTAGCTTAGAATGGCAGTGCCTTGTGTTTCCGTTTCATTTATGTCAATGTCCCGATAGATTCACTTTTCGGCTGTGTTTGAGTTGAATATTTACTTCATGCTATTAAAATGTACATTTGGTACTCTAGTTCCCGTGGTATTAGAAACGTTTAACTTTCCATGGAAAGGCTAACAAAAATGTTTATACATAGTCTTGTAATGTTTTCTTTATTACTTCAATACACACTTGTTTTCTCTAATCTAGCATAATCACAATTCTGGAACATTCCATAATTTAGTTGTTTCCCACATGGGCTATCTGCCGGGCTTACCAGTGACATATATACCATAAAAAAGCAGGTTTGCATCTTGAGTGACTCTTGATTTCTTAGTATGATGTAAGTCTTAGAAATGCCGCCCTCCTCCTTGAAAGATTTTTATTCGAAATTCCGCCCCTGAAATATATTTTGATTGGTGTCGCCTCTCTGCAATATTACGCGGCACGACCCAACATAAACCTCCATACACAAATATGCCTACGAGATTCCTAACCCCACAGTAACGAAAGGCATGGGCCGTCAAAAGGTCCGGCTAGCAGTTGAATGGATTATTTCATGATCACCACCATAATTTGGTTCTAAAACCATATCTCATATGATATAACCAGGTGCGCAAAGATATCTCATATGATATAACCAGGTGCTCAAAGATATCTCATATGATATAAACAGGTGCGCAAAGATATCTCATATGATATAACCAGGTGCTCAAAGATATCTCATATGATATAACCAGGTGCTCAAAGATATCTCATATGATATAACCAGGTGCTCAAAGATATCTCATATGATATAAACCAGGTGCTCAAAGATATCTTATTTGATATAACCATGTGCTCAAAGATATCTCATTTGATATAACCAGGTGCTCAAATATGTCTCATTTTATATAACCAGGTGTTCAAAGATATATCATACGATATAACCAGGTGTTCAAAGATATCTCATATGATATAACGAGGTGCTCATAGATATCTCATTTGATATAACCAGGTGTTCAAAGACATCTCATATGATAAAACCAGGGGCTCAAAGATGTCTCATTTGATATAACCTGGTGTTCAAAGATATCTCATATGATAAAACCAGGTGTTCAAAGATATCTCATTTGATATAACCAGGTGCTCAAAGATATCTCATATGATATAACCGGGTGCAGTCATATGTTTAACATTAATTTAATGTGATACTGTGTGCTGGGTATTCTGTTTCTTATAAACTATCATTATCTTTGTTTTTGAGTTATTATTGCAGGTTTTCATCAGCGCACAACCGACAGATGTATAGGTGCTCCGATCTTTGTCACTGTCTCAATATATTCTTCTAAACGCAGCTACTCGCAGTCCCAATTCTGTATTGACTTATCAGTCTCTTTGTATATGTATTATTTTTCTATTTTGAAACCGTTCTAATCTTGACCGTAATTCCCCTAATATTGAAGGGGACCATGACTCAAACTTGTGAATATTCTGAGAATTATGTCACGCCAAATGTGTGATGTATTTTTTGAGTTTGTGACAATATTGTTTTAAGCCTAACAGCTCCATCAGTTACTTCAACCGATACCGAGAAGAGTATTGGAGACCGGGCATCCTTCAACATTCCCATTCTAGGGCACGAGTATGAAAGCAATGTTTCAACACTGGCCTGCTAGGGTAGATGTATGGAAGCAATGTTTCAACACTGGCCTGCTAGGGCACGAGTATGGAAGCAATGTTTCAACACTGGCCTGCTAGGGTAGGTGTATGGAAGCAATGTTTCAACACTGGCCTGCTAGGGTACGTGTATGGAAGCAATGTTTCAACACTGGCCTGCTAGGGTAGGTGTATGGAAGCAATGTTTCAACACTGGCCTGCTAGGGCACGAGTATGGAAGCAATGTTTCAACACTGGCCTGCTAGGGTAGGTGTATGGAAGCAATGTTTCAACACTGGCCTGCTAGGGTATGTGTATGGAAGCAATGTTTCAACACTGGCCTGCTAGGGCACGAGTATGGAAGCAATGTTTCAACACTGGCCTGCTAGGGCACGAGTATGGAAGCAATGTTTCAACACTGGCCTGCTAGGGCACGAGTATGAAAGCAATGTTTCAACACTGGCCTGCTAGGGTAGGTGTATGGAAGCAATGTTTCAACACTGGCCTGCTAGGGTAGGTGTATGGAAGCAATATTTCAACACTGGCAAGCTAGGGTAGGTGTATGGACGAAATATTTCTGCTTGAAGATTTAGTCAACAACTGCAACATTTGATCCTGAATGACTCCCGCTTCAACTATGCAAACATGTTAATGAGTCACTTAATATTCATGCATGAGATTAGTCTTGTTGATTCGAATCATATAATTGCCTCTATCAGATCTTTTATCTCTATCGTCAATCTTTGTTTTTATATTATTGAAGATGTTTATCTTTCTACTCTGTTTCATTAATATAATCAGGGAATTTCAGTAAGTTTTCATGTGACTGCAAATGCCAGCCTTTCAACAAGTGTACGCCGAAGTTCTGTCATCCATACGAATTTCAATGAAAGTTGGAACAAAAGAATTTAAGGATGAAAGTTGGAACAATGGAGTTTAAGGATGAAAGTTGGAACAATCGAGTTAAGGAGGAACGTTGGAACAATCGAATTTAAAGATGAAAGTTGGAACAATCGAATTTAAAGATGAAAGTTGGAACAATCGAATTTAAAGATGAAAGTTGGAACAATCGAATTTAAAGATGAACGTTGGAACAATCGAATTTAAAGATGAACGTTGGAACAATCGAATTTAAAGATGAACGTTGGAACAATAGAATGTAAAGATGAAAGTTGGAACAATCGAATTTAAGGATGAACGTTGGAACAATCGAAATTAAGGATGAACGTTGGAACAATCGAAATTAAGGATGAACGTTGGAACAATCGAAATTAAGGATGAACGTTGGAACAATCGAAATTAAGGATGAACGTTCGAACAATCTATTTTATGCATTAATATCGGAACAATAACGTCATGCTAACGTAATCTTCTTCTCATTCTTCCACCCACACACTCACCCACACATTCACACAGAAACACAAACAGAACTTTAAAAAAAGACAAGTCAGCAGCTGGGTATAAAAGAATCGCTGTCTATTTAAGATACCACTAAGAAGGTGGAAACTTCAAATTATGTTTATCTAAATATGTTCGCATAACTGCAGATAAAACAAAAATAGGTTCACGCAAGTAGCTTTTTTAAGGAACATGAAGCATTAAGAACAAATACATATATCATTGTAAATGTCGGAAGAGCTGATATATATTGCGTACGTGATGGTTATGTTCTGTTGGAAACTGCTGGGTTTAAGCTGCTGGTGAATATATGTATCTAAATTGTCATAAATTCATCGAAATTTATGCGGATTATTCTTAGTTGCACAAGGGACACACCCTGTGTGGGTATGTGACTTCTCTTTGATTTTCCGAGAATATGTCACAGAATTGATATGTGGCATGCCCGTGAATACCTCAGAGTGAGTTCTGACATAGAATACCAACTACACAGTGAGATCCCTCGTGTGAAGGGAAATAGGCCGAAGAAAGGAAAATCGTGGATGGGTCGTGCCGAGGACACTTTAAGCAGATTTACGCACTAGAAGCCATGACTCCTGGCCAGGTATGGATACATATTTCTATGGTTTGTAAAGAGGCAGTCAACATCATCATTACACTTAATAGAGAGTGCATGAGACACAACCAAGTGAGCGTGAATTCTGAGTTCAAGGCACTCATTTGCGAACATGCAGATGACACAGATAATGTGATTTACACGGACGGGACGATCATCCGCCACCACCGATGCGCATGGGCTTTTACTGCCAGATCACACAGAGGAACAGTACACGACGCCAGTGGATCCTTCATCGGAACAACAAGCAGTCTCACAATGGAAGTATTTGCCGTAACACAGGTATTTAACTGGCTGAAATCGCAAGCCTATTCACATGAGTCTCAAACATGAATCAGAAAGTCAAAACAGGTCATGTAATAGTCATTGAACGTAGTCATGTACGTAGTCAGGCGGAGTCATTGAAGAGAGTGAGATTGCGGGCATCTTTGCTGAAACTAACCCTTATCTTTGTCCCCAGACACGCAGGCGTGGAGGGAAACAACAGGAGCGACCAATTTGCTAGCCATGACTCCATAACAGATTGTCAGCCTATGGACATAATGGACATAGCCATTGCTCTTCATGAGTCCGCACGATCAGATGATTTTGAGATGAATGAGCATAAATCAATATCGCGATTGCGGGAATTGGGAGTGAAGATGGGCGTGGCCCGTAAAGAACACGTAACAAAGATTTTAAAAAGAACATTGAACCACAATAGAACCGGAACCATCAGCCGTTATACCCTGAGAAATGTACTGAAGCGAAAATTTAAGCATGTATGGACATGTCAGGTGTGCGAGGAGAATAATCAAGAAACTAACACCTAATCTAAATTGTCAATGTCGGTGTTTGCTATTGTTTGTTTATGTATATGTTGCTTCTGTAAGGGTGTAAGATCACACATGTATTAAGTAGTATTGTTTGTAATCAAGGTTATAGCTTTTAATAAATGTATTCGGGTTTTGTCGTCAACAACACCGTCTGTAAGTGAGCAGCATACAAACCTCATTAGTAGCAACTTAACGATCTTCGTACAGAAGTCGTTGTCACTGAAATGTGTTGTCTGATGCTTATATATAAACTGGTGATTGCCATTTCAATTTTAGATAAAACAATATTATGGGAATGTATTGCAAGCTTTTAGTTGAAATTGATAGGTTGAAAAGGTGTAGAGGATTGATTTCATTGCACTAGGGACACCCCATATGTACTCTATCACTCTAAATGAAGCGGCGCGCCACCTGCTAAAAGTACCATCCAGAGTACATAACTCCGTAGCTGCATGCTATAATACCCAGAGATTCCCGAAAAAAATGACTTTTTAAAGTGGACTCTTGTGTCCTCTAGAGCACAAAGAGCACTGCTTTAACTCTGCGCAAGGGAGGACCCTCCCCCCCCCCACAATCTCCCATTGCCCGTGATAAGTTTTATATATACATAATTATTATTATATACTATGATCGGGTTCATATATCTTCGTAATAACAGTCTCAATTGAAATAATTTAGAACATTTGTTTGTCACCGTGAATACAGCAAAGCTAAAGAAAAAAAAACACCAAAGAAATAGCCTGTTGAAATCTCAATATACAAAGACATAATAAGGGCTAATGATTCCATTGTCAGAATTATAATGAAAATTAGATTGGTAAACACTACTGTTCTGGACGGGTGGTTACTAGTACTGAATGTTCTTCAGTAGACATCTCGATGCTTATCACGATGAGAAAACCAACCCCAATCTTTAACGATTCACCATTAACTTACCGTGGCATCACCTGAGAACTTGTTTTTACCATTGTCAAAATTAATGAGATACATGATCTGTGTCGCAAAGTTAACATACTTAAATGCGTGTGTGTCTGTTTATATTTCTGTCTTATTTTAAATTTTAGTTTAATTCTCATTCCCTGTCTAAAGTGTTGCCTGTTGTGGTCAGCATTCAATAGTTATCATACTGAACATTTGCCTAGTACCTAGTTGCCCAGATCTGGAGATCCAACAAATAATCAGTAGTCGCCCTGTAATTACTATACATTTAAACAACTGACACTGACGTCTCACTTTCCATTGTGATAATTAAATTTGTCCAGTAAACATCTCGCTCGATATCGCCATGAGAAATACATCCTAATGTCTCACAATTCAGCATTGAGTCACAATATACCAACTACGTGCTACGCAATCGTGATATTTTAGATAATTCAGTCAGTCAGTTCCTCTTTTGTCAAGTTTGGTACATAGGGCGGATGTCATAGTTCTCCATGCCTGTCGGTCAGTTGCTAGGGATTGCAGGTCTTGTGTATTTATGCCTGTTGATTTTAATTCATTCATAAATGTTCTTCTGAGCGTTGTTTTTTGGTCTTCCCTGTTTCCCTTTTCCCGTCTGATGATTTCTCGTTTAGGTCTTCATTGTTTCTAATACCGATGGTGAAACGTTCTCTTGTAATAGTTCTACGTAAAGTTTCTTTTGGTCTTCCACGTTTACTCTAGCCCTTTGGTGACCACATCAAAGCTTCACAGGGGAGTCTTTCGGTATCCATTGGTAGCAGTGTGTCAGATGTAATTCCAGCGAGGCTTTCTAATATAGGTGGATACATATTAATGTTTTGATTCTTATCTGACAACTGTGTTTGATTTGAAGTCGGACCAACGTATGTTCAGTAGCCTTCTAATACATTTATTTTCAAAGTTGTTTAGTCTTTGTTCTAAGTTTGATATTGCTTTCCAACTTTCGCATCCATATGTTAATGTTGGAATTATGCAGGAGTTGAAGATTTTGCGTTTGGTGTTATTTCTTAGTGTTTTTGAATGTCATATATTTGATAGTTTATTGAATGAGTTAGCAGCCAGTGCAATACGGTGTGATATTTCTGTTTATGAATCTCCTGTTGTTGATAGCTTGCTGCCAAGGTATGTGAAGTTGTTAACTTTTTCAAGAGTGTTGTCGTTTAGTTTGATGTCCGTAACAATAGTCTTGTATACAATGGAAATATATTTTTCCATTTGTCATACGTAGTATCATAAGTATGTCAAAAATATTGTGCCTGAACTTGTATGTATTTCAAAAATAATGTGCTTGAACTTGTGTGTATTTCAAAAATGTGGTTTCGACATAAACGGTGTTCGTGACCTCGTATAAAAATGACCTAACATGCCACACAGGTGAATCTCCACAGGTGCTTGTCTTGTTAAAATTCCAGGCAAATGTTGACATTGGAGGTGAGAGCGCTTTTAACAGGTTGTTGTTTCTTCTAGTGTCTTTGATTGATGTGATGTTTCTATATCAACAGGTGAGTCTGCTCGTGCCTGAATTGAACAACGACGACTGAATACTTTTGAGACAGAAGTGTTAGATGTTCTATCACACGCCAGTAATGTTTTCTCCATTTCTATCAGTCTCCTAAAGAAGGACATTGCTCCTCATAGACTTTTCACAAACATTCCTGCATAACCACCTGTCTCTTGTTCTTGTAATTATCATATAATATATACTAGTAAGCATTAAAAATGCATCAGTATATTTTCACGTAAGTTACCGTGTGTGCTGAATTTAAATTATCTAAATAATGTTTTTTTCTTCAAATTATGAACCATTTGCTGAATTAAATTAAAGGTATTTGTAAAAAAACATAACAATTCAGAACAGGATAGTTAGCAGATGTCTACTCCTGGTATAAAATCGTTTTTTTTCCCAGTCACTTTTATCAAATCACAGGTGTCATTAATATCGAGTGTCCCCAGCAGCATCGATACAAGCTTGACATTTGAATCTTATAATATTGCATTCACGAAAAAATGTCTGAGTTATGGCGTTCCATTCCGCAATAAGTGCTCGCTCGAGATCATTGATGTTGATGTCATGCTGCTTAACCATTCGGTTGCGTTCCATCTAAACATGTTCAATCGGGTACATGTCATGAGAGTATGCAGGCCAATCCACAATCCAGCACAAGAAAAGTTACCGGGCTAAGATAGGTCTGGTAACACTAGCAATATGAGACCTAGCCTTGTCGTGTTGAAATATCCCATTATCTTGGTGATTGTGGAAGAAAGGCACAACGATAGATTACAGTAGGTGATTAACGTAAACATCAGATTTTACGTTAATTGTGAAAACATAAAGTGGATTACGATGTTCATGGAAAATTCCATCCGACACATGTATGCTTCCTCCACCAAACCTTTCATGCTGGGCTATACACATCATATACAATCACATCATATCATCTCCTGTACGACAAAAAACTCGATTTCTCCCATCAGCAAATGTGACATTAAACCGGATATCATCAGAGAACATCATCGATCTTGTTCCGCCTTTGAACGATAAATATTGTGTTAGTCCTAAGTTATTATTTTGGTCCTGTGCCATCTAGTAAGTTAGGCGCAATGTTAGGACTTCTGTTTTGCAAGCATGACGAGTGAAGTCTTCTTGGCATTATATTTGCGCAAAAGAACCCCCCCCCCCTGAAAGCCAAGTGTATTAGCTGATGTCTGAGTTACTGCTTGGAAGCGGCTGCACAGATACATCAGTACTAGCTTAACGATAATGAGCTAGAGTTATTACTCGAGGTTGACTATGTCAGGTCCAGTTATTGGTAGTTCATTTCGCCAGAATCGTTGGTGCAATCTTACTATAGTAGAGTTTTCGAATTTGAAATGTCTGGTAATTTTTCTAGTCTCCACTCCACTGACAGGCATACGAGCAGTTGGTCATCACTATTGTAACGTCGGTCGAGGAATGAAAAAAATAGTAACATATCTTCTTTAAAAAAATCTGATATTGACTTTTAATCACCTAAAGTAAATGAATGTATTTGCTAAATTTCAACCGACTTCAACATTTTATAAGGTTATAATTTATTTATTTGCCGTGAAGCACGAAAGATACGAATGAAGCATAACATCAACATAACAATAGGACTACATGAATTTCATCATTTGCACACGTTCTGGTTTCAAAATTCGCCCATGTACATACGCATTTAAGGGGAGAAACAAATCTTTCTATTAGTATAAATCCGTCATCATCATCAAGTGCCGCCTCCGCAGCAAAGGTTGGTTGCAACAGACCTCCAACATCCCCTGTCGTTTGTGTTGGTGGTGCACTCTGCTAGACTGTAACATGTCCATCTTGTGATGTTACTCTCCAACTTTTATCTCTGCCTATCTCTTGCTCGCTTCCCTTTGACTTTACCCTCAAATAAGGTATTCAAACGGTCTTTTAATGTGTCCAAAATATTTTATTTGCCTGATCTTTATTTCTCTTAGTAATTCTTTTTTCATAATAAATCTATCAGCTTCGTATTGTTGTAATTCTATATCCTATTAAACCATCTGTTTTGCATTTTTGTATTTCTTATATAATATATATGCCACCTCTTCTAATTGTCATAAAGTATATACTATTGTCTTTAAGCTTCCTAAGTGTCATTAAATAAAACACGTACAACCACCTGTCCGTTTCCCTTCTAAATCCATTTATTCTGTAGCCTATAATCACCGGTATCGTTCTTCACAGTTCTACTGGTGTCGCCCATAAAGGTAGGTATATGTCTATTTCATTGTACATAACGTACACTCAACTATGTATAATGGTCTGTATTTTTAAAAACAATTCTTGTAAATGTATCTAAACTAACACGTCTCTTAATCTGCTCTTCATCTTATGCGACACATGCCTCTTTCCCTGCAGGTCGCCCATACTCTTCCGGACAACCACCTCTCACTTCCTTCCTAATTCAACTACGCTCTCTATCTTCACAAGAATATGTCTCTCATTTGACGCTTCACGTACTTTCATAAATAAATCACCCTCTCCCTTGCTTGCAATTTTTCTATAACATGTCTCATCTTAATTCTAAAACGTCTAGGGTTTTCTAGTTATGGCGTAATGTATTTAGATGTTATTTGACATATAGTGGATTTGTTGGCTTACTTAAAGTTTGCCCACATTCCCTTAATAGAGTAAACAATTTAGTGTACCATGATCTGATGCCATTTGATCACATATCAATAAAACGTTGTTTGGTTGTTGATTCATTGATGCATTTCCTTTAGGAACCAATGCAGATAATGTGTGGTTGGTTGGTTACTGCTCCAACGGTGTTTGGTCTAATGTTCTTTGACTCAATGCAAAAAACCTTGTCTGGGTAATTTGTTGCTGTTCAAGAGTTTCATGGGCTCATGCCATTTGTTCCAAAACAGATGAAGAGTTCGTTAGTTGCTGATCCAGCGATCCATGGGCTCATTCATTCTCGCTGACCAAATGCAAAACGGAGTTGCTTAATAGGGTTATTTTTGCCTATCAAGCAATCCATGGGTTTATACCTTTACAGCCAATGGAGAAAAAGAATTGTTGTTGGTTGCAGGTCCAACGGTCCATGAACTCATTGCTACTGACCAATACAGATTAAGAGCAGGTTTGATGCCGCTTTTGCGTTTCATGGCCTTTGAACCAACGCAGATAAATAGTTGGCTCGCTGCTGATTCAGCGTTCCATGTTCTTTGACACAATTCTGATAACGTATATATATATATATATACCACATAATTATATTGCAATACCATTGGGTTTTGTGGTAGAGTGATTAGAGGTCCCGACGTACAAATATAGCTCGTTGTATTTTTCTGATGGTTTGTAAATGTGGGCCGCTCACATTGCAGTGGCTGAATTAGCGATGCTTAAAAGTTCAACAATAGTTGAATGCATTGATTATCAGGATATGCCTCAATATATCTTTTTACTGCAATACACCACACAATACCATATTACACACAATACCATATTACACACAATATCATAGAACACACAATACCATATCACACACACTATCATAGAACACACAATACCATATCACACACACTATCATAGAACACACAATACCATATCACACACACTATCATAGAACACACAATACCATATCACACACACTATCATAGAACACACAATAGTATAGGATATACAATACCATAGAACACATAATATAATAGAACACACAATATCATAGAACACACAATATCATAGAACACACAATATCATAAAATATTAAATACAATAGAACACACAATATCATAGAACACACAATATCATAGAACACACAATATCATAGAATATTAAATACAATAGAACACACAATATCATAGAACACACAATATCATAGAACACACAATATCATAGAATATTAAATACAATAGAACACACAATATCATAGAACACACAATATCATAGAACACACAATATCATAGAATATTAAATACAATAGAACACACAATATCATAGAACACACAATATCATAGAACACACAATATCATAGAATATTAAATACAATAGAACACACAATATCATAGAACACACAATACCATATTACACACAATATCATAGAATATACAATATCATAGAATATACAATACCATAGAACACACAATATCATAGAACACGTAGTACCATAGAACATACAATACAATAGACCATACAATGCCATAGAACACACAATGCCATAGAACACACAATACCATAGAACACAAAAAACAATAGAACATACATAGGATGCTCCATACTCTGGTCATTTAGCACAGAGCCACTCTTGCACCTTTTGTAATGTGGCACGCCCCTTTCATCTACGAAAATTAATTAAAAGTGGTTATATCTAAGCTTATGAAAGTAACTATTAAATTAGGTCGAAGTTCAGGTAATCATTCTACTACAACCTTGGTTTTATTCACACAAATATTGAAAAAAAATGTTCTGCTTCATTAGCCGTGACTCATAACATGTGGCCGAGACTATCACATCAAAGTTGTGCTGATTCAGGAACATATGTTCCTACATTTTACTCGTATTTAAATGCTGTAAATGGTAACAAATACAGGCTTGTAACAGTGGCAGCATAACATAGTAACATATCGTGGCTAAGCGAGGGTGAGAATAGAATGTGTACACTATCAGTAAACAACAACACAGAATAACAAGACATTCACTTAACCGGAACACTCAAGATAAGTGGGAAGTATGAAAATTAGAGAAAAAATCAAAAAGAAGACGTTTCCGTAAAAAAAAGGAAGGTCTCCAATGTATCTACAAATTTTGTTTTAAATATTGTTTGTGGGTTGGGGAGATCATCAAATAGAAGGAGGTGGGCGGTGTTCTACTCGTTATTTTATTTGCTTTCCTGTAATTATTTATGCATTTATTCTCAAACTCCCATCAGTTCTCTCTTGTCACATGATATTACTACTAGATTACTAGCAGAATCTAGTTCAAGGAACGGAAATGCGGTGTGTCGTAATTTTATTTGCCCCAATAGCACTACACATCCGAGTTCAGTGCTGGTAACTAATGCATTCAGTCTTTTTTACCTATTCCATTAAACGTTGGACGTCTGTAACTATATCGCTAGAAGTAGATCAGCAGAACAAGAGTACGGCTAGAAGTAGATCAGCTGTACAAGAGTACGGCTAGAAGTAGATCAGTTATACAAGAGTACGGTTAGAAGTAAATCAGCTGTACAAGAGTACGGTTATAAGTAGATCAGCTGTACAAGAGTATCGTTAGAAATTGATCAGCTGTACAAGAGTGCTACTAGAAGTCGGTCAGCTGTACAAGATTACGGCTAGAAGTAGATCAGCTGTACAAGAGTGCTACTAGAAGTAGGTCAGCTGTACAAGATTACGGCTAGAAGTAGGTCAGCTGTACAAGAGTACGGCTAGAAGTAGATCAGCTGTACAAGATTACGGCTAGAAGTAGGTCAGCTGTACAAGAGTACGGCTAGAAGTAGGTCAGCTGTACAAGATTACGGCTAGAAGTAGATCAGCTGTACAAGATTACGACTAAATGTAGATCAGTTGTATAAGAGTACTTACTTATTTCCATGTTTTTATTAAATCAATCATTGATGGACTTATAACTCTCAGTGTCCATGTTTTTATCACATTAATCATTGATATCAGATTCATAACTTTCAGTGTCCATGTTTTTATCACATCAGTCATTGATATCAGATTCATAACTTTCAGTGTCCATGTTTTTATTACTTCAATTATGGATATTTCAAAATTCTCAGTCAAAATGTGTGAAATATGTTTTCGGTTAGGGAGTTGAAGGGAGTGTTTATGTAGCTGTGTGATGATTGCAGCATGCTCTTTCTGTCGACGTAACTCTCACAGATATCAGATTTATAACTCTCACAGATATCATATTCATAACCATCACATATATCAGATTTATAACTCTCACAGATATCAGATTTATAACCATCACAGATATCAGATTCATAACCATCACAGATATCAGATTTATAACTCTCACAGATATCAGATTCATAACCATCACATATATCAGATTCATAACCATCACATATATCAGATTTATAACTCTCACAGATATCAGATTTATAACTCTCACATATTTCAGATTTATAACTGTCACAGATATCAGATTATAACTCTCACAGATATCATATTTATAACTCTCACAGATATCAGATTTATAATTCTCACAGATATCAGATTTATAACTCTCACAGCTATCAGATTTATAATTCTCACAGATATCAGATTTATAACTCAGAGATATCAGATTCATAACTCTCACATACATATTCTATTCATAACTCTCACATAAATATCAAATTCATAACTCTCACAGAGATACCAGATTCATAAATCTCACAAAGATATCAGATTCAACCTACTGTAAACATGCTTATCTTACATCCATCAGATATGTTTTTGTATCGATATTTGAATATGTTGGATCATACAGTTAACCTCCTGTATTGTTTCATCTACGTGTACCAGTCTTGACATTCTTATCCAGCCAGAATATCTCATATCTCCCTGGTCCCATCTCATGTCCGAAATGTCCAATTGTCCGTTTCTTCAACGTCTATAATCTCTGCCTCGAGCAATCAATACGCTACTAAGTCTGATGCTTCTATTGTGTTTAGTGTCAACTGATTTCGTAACCTCACCGCTGCCGAGTATTACAGAAAATAACTACTAGCCGACATTTACAGACAGAAAGATATGCTTACTGTTGTCTGAGAATATTAACTACAAATTATTAAAATTGGTAACACAAATGAATAAACACAAGCGAACATTTGATGTTATGTTAAAATGAATAGAATAGGCAGACATATTATACAATATATAAATAATCACTTTTGTCTGAGAGAATAACTACAAATTATTAAAATAGTTGGCAGGATTACATGAACCGTGACATTCCTTAAATTGTATAGTCATAATTCTGGTATAACCGAATTAGATTCCGTTTGTTAAAAAGTCCGCTGTTAAATAGAGTAGAAGTCAGTCACAACAAGATGTAATTTGTTGAGGTTGCTGTAACAGGTTTTTCTTGAACATTTCTTAGGTATTGTTATCACTCAAGAGGTTGATGTGACAGGTTTCCCTAATCTTTTCTTAGTTAATGTTATTACTCAAGTGTTTGCTGTGCGTGATTTTTCTTAACTTTTCATAGGTAATGTTATCACATAAGAGGTTGCTGTGACAGTTTTTTTTCTGAACTTTTCTTAGGTAATATAATTACTCAAGAGTTTGCTGTCACAGGTTCTTCTGAACTTTTCTTGGGGAAGATTATCCCAGCTATAATCAAGACTGGGTTTGCTTCAATATGTTGAAAGTTGTGCGCCCCAGTTGACACATGAAGGGGGTAGGATTTGAATGTGTAGCGAGTAGTACGCCACGGTTAGAGACAGCTACTTTAACTATTGAGGAAGGCCTGGATTCTATTTGGTTCATTTTCTAGATTCTAACTCACGTATAGTTCTTCGTGTCTGCTTGTGTACATCAGTGCTAACGCCGGTAAACAGTTTTGACTGTTTAGATCGTCTTATCGGGAGTTGTGCAACTCTACAAGTACACAGGACCGCCGGCGGAGAAGGCGGAGAGTCGAATTGCTCAACAACCGTTTCAAAGGCCGAGGCTCGGACGGCACCGTATTGGACAGAGAGAGCACCAAGAACAAGTTGGTAAGCGGTTAGAACCGTTTAGAAAGAAATGTCACACAACTAAATGTAAATGTGCCAAGAATTGACATCTCTCACAGAAGCAGGCGGATTCTCAAAATCCGCAGAAGTAATGAAAGGATGTAATATATATATATATATATATATATATATATGATGTTTCTTCTTCTCAAGCTAAGATGAGCATAGTATGTAAAACAATAAATGTGATGAGCAAGTAGAAAAAAACAAAACAAAACATAACATCTGTGATTGTCTAAATGGTTTGTGAGTTCGTAGATGCCCTATGAGTTCTCTCTCTCTCTCTCTCTCTCTCTCTCTCTCTCTATATATATATATATATATATATATATATATATATATATATATACACATATATACACTAGCTGAGGTGTCGTGTATTCACATCTATCATTTGATCTCGAATTCGATTATTGGTTTCCGGATGAAGAGCTAGCTGTGGCTCTAACCTTGCTAATATGAGGAGCAGGATCTGCACGTATGTGTTCATGAGTGCCACGAGAATACCGCGCAGCCTGAGCTAGACAGGGCACACTAGGAGATTTCCGGATTCTAGAATACATAAGGATCTCCTTTATGGGAAATATGATTTAAGAAAAAGATCTCGGACCGGTCTATATTTCGGTACACATCGTACACAAACAATGCATACTACACGAAATGTACTTTCATGGTAACGAAATGCAATGAATTGTATTGTAGGGAAATGATCAGGAAAGGCAAAAATACTACTGAGAAAGTCATCTAGGAAAGTTCAAGTGATGCATGTTGAAAAGACACACAGTGACACGAGATGACACAAGCGATCCCTTGCACTTACCACGGACAACTTTGTACTTTACATTTATTTTGCTAGCCACAGCCACCATCGCCATGAATTGTTGTAGAGTATCATTTCTCCACAGCCACCATCGCCATGACGTGTTGTAGAGTATCATTTCTCCACACACAACATCACCATGACGTGTTGTAGAGTATCATTTCTCCACACACACCATCGCCATGACGTATTGTAGAGTATCATCTCTCTTATAGCTCTATAATAATACTCTTATTTTGGAAAGATTGGAATTTGTCAGCAGGAAATAAGCATGGACTTCTCGGTATACTGAAAGAAAAAGCATACACGTAATAAAAATGGTGATTTGTATAAAAAAGTACCAGAGATTTTCTAGTCCATATTCACATAAGTACTGAATGTTGATCTCAGATAGTTGCAATGAGTCTGGCTGTTGGGACAGACCATTTGTCGCTTTGTCAATTCTTTGTGTCACCTACCAATATAAATCATGCGAAAAATTCGCTATACCAATATAGTGACTCTGCATGATATCACGATATAGAGACTCTGTATTATATCACAATATAGTGACTCTGCATGATATGACAATATAGTGACTGCATGATATCACAATATAGTGACTCTGCATGATATCACAATATAGTGACTGCATGATATCAGTGCCAAACAAGTAGACCTACTTCTTTACTAGAATGTGTTCAATCTGAAACCCCGTCCACATTAAAAAATATTCGCCTCGTTCTGTGAGGTACTAAGACCACGTATATCTAGAAGTCTTTGTTAGAAGACTGCATGGCTAAAACTTTGGAAAAATACTCTATCACCAACGCTACTCTAGTATTAACTGCAAGGGTGGAATATTGCGAGTCTGTGTTTGGATCTGTCCCTCCGTCTATCGGTCCGTTTGTCCACTAGTCTGTCTGTCTATCTATGCTGTTATCGTCTATTCGTTTCGTCGGCAAATACAATATGTCTGGAGTAGATTCTGAATAATGTATGACACATTAGGGTTGTTCACTGTTCTTGTTTCGCTTTATTTTGCCACAAAGTTGACGGACTCACATTTTCTTAGTTTGTTGTCCCATCAAGTATAGACAGAGCACTGAAAAAAGCATTTACGCAAAGGCATTAGAGAGAGTGTGCTCAGACATGCAGGACAGAGGGGATCTGACAATACCATTAGACCAGATTGACTGAGGTTTGACAAACCGTGGTTGAGAGCATAGGGACACTTAAGAGCTGTCGAAGTTTGAATTCATAAAGCGAGATGTTAAGCGATGCTGAGGGCCAGTCAAACGAAAACAGTCTGACTAATTTTGAAACTATGTAACGTTTTGTTTCTGTCTGTCTATCCAAACCTTTGTAGTATAATAACATATTTACTTCTTCTTCTTCGAGCTGACACATCCGACTTCACCATGTTTTCTTGATCACTTTAAGTTTCTATAGCTTGATAACATTAAGCTTCTATGGCTTGATCACTTTAAGTTTCTATAGCTTGATCACATTAAGTTTCTATAGCTTGATCACTTTAAGCTTCTATGGCTTGATCACTTTACGCCTCTATGGCTTTATCACATTAAGCTTCTATGGAATGATCACTTTACGCTTCTATGGCTTGATGACTTTACGCTTCTATGGCTTGATCACATTAAGCTTCTATGGAATGATCACTTTAAGCTTCTATAGCTTGATCACATTAAGCTTCTATAGCTTGATCACATTAAGATTCTATGACGATCACTTTAAACTTATATGGTTCGATCACATTAAGCTTCTACAGCTTGATCACATTAAACTTCTATGGCTTGATCACATTAAGCTTTTATGGCTTGATCACTTTAAGCTTCTATGGCTTGATCACATTAAGCTTCTATGGAATGATCACTTTAAGCTTCTATGGCGTGATCACTTTAAGCTACTATGGCTTGATCACTTGAGATTCGACACTGTTCATTTCAGCTGATGCCTGACAACATCATGTAACGTCATTACTAACCCAGTCAGTTCCATCAATAAGAAATATGATTTTAGCCAAGTCATTCAAACATGTGTATTCTCTTGTCAATGTGAATGCACACCAATATGTCAAACACAAATACGATACACAACACATGTTGTGAATATCAACTTCCGTATTGATGTTGACAGGTGAAAACCAGTGTGACCCACATAAAGAAAAGGAAGATCACTCGGGTGCATAAATACTCAATCTATACTATCTGCTACACTCCCCTGACGCCAGAATTCTGTCAGGAAAGAATGCTTATTGGAATTAGCATTGCTTGTCCCTGTCTCATAAAGAATGCTTAGTTCTTGTAAACTTGGTTTTGTAGAATTGTAACATTTGATTTTCTTAGAAGCTGAAGTTACGGAAACTAAGGTGAATCTCTCGTGTAAGGGCAGGAAACCACGAACACTTTCAAAATGGAATGATTTTTTTTTCAATTTTTCATCACGGTTTTGCGCTGTTAAAAAATGTCTAGCACATTTTTCATCTTCTACGTTCATAATTAAAATTTTACAGTGTGAGTTAATAAGAGCTATAACGAATAATATGTAGACAAAAAAATATAGGGAATATAGATTTTATAGTAATATGAACAAAAAACCATCAAAAATATAACAGAAAATAAAATCGAGGAGAAACCGATACTAAACAGACGAATGTATGGCGAAACTCCCAGAAATAGTTTATTGTATCTTGTACACGTAATCACACATGATATTATGTGTGACAGAAAAATACACGAAAAATAGAAATAGATAAAAGTACTTTCAATGACATGATAACATGTATTAACATCCAAATACACGAAGAATAGAAATAGCTGAAAGTACTTCCAATGATATAGTAAAAACTACTAACATCCAAATGCAACATTCATTCATCAAGTACAGTCTGCGCAACGAAAGAAAAAAAAACATACTTAAACTAAAAATGAGAATTATAAAATGCTACATCTATTTTACATTAATGTATGACTTAGAAGCATGGATAATGAACAAACATATGTAACAGAATTGATACCGTTAAGATGTGGGTATTTAAGAGAATAGGGAAAACATCACCAACATAGACGAAAACGTACACAAAGGTTTTGACCACACTGCGTATGAAAAGATATATATTAAAATGAATAATGATAAAACAAGTAACATATTTGGCGTATTAAAAATAATTTTGACAATTTGTTTGAGACCATAAGGAACGTAAAAAGTAAAGTAATCCATATCATCTATTAATGCCGTAGGGGTGTGAGATGTTAGCGATATCACATTTTAGATGCTCTGCAAATGAGGGCGGTAGCCATCTCCTCTCCCTCGCAGTCTTTACTTCCCGGATTAATCTGGTACCCATTTAAGGCTCGGTCGACCTGGGAGCCGTTGTGATCTGAAAAACATGTCCGCCTTAACTGGGGAATGAACCCAGCACCACTCATATGCGAAGCCAGTGCGCTAACCACTGCGCTACATAATTGAAAGTAATGCTGAAGGGTGGCGAGCAACAGGTAGGCAGACAGAAAAAGTGGGAGGCATACATCGAGAGATTGCCATGATAACGTATCAGAGTGGACAAGCAAAGAAAGAGAAAGAGGTTCGTTGTTGGATTCGGACATTGTAAGTCATTAAATGTCAACACAGTGAAGGATTGCTAGATTCGGACATTGTAAGTCATTAAATGTCAACACAGTGAAGGATTGCTAGATTCGGACATTGTAAGTCATTAAATGTCAACACAGTGAAGGGCTGCTAAATTCGGACATTGTAAGTCATTAAATGTCAACACAGTGAAGGGCTGCTAGATTCGGACATTGTAAGTCATTAAATGTCAACACAGTGAAGGATTGCTAGATTCGGACATTGTAAGTCATTAAATGTCAACACAGTGAAGGATTGCTAGATTCGGACATTGTAAGTCATTAAATGTCAACACAGTGAAGGATTGCTAGATTCGGACATTGTAAGTCATTAAATGTCAACACAGTGAAGGGCTGCTAGATTCGGACATTGTAAGTCATTAAATGTCAACACAGTGAAGGATTGCTAGATTCGGACATTGTAAGTCATTAAATGTCAACACAGTGAAGGATTGCTAGATTCGGACATTGTAAGTCATTAAATGTCAACACAGTGAAGGATTGCTAGATTCGGACATTGTAAGTCATTAAATGTCAACACAGTGAAGGACTGCTAGATTCGGACATTGTAAGTCATTAAATGTCAACACAGTGAAGGGCTGCTAGATTCGGACATTGTAAGTCATTAAATGTCAACACAGTGAAGGACTGCTAGATTCGGACATTGTAAGTCATTAAATGTCAACACAGTGAAGGGCTGCTAGATTCGGACATTGTAAGTCATTAAATGTCAACACAGTGAAGGATTGCTAGATTCGGACATTGTAAGTCATTAAATGTCAACACAGTGAAGGGCTGCTAGATTCGGACATTGTAAGTCATTAAATGTCAACACAGTGAAGGATTGCTAGATTCGGACATTGTAAGTCATTAAATGTCAACACAGTGAAGGGCTGCTAGATTCGGACATTGTAAGTCATTAAATGTCAACACAGTGAAGGGCTGCTAGATTCGGACATTGTAAGTCATTAAATGTCAACACAGTGAAGGATTGCTAGATTCGGACATTGTAAGTCATTAAATGTCAACACAGTGAAGGG
This sequence comes from Meghimatium bilineatum, assembly GCA_034231615.1. Lineage (NCBI taxonomy): Eukaryota > Metazoa > Mollusca > Gastropoda > Stylommatophora > Philomycidae > Meghimatium > Meghimatium bilineatum. Next base: position 102,471,872 of record CM067299.1, read on the forward strand.
CTGCTAGATTCGGACATTGTAAGTCATTAAATGTCAACACAGTGAAGGGCTGCTAGATTCGGACATTGTAAGTCATTAAATGTCAACACAGTGAAGGATTGCTAGATTCGGACATTGTAAGTCATTAAATGTCAACACAGTGAAGGATTGCTAGATTCGGACATTGTAAGTCATTAAATGTCAACACAGTGAAGGATTGCTAGATTCGGACATTGTAAGTCATTAAATGTCAACACAGTGAAGGACTGCTAGATTCGGACATTGTAAGTCATTAAATGTCAACACAGTGAAGGATTGCTAGATTCGGACATTGTAAGTCATTAAATGTCAACACAGTGAAGGGCTGCTAGATTCGGACATTGTAAGTCATTAAATGTCAACACAGTGAAGGATTGCTAGATTCGGACATTGTAAGTCATTAAATGTCAACACAGTGAAGGGCTGCTAGATTCGGACATTGTAAGTCATTAAATGTCAACACAGTGAAGGATTGCTAGATTCGGACATTGTAAGTCATTAAATGTCAACACAGTGAAGGGCTGCTAGATTCGGACATTGTAAGTCATTAAATGTCAACACAGTGAAGGATTGCTAGATTCGGACATTGTAAGTCATTAAATGTCAACACAGTGAAGGGCTGCTAGATTCGGACATTGTAAGTCATTAAATGTCAACACAGTGAAGGATTGCTAGATTCGGACATTGTAAGTCATTAAATGTCAACACAGTGAAGGGCTGCTAGATTCGGACATTGTAAGTCATTAAATGTCAACACAGTGAAGGGTGCTAGATTCGGACATTGTAAGTCATTAAATGTCAACACAGTGAAGGATTGCTAGATTCGGACATTGTAAGTCATTAAATGTCAACACAGTGAAGGATTGCTAGATTCGGACATTGTAAGTCATTAAATGTCAACACAGTGAAGGATTGCTAGATTCGGACATTGTAAGTCATTAAATGTCAACACAGTGAAGGATTGCTAGATTCGGACATTGTAAGTCATTAAATGTCAACACAGTGAAGGGCTGCTAGATTCGGACATTGTAAGTCATTAAATATCAACACAGTGAAGGGCTGCTAGATTCGGACATTGTAAGTCATTAAATGTCAACACAGTGAAGGATTGCTAGATTCGGACATTGTAAGTCATTAAATGTCAACACAGTGAAGGACTGCTAGATTCGGACATTGTAAGTCATTAAATGTCAACACAGTGAAGGGCTGCTAGATTCGGACATTGTAAGTCATTAAATGTCAACACAGTGAAGGACTGCTAGATTCGGACATTGTAAGTCATTAAATGTCAACACAGTGAAGGATTGCTAGATTCGGACATTGTAAGTCATTAAATGTCAACACAGTGAAGGGCTGCTAGATTCGGACATTGTAAGTCATTAAATGTCAACACAGTGAAGGATTGCTAGATTCGGACATTGTAAGTCATTAAATGTCAACACAGTGAAGGACTGCTAGATTCGGACATTGTAAGTCATTAAATGTCAACACAGTGAAGGGCTGCTAGATTCGGACATTGTAAGTCATTAAATGTCAACACAGTGAAGAACTGCTAGATTCGGACATTCTAAGTCATTAAATGTCAACACAGTGAAGGATTGCTAGATTCGGACATTGTAAGTCATTAAATGTCAACACAGTGAAGGGCTGCTAGATTCGGACATTGTAAGTCATTAAATGTCAACACAGTGAAGGGCTGCTAGATTCGGACATTGTAAGTCATTACATGTCAACACAGTGAAGGATTGCTAGATTCGGACATTGTAAGTCATTAAATGTCAACACAGTGAAGGACTGCTAGATTCGGACATTGTAAGTCATTAAATGTCAACACAGTGAAGGGCTGCTAGATTCGGACATTGTAAGTCATTAAATGTCAACACAGTGAAGGATTGCTAGATTCGGACATTGTAAGTCATTAAATGTCAACACAGTGAAGGGCTGCTAGATTCGGACATTGTAAGTCATTAAATGTCAACACAGTGAAGGGCTGCTAGATTCGGACATTGTAAGTCATTAAATGTCAACACAGTGAAGGATTGCTAGATTCGGACATTGTAAGTCATTAAATGTCAACACAGTGAAGGATTGCTAGATTCGGACATTGTAAGTCATTAAATGTCAACACAGTGAAGGATTGCTAGATTCGGACATTGTAAGTCATTAAATGTCAACACAGTGAAGGATTGCTAGATTCGGACATTGTAAGTCATTAAATGTCAACACAGTGAAGGACTGCTAGATTCGGACATTGTAAGTCATTAAATGTCAACACAGTGAAGGATTGCTAGATTCGGACATTGTAAGTCATTAAATGTCAACACAGTGAAGGGCTGCTAGATTCGGACATTGTAAGTCATTAAATGTCAACACAGTGAAGGATTGCTAGATTCGGACATTGTAAGTCATTAAATGTCAACACAGTGAAGGGCTGCTAGATTCGGACATTGTAAGTCATTAAATGTCAACACAGTGAAGGATTGCTAGATTCGGACATTGTAAGTCATTAAATGTCAACACAGTGAAGGGCTGCTAGATTCGGACATTGTAAGTCATTAAATGTCAACACAGTGAAGGATTGCTAGATTCGGACATTGTAAGTCATTAAATGTCAACACAGTGAAGGGCTGCTAGATTCGGACATTGTAAGTCATTAAATGTCAACACAGTGAAGGATTGCTAGATTCGGACATTGTAAGTCATTAAATGTCAACACAGTGAAGGGCTGCTAGATTCGGACATTGTAAGTCATTAAATGTCAACACAGTGAAGGGTGCTAGATTCGGACATTGTAAGTCATTAAATGTCAACACAGTGAAGGATTGCTAGATTCGGACATTGTAAGTCATTAAATGTCAACACAGTGAAGGATTGCTAGATTCGGACATTGTAAGTCATTAAATGTCAACACAGTGAAGGATTGCTAGATTCGGACATTGTAAGTCATTAAATGTCAACACAGTGAAGGATTGCTAGATTCGGACATTGTAAGTCATTAAATGTCAACACAGTGAAGGGCTGCTAGATTCGGACATTGTAAGTCATTAAATATCAACACAGTGAAGGGCTGCTAGATTCGGACATTGTAAGTCATTAAATGTCAACACAGTGAAGGATTGCTAGATTCGGACATTGTAAGTCATTAAATGTCAACACAGTGAAGGACTGCTAGATTCGGACATTGTAAGTCATTAAATGTCAACACAGTGAAGGGCTGCTAGATTCGGACATTGTAAGTCATTAAATGTCAACACAGTGAAGGACTGCTAGATTCGGACATTGTAAGTCATTAAATGTCAACACAGTGAAGGATTGCTAGATTCGGACATTGTAAGTCATTAAATGTCAACACAGTGAAGGGCTGCTAGATTCGGACATTGTAAGTCATTAAATGTCAACACAGTGAAGGATTGCTAGATTCGGACATTGTAAGTCATTAAATGTCAACACAGTGAAGGACTGCTAGATTCGGACATTGTAAGTCATTAAATGTCAACACAGTGAAGGGCTGCTAGATTCGGACATTGTAAGTCATTAAATGTCAACACAGTGAAGAACTGCTAGATTCGGACATTCTAAGTCATTAAATGTCAACACAGTGAAGGATTGCTAGATTCGGACATTGTAAGTCATTAAATGTCAACACAGTGAAGGGCTGCTAGATTCGGACATTGTAAGTCATTAAATGTCAACACAGTGAAGGGCTGCTAGATTCGGACATTGTAAGTCATTAAATGTCAACACAGTGAAGGGCTGCTAGATTCGGACATTGTAAGTCATTAAATGTCAACACAGTGAAGGATTGCTAGATTCGGACATTGTAAGTCATTAAATGTCAACACAGTGAAGGATTGCTAGATTCGGACATTGTAAGTCATTAAATGTCAACACAGTGAAGGATTGCTAGATTCGGACATTGTAAGTCATTAAATGTCAACACAGTGAAGGATTGCTAGATTCGGACATTGTAAGTCATTAAATGTCAACACAGTGAAGGGCTGCTAGATTCGGACATTGTAAGTCATTAAATGTCAACACAGTGAAGGATTGCTAGATTCGGACATTGTAAGTCATTAAATGTCAACACAGTGAAGGACTGCTAGATTCGGACATTGTAAGTCATTAAATGTCAACACAGTGAAGGGCTGCTAGATTCGGACATTGTAAGTCATTAAATGTCAACACAGTGAAGGACTGCTAGATTCGGACATTGTAAGTCATTAAATGTCAACACAGTGAAGGGCTGCTAGATTCGGACATTGTAAGTCATTAAATGTCAACACAGTGAAGGATTGCTAGATTCGGACATTGTAAGTCATTAAATGTCAACACAGTGAAGGGCTGCTAGATTCGGACATTGTAAGTCATTAAATGTCAACACAGTGAAGGATTGCTAGATTCGGACATTGTAAGTCATTAAATGTCAACACAGTGAAGGGCTGCTAGATTCGGACATTGTAAGTCATTAAATGTCAACACAGTGAAGGATTGCTAGATTCGGACATTGTAAGTCATTAAATGTCAACACAGTGAAGGGCTGCTAGATTCGGACATTGTAAGTCATTAAATGTCAACACAGTGAAGGGTGCTAGATTCGGACATTGTAAGTCATTAAATGTCAACACAGTGAAGGATTGCTAGATTCGGACATTGTAAGTCATTAAATGTCAACACAGTGAAGGATTGCTAGATTCGGACATTGTAAGTCATTAAATGTCAACACAGTGAAGGATTGCTAGATTCGGACATTGTAAGTCATTAAATGTCAACACAGTGAAGGATTGCTAGATTCGGACATTGTAAGTCATTAAATGTCAACACAGTGAAGGGCTGCTAGATTCGGACATTGTAAGTCATTAAATATCAACACAGTGAAGGGCTGCTAGATTCGGACATTGTAAGTCATTAAATGTCAACACAGTGAAGGATTGCTAGATTCGGACATTGTAAGTCATTAAATGTCAACACAGTGAAGGATTGCTAGATTCGGACATTGTAAGTCATTAAATGTCAACACAGTGAAGGGCTGCTAGATTCGGACATTGTAAGTCATTAAATGTCAACACAGTGAAGGGCTGCTAGATTCGGACATTGTAAGTCATTAAATGTCAACACAGTGAAGGATTGCTAGATTCGGACATTGTAAGTCATTAAATGTCAACACAGTGAAGGGCTGCTAGATTCGGACATTGTAAGTCATTAAATGTCAACACAGTGAAGGGCTGCTAGATTCGGACATTGTAAGTCATTAAATGTCAACACAGTGAAGGGCTGCTAGATTCGGACATTGTAAGTCATTAAATGTCAACAAAGGACTGCTAGATTCGGACATTGTAAGTCATTAAATGTCAACACAGTGAAGGGCTGCTAGATTCGGACATTGTAAGTCATTAAATGTCAACAAAGGATTGCTAGATTCGGACATTGTAAGTCATTAAATGTCAACACAGTGAAGGACTGCTAGATTCGGACATTGTAAGTCATTAAATGTCAACACAGTAAAGGATTGCTAGATTCGGACATTGTAAGTCATTAAATGTCAACACAGTGAAGGGCTGCTAGATTCGGACATTGTAAGTCATTAAATGTCAACACAGTGAAGGGCTGCTAGATTCGGACATTGTAAGTCATTAAATGTCAACAAAGGACTGCTAGATTCGGACATTGTAAATTATATTGATATTGAATATTTTCAAGACTTAATGATTTTTAAAGCAATACACAACTACGCTTGCTGGCTGCGATCACACGAAAATAATTCAGTTCGGCCCTCAAACCAATACACGTCTTTGGTTTACAGCGGTGGAACATGCGTGACACCTACGTCCAGAATACGGATGAAGGTTGAGAACGTTTCTACTGCCTTGTAACTCTCTGTCCTAGATGTCAATATCTTTCAGTCCTAGATGTCAATATCTTTCAGTCCTAGATGTCAATATCTTTCAGTCCTAGATGTCAATATCTTTCAGTCCTAGGTGTCAATATCTTTCAGTCCTAGATGTCAGTATCTTTCAGTCCTAGATGTCAATATCTTTCAGTCCTAGATGTCAATATCTTTCAGTCCTAGATGTCAATATCTTTCAGTCCTAGATGTCAATATCTTTCAGTTTGTGTGTGTGGGAACATGCTCTAACATTTTTATAACGGCTGTGGCATCAATATAGGTGGATGGCATCTACATTATATATCCAGGATATCACTATGAATGGAGGTCGTCTACATTATCCATCCAGGGCATCAATATGGGTGGATGTCATCTATTTTAACTAACCAGGGCATCAATATGGGTGGATGCATCTACATTATCTATCAATGGGCATCAATATGAGTGGATATCATACATAATATCTATCCAGGGCATCATTATGAGTGGATTTCATCTATATTATCTATCCAGAGTACTGCATGGATTATAATGCTAGCGAGCCACTGCTGAATATACACTCTACACTATCTCTCTTGTTTGCAAGATTGTGTGTTAGATCGTGGTCTGATAACAATTTATTTGTATAATACCTGGGTCTTTTTGAAAAGTATATATTCTCATGAATTATTTTATAATTTAAGCAGAAACTTCAGACATTTAGCTAATATTCATTATTAATAGCCCGTCGATTGAGAAGTTCTAGATTTCTTGAACAAAAAATTAAGTATGACACAAATATTACAGGACACCTGAGGCGCGAATAGAATACCTGTATTTAAACCGGCGAGCCACATAAATCGTCAGTATTACACTATAACATTCTACTCTTGGAAACTAAACCACCTTCGGCTATTCTTGTAGTAAAACGACATCTATAAATATCAATCGAGTAACGATAAAATTCATCGTAAACATGATTCACTACCTACTGGGAGATACTCATTTCCTATTGGTCAGCCCTGAACGCTATCAAATAGACTGAAATAACAGCAAGAAAAACTCACTATGATAATAAATCGTAAACGGATACAGCGCCATTGATGTCTTTTGTGTATTATTACTGGACAATGTGTTTAGTTCGTCTACTGTGTTTATTGTATCTGTCCAGGTGATTGCATGATGACTTCAGCTTGAATAGATAATGCGCAGATTAATGAATCTTTCATTACCCTTGAGACACATATCTAAACACATATTGATTGCATTACCCTTGAGACACAAATCTAAACACATATTGATTACATTGATTTGACTAGAGTCAACACAGGATAAATTTTGAAACGTCAATGCGTAGAATATCGTTTACACTAGAGGAAGCAGATTTATCGAACCATTCATCATTTCTGTACACCCTCGGTGCACTACAAATGCTGTGCCATGCATACAAATATATATTTAAAAAAACAAACAAACTGGTAACGTATCCTATCCAACCCAGGATTTTTTGGCTGTTATGATTTTATTTTTTGCCACAGAGCCTTCACAAATACTACTACAGTAGTTAAATTTCCTCTTATTAAAATGTACCAGTATTACCTTCTTAATAGAGAAGGCATGTCATTGAACCTAAACAACACGCAACAATTGAATGACCTGGCAACACAAAGACAGAAATGGAAAGGTATGGTTTCTGCCCTATGCGCCGCCTATGGTCCTGGAGGAACATAACATAACATAGATAAAATTGGTAAGATCACTTCCTGAAGAAGGAGGCTTTCATGTTAAGTTATTGTTTTTTGACAACATCGGTCCTCACTGAACATGAATCAGATGACTCAGAAGTTTGAATTAATCAATGACTGTCTACAGTATAAGACCCACTAATAAATTGGAAATCCAGCCTTCTTAATGATTCATTTGATTATTTCCTTGAATTTCATTGACTGTCATACAATGTTTAATAATAGTGATCAATGAAAATTACTTGAATAGTAAAATGAATCACTAAGAAGGCTGCATTTCAATTAGTCAGCAGGTTTTACATTGTTGACGGTGTGTTGTATCATACTCCAGTTGTCCCATTTTGCCAATGTCAACAACTAAAAAAGTTAATTGCCTGCCTAAAGTACCAATCACAGCACATAACTCTGTAGCTCCAAGCGAAAATTTCTACGAATCTTGCAAAAAACGATTTTGTAAGCACATTGTAATGATCCGGTGTCGAACAGAAGGTACCATAATTTAAATACGAAACACCACTGTTAATGAAAAATACTTCTAGTAGACATCATACTTCTTGTATGTCAGAACCTTGTGAATGAGCATATTTATAGTAGAAATCATACTTCTAATAAATCAGAACTGTGTGAATGAACATTAGTAGAAATCATACTTCTAAGAAATCAGAACTGTGTGAATTAGCATATTTCTAGTAGAAATCATACTTTAACAATCAGAACTGTGTGAATGAGCATATTTCTAGTAGAAATCATACTTCTAACAAATCAGAACTGTGTGAATGAGCATATTTCTAGTAGAAATCATACTTCTAACAAATCAGAACTGTGTGAATGAACATTAGTAGAAATCATACTTCTAAGAAATCAGAACTGTGTGAATGAGCATATTTCTAGTAGAAATCATACTTTAACAATCAGAACTGTGTGAATGAGCATATTTCTAGTAGAAATCATACTTCTAACAAATCAGAACTGTGTGAATGAACATTAGTAGAAATCATACTTCTAAGAAATCAGAACTGTGTGAATGAACATTAGTAGAAATCATACTTCTAACAATCAGAACTGTGTGAATGAACATTAGTAGAAATCATACTTCTAACAATCAGAACTGTGTGAATGAACATTAGTAGAAATCATACTTCTAAGAAATCAGAACTGTGTGAATGAGCATATTTCTAGTAGAAATCATACTTCTAAGAAATCAGAACTGTGTGAATGAGCATATTTCTAGTAGAAATCATACTTCTAAGAAATCAGAACTGTGTGAATGAGCATATTTCTAGTAGAAATCATACTTCTAACAAATCAGAACTGTGTGAATGAGCATATTTCTAGTAGAAATCATACTTCTAACAAATCAGAACTGCGTGAATGAGCATATTTCTAGTAGAAATCATACTTCTAACAATCAGAACTGTGTGAATGAGCATATTTCTAGTAGAAATCATACTTCTAACAATCAGAACTGTGTGAATGAGCTAACAAATGTACTCAGGGGAGCTAATAGCTAATAATACGTAGAACATGACTTAGATTACTTGACCCTAGAATGGGCAAATGTTGTCTACTCTCTTGTATGCTGAAATAAATATGCTTCATGTAGTACTATTGTTTACAAGTAGTGAAATTAATAAACGGCTTCTTGCCTAAGGCAACCACTAAATCTTAAATTCTTTTGCTAGGAACACCACATTACATAAATTACTAATTATAAAATCGAATTAAAGTTGTGTAAAGTCGTGGAAACCGATAACCTTAGGTATTCCTCCGGAGGTCGTGGTGATTGAATTACCAGTGTCGCGACCTCATCTATTTTTGATGGTTGAAAACTCTGATCTAACCAATTTGGACCAAAGTTCGCGGGTGATAAAAGAAATACATAATTAAATTTTGCTTAATCAAACAATAGACAATTCAATAAATCTACGTTTGGATGCATTATTTCAATTTTATTGTTAATTATTGACAAACGCATATATAAGGGAAGTTGAGATTCAAGCCCTCTTTTTATAAAGGTAGAGGATGACGGCTAGCCATACAAAAACAGATTACTCCCTTACCCTAACAGTTTTTACCAACTATCACCAATATTCACACAAAAAACAAAGAAAAGACATTTTTATGTCAAACCGCTCTCCCTTCCTTACCGACGGTATATTTACGACGATTCTTTATTGTTTATTGCGGTTCTTGTTTGGAACGCATAGTCACGATGTGACTAATTACCATCACAATGTTTGTCAGTTAATGTTTATCCTTCATTAATACTTATATAGATTTATTTTGGGTTAGGGTTAGTTATGTAAAACAAAATACCCTAAGCTTAACCAGAAACAACATGTTTAGTTAAATTAATAACTGCTAAATATCAATTGTCGAGCATTATCAAGGGAAATAATGCAATTAATAATAACATCCGGGGTATGCATTCTAAACCAGAACCTTTATTGCTATAGTTTGGTTTATTTCTTATTTTCTTTCATTTATATGTATCAATTATATATTTTATATGTATCAATTATATATTTTATATGTATCAATTATATATTTTATATGTATCAATTATATATTTTATATGTATCAATTATATATTTTATATGTATCAACTCTATATTTTATACATTCAAAATATATTCATTTGAAATGAAGTGTTACAGAAAGATCCTACTTGGGGTCTTTGTTACCTCTAATATTTTATGGTAGTGTGTCCTGATATAGCCTAATTCGACTTTGTCCGCTGGTTGAAAGAGGCACGCCTCTCCAAAAGAGAGGCAAACTCATTAATCTATTATCTACCTACTAGAAAGATTCTACGAATATCATGGACAGAGAAAAAGAAGAACATTGAAGTTTCGAAATTACTGATATTAAACGAAGGGTGGATTATAAATACAACCATAAGAAGGAAGCTACAGTATTTTGGACAATTAAAGCGACACAATGACATCGAAAGACTGATTCTAGAGGGCAGAGTGCCGGTTAGGAGAAGAAGGGAAGACCACGAAGACGATGGACCAGCGACATCGAAGAATGTATGCACATGTCATTGGTCAATGTAGGCCTGCTAGCCCGAGCAGAAAGGTGTTCAGAGTATCCACGACGAAGACAACGTTCTGGAAAGAATATGTCACTTTATATATATATATATATATATATATATATATATATATATATATATAATATGTATTAATTATATATTTTATATTTATCAATTATATATTTTATATTTATCAATTATACATTTTATATTTATCAATTATACATTTTATATGTATCGAATATATGTTTTATTTATGTCAAGTATATTTTTTAATGCATTTCAATTTTCCAGATTTGAATTTCATTTGTTACCGTAATTGTTTGAACATTACCTCCTTTGAATAGTATTTTCTTTCATTTCTTTTTTTAATCCCCTTTTTTATGTTATCTTTACGACTCTATATCTTCCATGCGGTCTGCTTGTTGACAGACACGTCAGTAATATCAAATCTTATCAGTGTCTTGAAAGCTACTACAGTCACAAGGATACCTTTTTATTTCCCTCTCGGCCAGTTCATCTGCTATTTGTCTAGAATAATTTTGATCACAGTGATGTTTCACAGGAAAGAGACAACGTCTTCATTTAGTATATTTTTATAACCTAGGGTACTGTTCACAAAGATAGAAAAAAGAGGGTTCGGTAAAAGTGGAATATGTGTCATTTTGGTGAAATGGGTTATTATTATTATTTTATTAGTAGTAAGTTAGGAAATTTCATGTTTCATTTGAGCATGTTATCTTTACTTGTTATGATTTAAGAACTTCGGTTGATTTTTCCCCGCTTTATGCCCCTTTATACATTGCAAGTAAAGGATAGAAGAGTTCTCTGGAGACGGCCTATTTGTGTGCTTCATAAATGTTTGTTTTTGTTGTCTCTTTTATTTCTGTAATCCATCTTGTGTATGGCTTGCCCCTGGCTTTGAATCCATCATATCTGTATAGCAATGTTTTTTTTGACTTTCGTGGATATTGTGGGCAGCAACGTTTCTGTACATTCGTATTATAACAACTGTGTCCAGAGCAACAAAATATGCGTATAATAAAAGAATACCAAATCTTTAGGGGTTTTAAACGGAAAATCTAAGGCAAAAGTCTAAGACGACAGACGTCCCTGACTGACATCATTCTGAATAAACATTTAGAAAACTCTCAGCTTCTATGCGGATCTCGATTATCAAAATGTAAGCTATTGTTACAAGACTCCAGGCGATATCAGAGCATAGACACAGAACATGAAGCGAAATACCACAGGTTACAATACACATAGAGTCATGCAAATCTGATTCAGAACACTAAGATAATATACATGATTAAATATAGGTACATTTGTATGTATTCAAGCAGAAAATCGAAAATATATACTCACTGCGCAAAACTGATTTCAACAGGTGAAGCATGACACAGGGTAATACATATTTGCTAAGAATACGAAACAAACATGGGCACACATACACATCGACGTTTCGACCGAAATGCCTTTATCAAGGACACTATACACATATAAAGCAAAAACGACAAGTAGGAGCGTCACAACTTGCGTTCATATGTCTAATGGTCGAAAATATCTTTATCTATTCAAGCAAGATGAAGTGTCTGGGAGAAGGAGCTGTCTGTAGTACGTTTTAAGAAGAATGTTGCTATTGTCATACTTTTGAAGACACATTCATGCGTTTACATTTGTTGTTCCATTTTCACTTAATGTTATTCTCTCTTGGTCGCTTGCATTAAAGCTTCTCTACGAAATGTTGGCATGTAATTTATATATTGCAATAATGCGATGTGTTTATATTTTGGTTTCAGAACCTTCAACTATTTCATTGTAAGGAATATTCCATCCTATGCTTCTACACATCTTCGATTTTGCTTTACTGAAATACACAAACTGTTGTTTTATCCTGAACTCACATCAGTATTATGAATATTACATGTATTATTGTAGTGTACACACTTATGAACTATATGAATATTTCTTAAATCACGTCACCACATGTGTTGTCATATCTACCCTCTTCTACGATTTCTAGACGCTTATTCAGGGCTTTATAGTTTGTTTATTAATTTTCCTTTAATATGTAACGTGGTGTAATATTTGTTTCTTGATAATGGCCTCATTGGCCGTAAATATAGAAGTTGTCCCTATTAATATAATTTGTATTAAATTTAGAAAAAAATATTCTCGTAACATATCACCTCCATTCCTTAGAATTAAAAAAAAAAATTGAGGCCTTCAAAGGCTGTCTATGGTCAAAACAGTTTCTTGGAATCAACAGGGAAATCTGGCCGAACAGACCGGCAAATGTGTTGACCGGAGGAAAAATATTTAGTGAAATGGCACGTTGAAAGGACAATGCCAACATAAATAAATTCTGCATGATAAATCAGTCCTTTATCTTGCAGTTTCGAACAGGAAATGTGAGAGTTAACAGCCATTTAACCGTATCAGACCCCATCAACCACCCATTTGTAGACACTGTTCTCATGCCAGTGAAACAGGGGAACACCTCCTTTAATGACTGCCATTCCTTTCAACTGCCAGAAATAACACTTTTAGATCTGGTTATATGGATCACCCAATCAACTTCAGAAATCTATAGAAATGACTTCGGGCTGCCAAGAGTAGATATACTCTGCAGGAACTGGATATCGACCACAACAACATCACCTCTTATTCGTGACCATACTACCGAGATCAACGACAATGAAAACATATTTAACCTTTGGGAATCATCCTTCTAATTTGATTCATTTAACTTTTGCCTGATTTTCAATGATTGTACTTGTTCCAACAGCTAATGAAAATAGGGGAACAAATGCAAATGAGCCATCTTAGAAGACTGATTTGCCATTATTAGCCAATACTTTTTAAATTGTCGACTTTCACGATAGTACTAAAGTGTAAAATAGATAACACTGAATGGTCTTCGAAGCTGTCTGGATTGGTTATTTAACGAGTTTTGCTCGAACCACCCGCGTTAGCCTTACGTAAATTGCAATAAAATAAATGTATATTTTATTTTATAACGGGTACTTAGCACGATCGTCTGCAATAGAAGACCTCGGCACAGAATTAATTAGGCCTTTATTTTTTTAGTTTATTTATTATTATCGTGTTTTCCTTTGGTCACTATTTATATACCCTGAGTCGCAATGGCTAATTGTGGCATGCAACTCCAAGTATATAAATTGTGACGAACGGAAAGTACCACAATAATCAAGTAAAGTAACGAATAGATGCCTAGTTATTTCTGTGCAGATGTCTTCTATTGGAGACAGTCATGTACATAGACAAATGGATGTGTAATGGGATCTGCAATGTCGTAAAAAAACAGCTGATTGCAAACACATATATTTGCTAATTGCTTCTAGTATTATATACGTTTTCTAATTGCTTCTAGTAGTATATACGTTTTCTAATTGCTTCTAGTAGTATATACGTTTTCTAATTGCTTCTAGTAGTATATACGTTTTCTAATTGCTTCTAGTAGTATATACGTTTTCTAATTGCTTCTAGTAGTATATACGTTTTCTAATTGCTTCTAGTAGTATATACGTTTTCTAATTGCTTCTAGCAGTATATACGTTTTCTAATTGCTTCTAGTATTATATACGTTTTCTAATTGCTTCTAGTAGTATATACGTTTTCTAATTGCTTCTAGTAGTATATACGTTTTCTAATTGCTTCTAGTAGTATATACGTTTTCTAATTGCTTCTAGCAGTATATACGTTTTCTAATTGCTTCTAGTATTATATACGTTTTCTAATTGCTTCTAGTAGTATATACGTTTTCTAATTGCTTCTAGTAGTATATACGTTTTCTAATTGCTTCTAGTAGTATATACGTTTTCTAATTGCTTCTAGTAGTATATACGTTTTCTAATTGCTTCTAGCAGTATATACGTTTTCTAATTGCTTCTAGTATTATATACGTTTGCTAATTGCTTCTAGCAGTATATACGTTTTCTAATTGCTTCTAGTAGTATATACGTTTGCTAATTGCTTCTAGTAGTATATACGTTTGCTAATTGCTTCTAGTAGTATATACGTTTTCTAATTGCTTCTAGCAGTATATACGTTTTCTAATTGCTTCTAGTATTATATACGTTTGCTAATTGCTTCTAGCAGTATATACGTTTGCTAATTGCTTCTAGTAGTATATACATTTGCTAATTGCTTCTAGCAGTATGTACGTTTGCTAATTGCTTCTAGTAGTATATACGTTTTCTAATTGCTTCTAGCAGTATATACGTTTTCTAATTGCTTCTAGTATTATATACGTTTGCTAATTGCTTCTAGCAGTATATACGTTTGCTAATTGCTTCTAGTAGTATATACATTTGCTAATTGCTTCTAGCAGTATGTACGTTTGCTAATTGCTTCTAGTAGTACATACGTTTTCTAATTGCTTCTAGCAGTATATACGTTTTCTAATTGCTTCTAGTAGTATATACGTTTGCTAATTGCTTCTAGCAGTATATACGTTTTCTAATTGCTTCTAGTAGTATATACGTTTGCTAATTGCTTCTAGCATTATATACGATTGCTAATTGCTTCTAGTAGTATATAAATTTGATAACTACACAATGAATAAAAATCATGTCTAGGATGTTTTAACCAGCTTGACATGTTTGAATCATCAGTAAAGGGCAACAATCTATATGTGTATACAGTGCAACACCAGCTATGTATGTGTCCTACTCAACAATTAGTTCTGTATGTGCCCTACTCAACAATAGATTTGTGTTTGTCCTTTTAAAGTATAGCTAATTATGTGTCCTACTCAGCAACAGCTTTGCTTGTCCTACTCAGCAATAGTTATGCATATATCCTATTAAACAGCAAATCTGTATGTGTCCTACTCAGCAATATGTCATATTAAACATTAGTAATATGGGCTCATTACCGGGAGAAGTGGACACATTACAACTTTTTAATATTATGCGCAGTTTCATTTAGTTTTTGTGACCTCACTAAACTCAATTTGAAAAGAGGATAGGATTGTATCGATGTGCGAGCTACGCATTGAGAGATCCCCCCCCCTAGTCCCAATGGATCACACAAGAGGGAGGGGATGGGGCCATCATTGCGTAGCGTGCGGTTCACTGGATCCACATGAATTCTTAGCCACTGTGTAATGAGTCTTTGTTAATATTTCATTTCATTAAATAATGTGCGTATTTGTTTCTTGAAAAAGTGGCCGCAGCTGCCTTTAATGTACCACAATATGTCCTATAGCAATATGTCTTAATCTATAATAGCTCTATATGCGTCATACCAAACAATATCTTTGTATGTGTCCTACTCAACAACAGCTCAGTGTGCCGCAGTTACAAGTAAATCATTGCACTCTAGACTTATCAATAGCTCTGAGTATGTGTTACACTAATCAATAGCTCTGAGCGTGTACTACACTTATCATTTGTTCTGATAGTCTAAAACTGTCTACTGCATGTTTCCCTGTTAAGGAGTTCATGTTTATGTATTGGCTGTGAAAATAAATGAAGACATCTTTGGAGTAACAGTCGCTACGACGTGTAAAGCAATGATCTTTATTTTATCTCAGAAAGATAATATGCAGTCCCAACCGATGTTTAAATTTGAAGTCTCGTGGTCTTGAGACTGGTGCTATAGCATTTATTTCCGATCTTTCCAACACTTCCGCCTGACCTCTTATAGCAGGACATTCATCTTTCAAGATTTCCAGCAGGATATAGTACATAGAATTGAAATTCCGTGTATCCCCGTTTTATTTGTGCCAATGGTCAGATATATCCGATATTGGCATTTCTCTAGCCATTTCATCACACGCTCCATCTCTAGCTACGTAGGAGTAGAAAACACAGTTACGAGCAGTGAAAAAGGTCACGGGTGCAAAGAGCCGTATTAAGCTATTATCAAGGTTTATTACAGTCACCGAAACATTTGCGCAGGAGGGGGATTCATTACTAGGGATGATTGTTGTAATGATTGTTCTAATGGCAGTACGTATTGTGACTTTAGCACTGTAATCAATAGCATTTGTTGATCTTATCAGTAGTGAACTGCTGTGAATGCAGTAATTTTAATAATTATTGTAGGGGTAGTAGTTACTGTAGAAAATGTATGAGTTATCGTAGTAGTCGCAACATTGATGACGTTATTAGAAATATGAATGTATAAAAAGAAGACATGTAAGAATGAGATTATAAGAAAAGTAGTTATAGAAGAATGAGATTATAAGAAAAATAGTTATAGAAGAATGAGATTATAAGAAAAGAAGTTATAGAATAATGAGATTATAAGAAAAGTAATTATAGAAGAATGAGATTATAAGAAAAGTAGTTATAGAAGAATGAGATTATAAGAAAAGTAATTATAGAAGAATGAGATTATAAGAAAAGTAGTTATAGAAGAATGAGATTATAAGAAAAGAAGTTTTAGAAGAATGGGATTATAAGAAAAGACGTTATAGAAGAATGAGATTATAAGAAAAGAAATTCTCAAAGAATGGAAGAATGAGATTATAAGCAAAGAAGTTAAGTTATGGAAGGGTTGTATTATAAGCAAAGACATCGGGTGATTGAGAGAGGAAAATAGTAATAAATAACAAATAACGGAACATCAAATAACTATTGAATACAGAGTGGCCATGATGTTTCATTTTTCATCTTCCTCTGCTCTGCATACGCCCACAACTCCTGTTGATTAGCATGATAGAGTCCGGAGAACGGATTCCGTCTATCAGAATGTGCAAGTGTCCAACTAAACAGAACATTTTAGGGATTCCTTACTTCTAAGTTTCTAAATGAGTGGTTCTTAACTTGGGCCATATAATAGATACCCGTGGGGCGTCGAATAAAAATGTTGAAATTGGAAGGAAGAGAGAGAGAAAATATAGCATACTGAGACGGCACTACTTCCAGACCTGAGGGATTCCATCGAAGACCTGAAACGAATCACACAATTCATTGACGTTATTGGCGCTGTAACCTGATATCTGACTGAAGAACTACGAAGAAGAAGAACCATGAGAGATGGAGGCGTCAGACCCGTCCAGAAGGGACAAAGGAAAGTAACAACTTTGTAGGATAAATAGTAATCATATAGCGATAAAGGTTGAAAAGCTGGTTTGTACAGAAAGTAAATGATCTTTTATTTTTCGGATCCAAAAGAAGGAAGGGGGGGGGGGGCTATGGCTTATGTTTGTGGGCGACTCCGAATATATAAACAGTGACAAATAAAAACATGACAATAATCAAAAACACTTCACAAATGAAGGCTTGTTTAAATTCTGTTGAGAGGGGTATAAAATAAGCCGGTCGTGTCCAGTGTTCACCGCTCTTGTCCAGTATTCACCGGCCGAATCCAGTGTTCATCAACTAAGTCTGGGTAAACAACACATGAGCGGCGTGTTAGTTAGTTAGTCATCAGAACATCATCATGACACTTCGGACAAGTCCATAGGTACTCCGATCTTATATTCAGTATGTCCTTCAGAGTGTGGTAACTAACTGTTCTTGTTCTGTATTGGTTGATTTCCTCTTGATTCTTATATGCCGCTCTTTTCTTGCAACATCACGCTTCACTCCCAGGTCCTACGTTCTAGCCATACATTACAGAAAATGACATACTCCGCAGACATTTCAACTGGTCTAACTGATTATATTCACAATATCGGGACAATTACCACTACTAACTGAGGCCGCGTTGACAAGTCTGTTTGCTCTTTCATTTTCCGCAGGAGCCACGTGTCCAGGTACCAAAATGAAGGTAATTCATCAGCACAAATTTCATTATCGACTCCAGCCACTAACTGCATAAATATCCCGACTTTCGAAAAATACTCATAGAATCAGTAAGAAAACATGTAGCACTCTGGGACTTCATCGGTATTACTGCCTTCGTCCGCCTTCGATAAACTACTAGTAGGTGTAGAGAAACAGAACTGTTCTCCCTAAGCTAATGGTAAAATAGACCGCGACCAATCTCTAAATACGATCTAGTAGCAGAGTCATAATAAAGCAGAAAGAGTCCTCTTACGTGATGTTTTTGGTCATTGCTGCGATTTTCTTAGGTCACTATTTACATTATTTGTATCGCCTGGCTATCACATGCCAACGCTGACCGAGCCAAAAGGCTAGATTGAATTCTGTTGGTAGGTCTTCTATTGGTGACAGTCATGCTCAAGTTTCTAAAATGGCTCATTTAGCTATTCATTTGATTTTCATTTGCTGTCATACACACATACAAATCCTAGTGACCAACATGTTCTTGATGTTGACCACGCATATTTATGTTTTTATTTCTGCCATAAAAACAAAAACAAACAACAACTAATTGTGTTCAATTTTTTTTAGGACGGAACAATTTTGACCAGATCTTGTGTCTTCTCATAACTCCTTACGATTTTGTCACACAACAATATATAATCTACTATCTGACATTATCTTACCTCTAACTTTAACCACTTCAACCATCTCACGTACGAACCATATTTAAATGTTCACCTCATGATATATTTACCTTCCTCACTCGCATCCAACTTTGAACATTTTATCACACATCATTTTTTTTTCAACGCATCCATAAACTCACACGTACTTCACGTTTTCACATCTTCTATACTTTCTTGGCTTACCTTGAATGTTAACCTCTTACAAGCTCTTATTCTCATCCCATTTCCACTATTAATTTTTACATCATCTTCATCTCACATACACTGTTCTTCATCTTCACCTCACATACACTGTTCTTCACCTCACATACACTGTTCTTCATCTTCACCACACATACACTGTTCTTCATCTTCACCTCACATACACTGTTCTTCATCTTCACCACACATACACTGTTCTTCACCTCACATACACTGTTCTTCATCTTCACCTCACATACACTGTTCTTCATCTTCACCTCACATACACTGTTCTTCATCTTCACCTCACATACACTGTTCTTCATCTTCACCTCACATACACTGTTCTTCATCTTCACCTCACATACACTGTTCTTCATCTTCACCTCACATACACTGTTCTTCATCTTCACCTCACATACACTGTTCTTCATCTTCACCTCACATACACTGTTCTTCATCTTCACCTCACATACACTGTTCTTCATCTTCACCTCACATACACTGTTCTTCATCTTCACCTCACATACACTGTTCTTCATCTTCACCTCACATACACTGTTCTTCATCTTCACCTCACATACACTGTTCTTCATCTTCACCTCACATACACTGTTATCATCTTCACCTCACATAGACTGTTCTTCATATTCACCAATAGTTTTTTCTAAACGGCTTACCATCTTATGCGAACTCACCGATTGTGTATACAATTAAGATACCTTCAGTATACTTCCATAACATCATTTACAATTCTCTGAAACAATTTTTATGTGTTGTCATTATGGAACACATTTTGGGAACACACTTGACTTAAGAATGTGACCACATACCTTCATCTTCATTACCATAATTGTTAGAAAACAATGAGATATATCTTTATCTTTATTGTAAATTTTCATGCAAATGAATCATATAACATAAAATGGTGAAATATCTGAATAAAAAATAGAAAGAGTAGACAGATTCAACGTTTCGACCACCAAGCCTCTGTCAACTTAATGACAAACATAAAAAACTGAAATTAGAATACTGCAATGTTGTACATAAATTTTTTAGTGGGAATTTTAATGCAGTTTTTCTTTCTTGTTTACTTGCAACTTTCATGTATATTTTCATATTCATTTAATATATGTTGTCTTCCAGATCGCCGCGAGGTATATATATATGTTGATAACTGTATATTACTGAAAAGGTAGCTCACTTTGACTCACCTGTACATGTGTGGCATCTTAAAACACACCTGCCTCCATCTTGACTACCATCATTGCTATAAGAACAGCGATATTAGGGTCGGTATATAACTCGTCAACAAATTTGGATGGAGTGTGGGGTAAGGGTCTGATAACGTTTAATAGCTTCTGAAAGGGGGGGGGTTTATAGTTATACACAACTTCTCGGCAATAATATTGTTTTGCAAACATCAATTGGACTGTTTGAATTGAAACATTTTGGCTAAACATGTGTAACACACCATGTATAATATTTTTAGTTTTCCTGATAAAAATATTTTGTGGTGGGGGAAGGGGATAGGTAAGGATGAATTTTATTGCATTATTAAGCTGGAAAGAGGGGGACCTGATATCTTGACAATGGGGGGGGGAGGTGGGGGGTTCACACGTTGCGAACGTTTGTTGGCGTAATATGATTTATGGAACTTCTAGACTAAGAAATAGAGAATTTCAGTGTACTCAGAACTCTGTTGCTATGACGATAGTGATTGAGAAACCGAGATAAATGTCAAGAAAGTTTGACAGATATCTTTGATCTTGGCGAACACCGTGTCGTATGGAAGCCAATTATCCAACTATCATACTAGCGTTCACTATTGGTTCGAAGTGATAGCACGGAACATGGCATTTACCACCGTGGAAGTAGGATGTGTCAGGTCATTGGTGCAAACGAAACGGTAACATGAATTTTGGTTATCTAGAGAAAATCATATTGAAAGGCTAGTATGATCATTACCCAGTAACAAAAAGAATCATCCGATGTGACTCCGATGTCAATATTGTCAGAAGGATCATACAAAAAGAGTGATGTCCTGACTGTTACAACGCACTGGATGTTTGTGTATAATGTACATCAAAGAGGAAACACGCCCAGTTGTTACCCTAACCGCGTAGTCATGAGTGTCAGAGTGATGGTCCAACCACGTTTTTGACTATCAACTTTATGGATTGAAATATATAAAAAGAAATGAAATGAAAACGCTGCTTCAATTATGAATGTTTCTAAAATACTTCACTTCATCACATGTTCTTCTCTCAGGCAGAAGTCAAATTTGAATACACTATGTAGCGATGTTCGTAAATCGCATAACATGTAAATGTATGTAACAGAGATACATAATTTGTTGTATTGATGTTAAATAATTGTACTTTTAATGATGTCAAATATAGTGGTAATCAATCATCAGCTACGATGTGGGCGTTGTCTGTGATTAGATATAAGAGTTAAACTAAACACTGAAACACACAATAATATATCAAAGAAGAAACAATAAATTGAAAAATACAAAATGAAGTAAAGGGTTAAATAAACTAAATCGCACATCACATACCCATAATTATCTGGACAGAAGAAATTGTTCACCGCTTTGCCGTGGCATATATATATATATATATATATATATATATATATTATACATTCATTTCTTTATATATATATATATATATATATATATATATATATATATATATATATATATGTATATATATATACAACATACATACATTTATAGCACATTTATAATTAAAGTAGAAATCCGATTATCCAAATTAATTGGGGATCGGCCGATTCGGATAATTGAAAATGCTGATAATTTGGATATATCTCAGGAATGAAACAAAACATACATATAATCATACATTGAAATGAAATGAATTTTATTGATAACAGTAGTACAGTGATATGTAAGCAACTATGTATTGCAAATAAACTACATAATAACGGCATGTGCGCTCTGCCCCGGGACCTCTCTACCGCTAACGCTCTCAAATTATTTCACCCAAATTAGATTCGCATAAATCAGGATTCGGTTAATCGGGAGTCGGATAATAAAATCCGACGAAGACGGATGTGTCGGGCCATTGGCGCAAATAAAACGGCGGCACAACGCATTTCCATTCTCTGGACTACATTCTGCTGGAAATTTAGAGGACATGGCTTGCTACAAGAGAATTCAGCAGGAGTTTGAGAATGTACGCTGAAGAAGAAGAAGGATAATCGAATTTCTACTGCAATTGATTATTTCTGAAGGCAATGAATAATTCTACCATTACCCGGAACAGACGCCTACTATATATTATGGAGTCCAAACTAACCATACAATATTCATCAAGGGAGCTTATATCAGCAACATTTTTTTTTACAAATATCAAAGGAAATGTAATCGGTATTTTAGCTGCTAAAAATATAGGGAATTTATCAAATGTATTTACCTGTGATGAAACTGATTCTTGCTGACATTTATTTTTGTGGTTAACCAAAAGCCAATTATTTAAATAATGCAACTATTATTGTGAGACAATAATTATAGGAAAATGCAAGGACACTGTTTTATATAGAAGTTTTATGAACTATGTGAATGACATACGATAACACATCCCTGCTTATCTTGTGTTAACTTTATTACCGGAGATCGCGATAACTGGATTACAGCGGCCGTCACTAATTTTGATGTTGAAAATCTCTGATATAGCCAGTCTAGACTAACGTCGGCGGTTGAGAGGGCCGTACCTCGCCATAAGAGGTACATTTTGCTAACCCAAAAAATGTTTGGCTTGTAATACAATAAAAAGAGTGGTGCTGCAGCTGCAGAGAACCTCAGACATCAAGCTATGCAACAAACCTGCTAGAATAAAGGGCAATAACTGCTCAAAATCACACAATCGTCTCACACACATGCTCAGAGTGTGGTAGACAGTTCCAGGTACGCATAGAACTCATTAGTCAGTCAGGCACACCGCAGATATTATTATTTTCATCATCACCCCAATTCAGCTGAATGGTCATCGTCGACTTCGACGGACGAACAATACAAGGACAGGCGTACTCTCTTAGCGCCTTAGTACAGATGTGTGGGTTGAGTTTTTATGACTATCGTATAAGGATACAACCAAAGTCTACCTTCTAGACTGTAGCTTAAGGTTATCCCACAGGATAACTATAGGGGTACAACCAAAGCTTACCTTCTAGACTCTAACGTAAGGTTATCCCACATGATAACTATCAGAATACAACCAAAGTCTACCTTCTAGACTCTAACTTAAGGTTATCCCACAAGATAACTATAAGGATAAAATCAAAGCTTTCCTTCTATACTCTAACTTAAGGTTATCCCACATGATAACTATAAGGATACAACCAAAGTCTACATTCTAGACTCTAACTTACGGTTCACCCACACGATAACTAAGTTATCTTGTGTTCGGTTTTTAGGGTTGTGAGAAATAGAGATACAAAGACCGCGATCTTACATCATTGGGAGTGAGCTCTGTGACTGAAAGTAAATATTAGAAATGTACAAACAGAGGGAACAAGCTCAAATGAATAGGACACATAGGGATAGTCTTATGATAGACAGAGACAGACAGGGATAGGAGAAACGTGGAGTGAAAGCATATTCTTACAGCAGCGTCTTCTAATTAAATAAACTCTGTGAGTAAACTGAGGGATATACAATTGAGAATGTAAAATGAGAGAGTGATATATGTGGAGAGAAACAGAGATACATGTAGTGAGAAACCAAAAACACATGCAGAGCTATTAATTGAGATACATAGAGAGAAAAATGGAAATACATGTAGAGTGCTATGGATATACACGTAGAGAGATATGGATATACACGTAGAGAGATATGGATATACATGCAGAGAGATATGGATATACACGTAGAGAGATATGGATATACACATACAGAGATATGGATATACGCATAGAGAGAGTCGGGGATACATATAGGGAGATATTGAGAAACACATGGAGAAATGGAGAAACATTTAGAGACAGAAATATATGTAGAGAGAGTTGGGTTACATGCTGAGAGAAAGATGGGGATTCATGTAAACACAGATGAAGATACACGGAAACAGGGATGAAGATACACGTAAACAGGGATGACGATACACGTAAACAGGGATGACGATACACGTATATGGGTGTATGATTACATGTATAAGGAGATGACGACATATGTAGAATGGTAGAGAGAGATGGAGATCTATGTAAAGAGATATGGGTCACACTTAGAGAGATGGAGATTTATGTAAAGAGATATGGCTTACACTTAGAGAGATGGAGATACATTTACATAAGATATACATAACGAGTTTTCAGTTCTGTGTAACCTTGACACAAGTCTCTTGTATGTTAAAAACATGTCTACTCTTGACACAAATCTCTTGTATGTTAAAAACATGTCTACTCTTGACACAAGTCTCTTGTATGTTAAAAACAGGTCTAGTCTTGACACATGTCTCTTGTATGTCAAAAACAGGTGTAGTCTTGACACAGGTCTCTTGTATGTCAAAAACAGGTCTACTCTTGACACATGTCGCTTGTGTGTAAAAAACAGGACTATTCTTGACACATGTCTCTTTTGTATGTCAAAAACATGTCTACTCTTGACAGAGGTCTCTTGTATGTTAAAAGCATGTCTACTCTTGACACAGGTCTCTTGTATGTCATAAACAGGTCTACTCTTGACATAAATCTCTTGTATGTTAAAAACATGTCTACTCTTGACACAGTTCTCTTCTATGTTAAAAACAGGTCTACTCTTGACACAAGTCTCTTGTATGTTAAAAACAAGTCTACTCTTGACACTGGTCTCTTGTATGTCACAAACAGGTCTACTCTTGACACAGGTCTCTTGTATGTCATAAACAGGTCTACTCTTGACACAAGTCTCTAGTATGTCAAAAACAGGTCTACTCTTTGCATAAATCTCTTGTATGTTAAAAACATGTCTGTATGTTAAAAACAGGTCTACTCTTGGCAAAAAAGTATATTTTTATCTGTTCAACAAACATGTTGAATTTTTTACAAAGTGTTGACAACTCCCACTTCAACACAAATGTTGAACTCTATACAAAGTGTTGACAAATTATCTTTTACTTATTAATCAAGAAATATGTCAAGCCGGTGAGCTTATTCCTAGCTTTCTATACTGCACCCAAATCTTGACCAAATTTCTTGTTCTTTCTCTGTGACAAGTGTCCACATCTTGACATTTGTGCAATGTGACTAGACTGATCTCCAACTTAAGGAGAAATAGGGAGGGAGAGAGAAAGAGAGAGAGAGAGAGAGAGAAGAAGAAGAAGTAGAAGAATAAAATGGAGATTCTGGAAGAATAACAGAAAGCAGAATATAGTTTGTTTGACGGAGCGAGAGGATTGATAAAAACGAACCGCTCATACGACTCTTTGGGAGTTTTAAAATGACACGAACCAACCAAAAGGGATGGATGTAGAGAGTAGAGAGTAGAGAGAGAGAGAGTAGAGAGAGAGTAGAGAGAAACAGATATTTGCTGTGGGGAATAACTGCGTGAATTCAATGTTAAAGAAAACGCTGTATGTAAGATCAATGCTTGTCTCCTGGTTTCAATGGTATTAGTAGCGTTCAGTAGAATATACTCGCAGATACGGATTTCAGTAGCAAGCTACGATGTGAGGACTTGTTTATTTATGTGTAAGAGTGAGGGATTTAGCTTCTGTGTGAGCGAGAGATAGAGAGAAAGAAGAGGGCGATTATGTGTGTGATACATGGCGTGCTCATATTATGAGTAGATTTGTGTGGATGTTATAGTGAGTAGGCGCGAGTGATGAAAGGCATGTGTGTAGGAAGTAATTGCCCGTCGGAGACAGAACAAGAATGGAGATTGAAGCGGTAACTGCAGCCATTAACTGTGTGGCTGGAACAGAGATAGTCATGTTTGTTAATGTAGGCGACTAGCAGTCCATGATTGGCAAGGTTTATACTATAAATGGCCGAGACATGAATGAATGGAAATCCTTTGTGGTTTTGCGCATGCAGGAAATTGTGTGATCTACTGTCATGGTCATGCTGGGTTTACAAGGTAATACGATAAAGTTGAAAGAGTAGTTTCAAGGGCACCTGTGTTCGGTTCGAAGATTGTGGATAGAAGACGCACATTGCTCTTATATGTGAACATAACTTGGATGAGAATCTGTGAACACAATTTGGGTGAGAATCTGTGAATATAACTTGGATAAGAACCTGTGAACATAACTTGGATGAGAATCTGTGAACACAATTTGGGTGAGAATCTGTGAATATAACTTGGATGAGAACCTGTGAACATAATTTAGATGAGAATAGTTGCTGTAATGAAGTTTAAGTCTTATATGTGGATTTATGCTCGGAGAGTAGAAAGGTGAGAGTGACATAAATATTGAGAAGTGTGCCGTCAATGAGGTATGGTAATTATAAGTGTGCAAACACTTCTTATTCGGCTGAAAGAGACTGCGCGTCTTCGTGCCTGCATGGTGTACTACTGTAAGGGTTTAGCTAATAAATAAAGCGGGAAAATGGTAATGCGTAATAAAAGTGGTGACAAAGTATGAGGCGATGATGATGGTAATGGTGGTTGTGGTGATCGTGGTAGTGGTGATTGTGATGATTGTGATAGTGGTGATCGTGATAGTGGTGACTGTGATAGTGGTGATTGTGATAGTGGTGATTGTGATAGTGGTGATTGTGATGTGGATGTTAATGATGGTAACACAACCAAGACAACGTACTAATGTGTCTCTTTTTGTTGGATATATCATGCTGTGAACACTTTGATAAAGTAGAAGAGTAATTTGTCTCTGGTATTACTTTAGAGGGAAGTTGACTGATCGCTGGCAAGTGTCAGATGCATATCTTACTAGATATAAATATATAATAACCTCCTATGGTATAAAGCATATGGGCACATGAGAAATCCAGCCTTCTTAATGACTTATTTAACTATTCCCGTTATCCTCATTGATCAATACGATAATACTCTCTGTGACAGCCAAAGAAACTCAAGGGATAGTCAAATGAGCTATATTAGATAGATGGATTTTTCATTTGTCAGTATGTCTTATGCTGTAGACAAGTTATTGCTGTTATATGCAAAACACCATCTGGAGAATCTTATAGCCCAGATAACCTTACTGTGACTTTCTTGCAAGACAGTGATTGATTTTTTATCATTCCAGACATGGGTATTTAGCATGCTTCACCACAACGGGATCACTAGGTAGGATTTCCGGACCAAAGTCAGTATTTTTATTCCCCTCTTATACTATGCAATACTGGCTTGTGACAATGATACTATTCCCGGGTTACGTTTCTGGCGCCAGTAAAACACGAGCAGCAATACGATGGTATATTATTACAGGGA
The DNA here is from genome assembly GCA_034231615.1 of Meghimatium bilineatum. Lineage (NCBI taxonomy): Eukaryota > Metazoa > Mollusca > Gastropoda > Stylommatophora > Philomycidae > Meghimatium > Meghimatium bilineatum. The sequence goes on from CM067299.1 coordinate 102,499,547, forward strand.
CACAGAGAAAATTTGACAATCAACGTATTTGATCCAATCAGGGCCGGTCTTAGGCCATTGCAACCTATGCGGCCGCAGTGGGCCCCGCACTTCATAGGCCCATAAATTCATATTAGAATATTTATTTTATTATCCTCTTCCCTACCCAGACTGGTCCCCGCGAAATCCGTTTCGCATTGGGCCTCCCAATTATTAGGTCCGGCCCTGTATCCAATAATACTTATCGATATATACAATATGTATGATGAGTATTAGTGTGTTATGACTTGGGACTAGGTTATCACTTGCGCACATAGGACAAGTGCGTACTGCTCTATTCCCTGTCACAATAAATCCACCAGAGATTGTAGATCATACCAACCTCTGTTTGATACTTATTATCACGTTCTGGTATACTTACTATATTTCTCTTTACATGATGTTCCAATCTTCATACAATCTCCCGAAGTCGTGTAAGCGACCATGATTTACAATTTTGAGTGAAATCTGCTAAGCGAACAACGTTCCTTAACGCATTAATTATGTTAGAGTGAAGTATCGTTTGACACTGTGGCCATGCTTGCCAGTACTTCGACTCGCTCATTAAACGCGACACAGGCATGTCCTGACACTAATATAAGGGCGATCTTTCTGGTAATAGATTGTGCCAATAACTTCACCCAATGACCCCGCTTCCACTTTGCTGAGCATGTTCATTGAGTCACTAATTATACATGAATGACAATAATCTTGTGAAACCAGCCATGGCTGATTGTAAAAAAAACCACTATCCTAACCCTAACCCTAACCTCAACCCTAAAATAAATAAACATGTAAATTATTAAATGATAAACATGCAATTTACAAACCTAGACAAGTGGAATAACTCGTCTATGTGGTGGCGTCTACTTGCACTGTACCAAAAAGCCCAAGCACAATGTATTAATGACGAACGACTGATCCATCAGTTTAGATTATACATCATTTTCTGCAATGTTATCGTCAATGACTATTGTTCTGACATTTGCGTTAACCACCAACTGATTCTATTTCCGTGCAACTTATGTCGTGTGTGATAACTAGCTTATCTGCATTAGCGTGCATGCGTGTGTATACCTAATACGTGAGCATGATTGAAAGAATGTATGGGAAACGGTTGTGCGTGTTTATGTAAACGAGAATGAAAATATGTGTAAGATTGAAATAGAGTGAAACTGATAAAATGGAATCTAAGTGGGTGAGTGATTGCGATATGTGGAAGAGGTAATTAGAGAGTGAATCTGAATGAATGAATGCGTGAGCGACGCTTGTTGGTGAGACAGATAGAAAGGGAGTGTGTTGTGTGATAAGAAATGAAAAAGGCAAGCCAATACGTAGCCAAGTTTGAGTGTTGACGTCATTGAGATATGCTGGAGTACTGGAAAATCCCGTGTCTGTCTTTTAAATCTAGAGGAGGAAATGATAGTCTTTGTGTGAGAGTATACGTCGAGGGTGAGTCGTGTTTCAGAGAACAACTTTGGACAGGCGAGGAACTGGATGAAGAAATGAATGTATAGAGTAACAAAAAGCTTATAATTATGTTCCGAAATCGTGAAGACTCAACAAGTCTATATCTAGGCTGTCAAGTCTGGGCATTTCGTCTCAGAGATATGTAATGCTAACATTGCGGAATGCTAACGTAACTCGGGGGTAAGTTGAGGATGCAAAATGAATACTAAAGAAATGCAAGATCGGCAAATAAAATAATTCCCGAAGGAAGATATGCCAGTACGTTATAGAGATTAGCAAATACAAGTATTTCCGTGAATAAATACTAGATCACCGGAAGATTTCGAGAATGAAATAAATAAAAGAAAATATAATCGAACGTATTCACTAAACATAATTAATATATACAAAGATGAATTGCTAACAGATTGAAAGAATGCATGGGTTCAAGATAAGTGAAGTAATTACAGCTCAATTTTTTTTAATGCAGATGGCACGTACTACTGTGAAAAGGAGTTATAATAACAACTAAGTCGAATATAACGTAGAACATACGGTCTAAATAATAGCATCCAAAACAAAAACTATGATATTTAACAAAATTGAGGACACACTAATGTTAAACATACAAATACTTGGAGAGATACTGCAATAAGTAGATAGTTTCTTGTATTTTGCACATAATCACAAATGATGGTAGATTGCAAATAGTATGTGCAAAAATAATAGGAATAATTAATAGTACTATAAATAACATGAGGAAACTGCTAATATTCCAAGAAAATATCAAACAAACTAATACATTAAAATTGTAAATGCTATGAAGGGTTTAAAAATAAAACAATAGACGTATATCGGACAATACATAGAATGAATCAAAGCAGCCTGCCACTACAAGCATTAAAATGGGTAACAGATGACAAATGAAAAAAAAGGACGAAAGACCAAGAGAGACTCTTTGCAGAACAACCATCAAAGAGGGTACAACTATGGGTCACAACAACATACAAGAATTACACACAACAGCATCAAATCACTCGAAATGGACAGCTCTGGTTTCTGCCCTATGCACCGTGTTCGTCGCTGAAGGAACATAGATAGATAGATATGATATGTAGATAGCGGCTTTAACTTAATATATGGCTAAAAAACACGGACAATGGACAAACAACAAGAAGACAGGAGGCATGCCTTTGATATGTGGATATTTAGAAGAATAGGAAGACTTTGTGTAAAGAGAAGAAAATAACAAGGTTACAGACAAATCTATGTATGACAACTATTCTTCTTCTTCTATATTCGCTCTCAGACATCTCTAGATTAACAAGATGTAGTCCTCAAAGCGGAATGCGCTATGCCATATATTTTAGTGTGGCTGTGATATTTGCGTTTTTCGTCTTGACTTCTGAGTCACTATGACCCTATATGTGATATGCCAACTAGCTTCAACTCAAAACTTCCTTAGTTGCCCCGTACGACATGCACAGAAACAGCGCTGCTACCTCTGCTCCCCTTTCAGACTCCGGAGCCTCAAGGGCGAGATAACTATTAAAGGAAACAAACATAAAACAATTTTGGAGATATAGCAAAACATGGAACTCTGTAGAAGACCTTACGTTGGTGATGTTGAAAGGCGACCAATAGGTAGACCGAAAAACATACGGGAGGGAAATATCACCTGGTGGATAAGATACAGTCTATCAGTGCACCACCTTGGTAAGAGACATATTTGTTGGAGGTCCGTTGCAACCAACATTCGATCGATGTGGTGAAGACACTTGATGATGAATCACTAGAACCTGATATTTTCGGTCACAACAAATAACATGATAGATACACCATAGAGTGAAATACTTTATTCAAGTCATCATGCATAATCCACTTGTTCTTCAACACTTGTTCTCAGACTCCTTCTAGTTAACAGGATGTACAACAAGATGTGTTGTGACATTGCTTACAGCTTGATTGTGATATTTGTCATTTTCAGCATGGTATATCCGACTTCATGATCATGCTTTTGTTAATTTAAAAAAAAGCAATCTTCGAATACGCCCCTGAACATAAATATGTATATAAAATGCTGAAAATACAGGATTGCTAAATTTTCTTGTATGTTGTTTAACTGACAACATTTGGAAACGCATAAGCTATTCACGTCATGTAATATTATAGCTTGTTCATAGATTTCCTCTTTGTTAAACAAGCACAACAAATTGTACGAAACCAAAAGAAAATAATGACTTTCTTTATGTATATGTCGTTTACCATAGTCTCTGACAATATCACTGAAACAAACAAACTGCAGTAGTTTGCAATCGTTGTTCAATGAGAGATATCGACATTTCATTTATGTTTCATTCATTACAATGTGTATCGATAAGAAGTCATGGAAGGGTGGGGTTTCCCAATGATCTATTTCCAATCTGTGGCCACTCATATATTATTTACAGCTAAAAGTTATACATGAAGGACTGGTGCATATGGGGATATTGAGTTATATTTACACAAACTAGTTGTGTTGTGGCTGCAGGTTATAGGTATTCTAGTGTTCTGTATGGTCATAAAGAGGAGGAAATTTCCAATAAAGGTGGTCTTTCACGTAGCATGCAAAACATATATTACTTTGATGTAGCATTTCAAGAAATAAACGATACATATATTACGTCACTGATCTCATCTCTGATACAACCATAAGTTCACTGATCTCATCTCTGACACAACCATGAGTTCACTGATCTCATCTCTGACACAACCATAAGTTCACTGATCTTATCTCTGACACAACCATAAGTTCACTGATCTCGTCTGTAACAATATCTGACACAAACATGAGTTCACTGATCTCATCTCTGACACAACCATAAGTTCACTGATCTCGTCTGTAACAATATCTGACACAACCATAAGTTCACTGATCTCGTCTGTAACAATATCTGACACAACCATAAGTTCACTGATCCCATCTCTGACACAACCATAAGTTCACTGATCTCGTCTGTAACAATATCTGACACAACCATAAGTTCACTGATCCCATCTCTGACACAACCATAAGTTCACTGATCTCGCATGTAACAATATCTGACACAACCATGCGTTCACTGATCTCGCCTGTAACAATCTCTGATACAACCATAAGTTCACTGATCTCATCTCTGACACAATCAAATGTCCACTGATCTCGCCTGTAACAATCTCTGATACGACCATAAGTTCACTGATCTCGACTGTAAGAATCACTGACACAACCATTAGTTCGATGATCTAATCTCTGACACAACCATAAGTTCACTGATCTCATCTCTGACACAATCGAAGGTCCACTGATGTCGCCTGTAACAATCTCTGATAAAACCATAAGTTCACTGATCTCAACTCTGACACAACCATAAGTTCACTGATCTCATCTCCGACACAACAATAAGTTCACTGATCTCATCTCTGACACAACCAAAGGTCTACTGATCTCGCCTGTAACAATTTCTAACACAACCATAAGGTCACTGATTTCATCTCTGACTCAACCATAAGTTCACTGATCTCATCTCTGACATAACCATAAGTTCACTGATCTCTCATCTCTGACACAACCAAATGTCTACTGATCTCGCCTCTAACAATCTCTGAAACAACCATTAGTTTGCTGATCTCATCTCTGACACAACCATAAGTTCACTGATGTCATCTCTGACACAACCAAATGTCTACTGATCTCGACTGTAATAATCTCTGACACAACCATAAGTTCACTGATCTCATCTCTGACACAACCATAAGTTCACTGATCTCTCCTGTAACAATCTCTGACACATTCATTATTATACCGGCAGCGTGTATTACCTAATATTATCCAACTTTCACTAACCATGCCTGTAACTATTCACCATCAGCATGTCATGTAACATTCTCTGACACACCCTAGCTATGGATGTCCTGCCTGTAAAAATCCCTTGATGTATGAATATTTTACCAATGCTGACATTAAAATTCTTACCAAATGGCATTGACCTTGTCTGTAACAACCTGATATTATCCAACACTATATATTTGTCTAAAATAATATATAATGTAATATAATATACATTTTCGTGGGTAACTTTATTACATGCACAATTATAAGGTTACTGATAGCTCAGTCATTTTACCGTATTGTTATTGTTACAGTCTCTCCAACGACTTGAATGTGGTAGATTACCATATATCATGTTGTCCCCGGTGAGGCATTCAGAATGCCAAGATTTACAATCCCCACATGTGGCGGGCAAGACAACATTCAGACCTATAAACTGTTTTGTTAATTATGCATATACGTAATCTGATAAATCCCTCTTTGAAATATTTTTTTGTCTGTGTTGTAACGTCATTTCGTTTATTTTAGTTCACTCTTCATTTTAGTCTTAGTTATCTATTATAACTACTGTATTTTCTGAACAAGTCTGACGACCCTATATCTAAATTTGAAGATGAAAGAAGCAGATGAGGAACAATAAATGCATGGACCGACACCAAGGACTGAACATGACATGATTTTTTCCTCCTTCGTTCGCATCATTGAAAACAGAAATCGTTAGAGCACTGCCTGTGCTTATGCAAGCAATGGGGTACTCTTACGAACCTAACGGATTATTGGATTATAAATAGATAGATAGATCTATAAATTTTATGGTATAATTTAGTTTTCGTATAAATGAATATATGAGAGATACTTTAAGATGACAAAATAGTATTTTAAAATATTTTAGAGTCAGAAATAGTGGAGAGATAGTAGCTGCAACAATAACTGATAGATGGGCACGTAACGGATAATTAGATAAAGGAAACTATATGCGGTAGTGTTGCAGTTATTAAGTTAATGAAATTGTTTCTTTTAACGAAAATATATTGTTGCTATAGTGCTGGATTGTCAATATGTATTGCCTTTAATTCAAGAAACATTGAGAAAACTAGATCTGATAACCAAATTGTACAAAGAGTATTGCAAATTAGAGTGAAGTTAGTCGTGGATGCACGATGCACAAGTTTTGTGTTGTCCATAGTTTTTTGCAGCTATCAGTATTTTTTTTGCTTTTAGTTTTAGAGAAAAAACAGTAAGTAATAATAAATGTCCTGATATTTCTGCTAAAACAGAACTGAGCGATAAAAGTTTCTTCAAAACAAAGTTATTATTTTTCTTCAAAATAGTTAAACGCAACACAAACCAGGGAACACTGAATGACACATCTGTTAACCCAGCTTGACAAGTCATTGTACTTTCAATAAGGTTTCTGGCGGCGAGGTTCAGAGCCCGTCTGTGACGGTCAAGATAGGAGTCGAATCCCAACGCAGTCAATTGTGCATGTGAACCGTTCAGAAAGCAATGTAAAACTAATAACATTTTTATATTACATAGCAAGTCATCACAGCCAACCACTCCTGGTTGATAGCCACGTATATATGATATGCCACCAATTATTATACTATCAATTTTGTGTGTTTGAAACTGTAATTTTTTTAATTTGTATATGAAAAATAAAATGTAAAATTAAAAAGAAAATACACGATTCCAGTCTTTGTGGTGAGATACATTTCTCATTCAATTGTGAAGTCCGTTTGATTATATCATGACTATCAAACATAATGAGGGCCGCCTTTAGTACACGAAAAGTTAGATTATCCCATTTTACCCACATTGTACACAATATAAATAACCGTGCACCCATTGAGAAAGTCACCGCACACCACTAAATCTAGATTGTATATTTGTAGTAATATACTTCAGTATGTTGATTCAATTTGAGGCCATTTTAAAACATCATTAAATTGTTTTATAAGCATCTAACAAAGTATAGTGAGGCACTCAATGCTTTCACAAAGGTAAATTCAGGAATAGGATAATACAGTGTTTGCTAATCACTAAAGACACACATAATAACACCAACAAATCAACGTTTCGTCCACATGGCCTTTATCAAAGCAAAAAATGATGAATTCACTGACAATGAGCTTGTATAAGTCACTGACTGCCAAGAATATCAGCTTGTAGATGCACTGATTAGCAAGATGTTTTGCTTGTAGGAGGCAATGACTAGCAAGAATATCATCTAGCAGAGGTTACTGCTTACCAAAAATATCAGCTCATAGAAGTCATCGATTAGGATAAATATCATCTTGTAGTTTGTAGAAGTCACTGATTAGGAAAAGCATCTACTTGTAGAATTCACTGATTCGCAGTAACATCATGTGGGATATATGTTTTAACAAAATCAATATAAGAAACATATATATTAACAAATAGAGTATTTTTGACACATAGATTAATAATGTATTTATTACGTCAACAAACAAAAATAGTTGCCTAACAATGAAAAAAACCTGCGATAAAAATTGTTAATTTTTTAGGCCTAGATCCATTAATCATGCTTATATATATATATATATATATATATATATATATATATATATATATATATATATATATATATATATATACGTTCGAGAGCTTATGCATCCATAACAAATAATAACAACAGATTAGGAATTTAAAGCTCATCAATAAAAGAGAATGAGACAATGATGGTGCTCATCCTCAGGATCTGTTTTCCTGGAAAACGATAATATTTTGAGATCAATAAACCAGACGTCTGTATTATGTGTAAATAACATTAATAAGCAAAGATAAGCTGTTGTGATAGCAGTAAATCAAATATATCTCATGGAGCTGGGTAATAAGGAAGATTTCAGATGAAATTGGAAGAAAACCGTTGTGATGGTCATTTCAGAGATGCCGTTTAGAAGCACGATACAAATTTGCAAAGTATATTCTGAGAATATAATCTTGAACTAATAGTTTCAATCTTGTTTTATCCAATGTTTTTCCATATTTTGAGAATTACTCCACGACCCTACTGGACCTTAAAGAACTATTGTTTGCCTTTTTTTTAAAGACTTATTATTATTATATATTAAATATCGTTTAAATGTCCACCTTACTGTGGTTTCTGAAAGTGGTGTGACCATATGAGACATATATACGGGTCCGTGTCCGTCTTCGAATTTCAAATTTTCTTTCCGTAACTCAATTCAAAATCGTTGTGCTTCCCGAGGGTTGTATGATCCACAATAAGGATCACTTGTCTACACGAACCGTCAAAGCACAAAGGTTTTATTCAATGTCACTGAACTCAACGTCTTTGTAAGGATCGTATATTTTAGCTATTTGGGGTATCTTAGACTAGTAATTTCTGATCACTTGACTGTCTGTCTGCCACTGCCAATGTCTGATCACTTAACTGTCTGTCTGCCACTGCCAATGTCTGATCACTTGACTGTCTGTCTGACACTGCCAATGTCTGATAACTTGTATATCTGTTTAAATAAGATAGAGTATACTAGGTAACGCTGGCTGAATGCAGTGAAGCATTCCTGTGTGCGAAAAGTGACTTTTATTTTTGTGTCTGGACATGCGGGAGTCCTGGGTAGTGAGAGAGCATATAGGTTAGCAGCTCATGTCATCCTATGTTTGTTTCATTTTCACATGCATGTACGTTTCTATGTATTACCTTTTTCAATCCTTCGGGCATCTCGCATCCACATTTCGTTCAGGCACATTAGTCCCTATGTTATTCATACTCGTCGTCTTTTTATGTAATTTGCTTGCTATCTTCACAAAGACCTTTAGATCGAAACATCAGTTATGGCCTGTGTACTGTTATGTGTATGATTATGTCATTTGTACTGTTGTGTGTATTATTTCACTTTAGTATCCGACAGTGTGTTAGTCGTCGTCCAGTAAGACAATATTTCCTGTGTTCTACTAAGTACTATTTTCACACGGTTTTACAGCAGTATTACTTTTTATGGATTGATTATGAAATTGGAAACATTAACAATACTTTATTGTGATATCGATAAGACTCACACAATAATAGTGCATATTTATCACATAAATGTCTAGAACATTCCTTCACAACCGGGTCTCTGTAGCTCCACTGTGGACGTCGTTGTGCAATGCGTAGCTGGCGCTTCAGACTTTAAGAAATATTGGACGCGTACTGATTTTTTCATGTGAAAATTATATTAATTAGCTCTAATTGTTCTTGATAAAGACATATCTATAATCAGGAGGTTTGATATATCATTTGAAATATCCGAAAGTTGATAATGTTTATAAATAACCTTGTGATTTTGTTTGGGAAGGGGTCATTGACACATAGTATGTGTGTGGAACTAGTTGGCTAGCTCAGCTAGTACTGCTACTGTTTCTGTGTGTGAAACTGGTTGGCAAGCTCAGCTAGTCTTGCTACTGTTTCTGTGTGTGAAACTGGTTAGCTAGCTCAGCTAGTGTTGCTACTGTTTTTATGTGTGAAACTTCTTGGCTAGCTCAGCTACTGTTGTTACTGTTTCTGTGTGTGAAACTGGTTGGCTAGCTCAGCTACTGTTGCTACTTTTTCTGTGTGTGAAACTGAATGGCTAGCTCAGCTAGTGTTGCTACTGCTCGTCAAGGTAAATGTGTGCGTAAACGGGTTAGCTAGCTCAGCTATTGTTTCTACTGTTTCTGCAGGTAAATATGTGTACCTGTTCTGCTTAAATCAAACTTCAAAGTTTACATGCAGAATAGAATTTGCAAAATCAATACATAACACTAAACATGCTAGACAAGGAGGTGGTCTTGTCTGTTGCAACTATTATTGAAGTAATTATTTTGACGCTTGGAGAGAGACATTGAAGTTAGCTTTCGAAACAGCTGATATTTCCATTTCGTTCAGAACCAAATGTCTTACTACATACTTACCCATCGTTGTCAATAAATTTATAAACATCCTCAATAGTCAGCAAGTCCCTATGTTGATCACTATGTGAACTTCAGAAATAAATACTATCAACAGTCAGTAACTATCTGTGTGAGTTACTAAGTGAACTTATACCCTCAACAATTTATAGAAACAAATACCCTCAACAGTCAGTAACTATTTGTGTGGATTACTAAGTGAACTTATACCCTCAACAATTTATAGAAATAAATACCATCAACAGTCAGTAACTGTGTGAGTTACTAAGTGAACTTATACCCTCAACAATTTATAGAAACAAATACCCTCAACAGTCAGTAACTATTTGTGTGGGTTACTAAGTGATCTTCAGAAACAAATACCCACAACAGTCAGTAACTATCTGTGTGAGTTACTAAGTGAACTTCAGAAGCAAATACCCTCAACAGTCAGTAACTATCTGTGTGAGTTACTAAGTGAACTTCAGAAAGAAATACCCTCAACAGTCAGTAACTATCTGTGTGAGTTACTAAGTGATCTTCAGAAACAAATACCCACAACAGTCAGTAACTATCTGTGTGAGTTACTAAGTGAACTTCAGAAGCAAATACCCTCAACAGTCAGTAACTATCTGTGTGAGTTACTAAGTGAACTTCAGAAGAAAATTCCCTCAACAGTCAGTAACTATCTGTGTGAGTTACTAAGTGAACTTCAGAAGCAAATACCCTCAACAGTCAGTAACTATCTGTGTGAGTTACTAAGTGAACTTCAGAAACAAATACCCACAACAGTCAGTAACTATCTGTGTGAGTTACTAAGTGAACTTCAGAAGCAAATTCCCTCAACAGTCAGTAACTATCTGTGTGAGTTACTAAGTGAACTTCAGAAGCAAATACCCTCAACAGTCAGTAACTATCTGTGTGAGTTACTAAGTGAACTTCAGAAACAAATACCCACAACAGTCAGTAACTATCTGTGTGAGTTACTAAGTGAACTTCAGAAGCAAATACCCTCAACAGTCAGTAACTATCTGTGTGAGTTACTAAGTGAACTTCAGAAGCAAATACCCTCAACAGTCAGTAACTATCTGTGTGAGTTACTAAGTGAACTTCAGAAGCAAATACCCTCAACAGTCAGTAACTATCTGTGTGAGTTACTAAGTGAACTTCAGAAGCAAATACCCTCAACAGTCAGTAACTATCTGTGTGAGTTACTAAGTGAACTTCAGAAGCAAATACCCTCAACAGTCAGCAACTATCTGTGTGAGTTACTAAGTGAACTTCAGAAGCAAATACCCTCAACAGTCAGTAACTATCTGTGTGAGTTACTAAGTGAACTTCAGAAGCAAATTCCCTCAACAGTCAGTAACTATCTGTGTGAGTTACTAAGTGAACTTCAGAAGCAAATACCCTCAACAGTCAGTAACTATCTGTGTGAGTTACTAAGTGAACTTCAGAAACAAATACCCACAACAGTCAGTAAATATCTGTGTGAGTTACTAAGTGAACTTCAGAAGCAAATACCCTCAACAGTCAGTAACTATCTGTGTGAGTTACTAAGTGAACTTCAGAAGCAAATACCCTCAACAGTCAGTAACTATCTGTGTGAGTTACTAAGTGAACTTCAGAAGCAAATACCCTCAACAGTCAGTAACTATCTGTGTGAGTTACTAAGTGAACTTCAGAAGCAAATACCCTCAACAGTCAGTAACTATCTGTGTGAGTTACTAAGTGAACTTCAGAAGCAAATACCCTCAACAGTCAGTAACTATCTGTGTGAGTTACTAAGTGAACTTCAGAAGCAAATACCCTCAACAGTCAGTAACTATCTGTGTGAGTTACTAAGTGAACTTCAGAAGCAAATACCCTCAACAGTCAGTAACTATCTGTGTGAGTTACTAAGTGAACTTCAGAAGCAAATACCCTCAACAGTCAGTAACTATCTGTGTGAGTTACTAAGTGAACTTCAGAAAGAAATACCCTCAACAGTCAGTAACTATCTGTGTGAGTTACTAAGTGAACTTCAGAAGACCTGCACTTCTTTAAGAATGACATTGAGCTGCGAAGAGTATAACTACTCAACATCTTTTGAACATCAACAACATCATTCATCATCAGTTTCAACTATTTCTTTTGTTCCATAGAAAATATATAATTTATTAACTCTCAGTATTAACTATTAGTAATAACTCTCAGTTAGTTAGTCGTTAGTTAGTTAGTCGTTGGATCATCATCACTGCAAACCTGGATACGTCCATAGTGGCTCCGATCTCTCCTTGAGTGTATACGCCATTACATTTCTGCTGGTAGTACCGGTTCTATAATGTTTGACCATTAGTCTTCTGCGCCCTCCAAAATGTTCACTTCTAGCAACACCGCATTTCAATCCCTGATCTTTAATCCTAGCGATTGAAAAGGAATCATCATCTACATTAGTCTCACTCTCGCGTGTTATATCTCTTAAGGAGTTCAAAACGACAGAGCTATCCATTGCCCTATTACCCTGTGGCACAATCCCGCATGATGCCAGTTGATCCGCTCTTTCATTGCCTCGAATACCCACATGCCCCGGAACAAAAATAAATGTAACCACTTTCAGCCTCGCCTTTCTCAAGGCCTCAATCCACTGTTCTCGAAGAGACCCACTTGTACCTTCCTAATCATACTCATAGAGTCACTCAAGATGCGGACCTGTTTTACCTTCTGTGTTCATACCCACTCACATGCCCTGGTCACCGCCATAGTCTCCATGGTCATACTACTTGTAGTGACCGCAAAGGCACCACTCTCCTCCCTGATTTTTTACCTGCGCACTACGCTATGAAGGCCCAGCGCTGCAAACATGTCTAATCACAGATCCATCAGTGTATATAATCACATCCCCCTCTTTGGCATCCTCACTGACCATAGCCTGGACTTCTTTCTCCACAGCTGTGGGACACCATTCTCTGCATTCCCTGCTAAGTGACATTACTACTCTCAAACAAGTTTCGAAAAGTAACTATCAGTATTAACTCTCAGTATTAACTCTCAGTATTAACTATTAGCATTCATTCTCAGTGATAGCCAAAGGGTTTTTTTTGTCCCTTTTGTCTAGCTCAAAAACTCAAAAGGATAGCACTTTCACATTAGCTCCGGCGACTATTTTTGTTATCTCTTAAAGTCTTGAAACTAAATGTACTAGTAACTATTCGCGTTTCACAAAATTTAGATTGATAGGGAAATATAGCGCTTGGCTAGTACATTTCGTTGACCAACAGCAACCTTAGGAATGACGTGATCAGCATTGTGAACTAACCACTTTACATGTTTTGTACACATTTTCTTATGCTTCGTCGACCTAGCAATCGTTTGTAATCTTCTGCTGTATTTATTCTCAAACTTGTGCTAGCAAGCAGGATGTTCTCCTTAGATTAGAATGTGATGTGTTATGGTTTACAGTTTGGATGCAATATCTGCGCCACTCGTCCTAGTACATCCGATTTCAGCATGCTTTTAAGTGACTTTAATCATCCATATTATGGAGCAGTCATCTGTATCCCCAAAATCCTTAGTAGTCTCTTAATAAATGAATGGTAGATCATAGTATTTATATTATATATTCTATTATTTACTCCCTATTAAGCGTCGGCAACATATGGTAGTTTGCGTTCTAACGTGTTCTCCAGTTGAACTCGAAAATAGATTCGTGACCACCCGACTAGGAAGTCATTACACTGGTTACTGAAGGCAAGTATTTGTTTATATTTATATTCCTAGAACATTTGGAAGAACATGATTTAAATTTCAAAATAATCACTGTAGATTAAAATCTAAAATCTAGAAGAAAGTTTTGAAAAGTTATACGCCAGCATAAAACTGAAATACGCCAACATAAAAAAAAATGCGTATATTTTTCAACCAGGATATACTGCCACAACTGTCAGGAAATAACTATTTGGAACTGCGCCTTTGTTACTATGTTTGTGTTCTGCAGCTGAGGTATTTCTATGTAAACAAATAATCCGAACATAATTTGTCACTCAACAAAACTGCAGAAGAAAAGTTCTAACATGAAAGTATATAATCACAACCAAATGTATAATCTGTTATTTTTGTGTTTGTTCTCACATTCTTGTATATTATTAGGAATGAAGAAAGGAGGCTTGAAATGTGGAATGAAGAAAGGAGGCTTGAAATGTGACTTTGCCAGTTATCAAAGAACTGCAACTGTCAGCCGTCGTATAATGGTGGATACACTCAAGTGGAAGATTGAAGCACCTATGGGCACTGACGGAATGCAATGATGATGTTCCCATAACTAACTGTCTAAGTCCACTTAACTAAAAAAAAAACAATTTAAAATCGGATGACTCAGACCGAAAGTCACAGATATTGTTGCCGGGTTGTAAACCATGACACAACGCATTCCATTTTTTACCTTACCAGCAAAAGTTTGCCGTCCAGCGGAGAAGGAGAAAGAGATATTGTTGCCGGGTTGTAAACCATGACACAACGCATTCCATTTTTTACCTTACCAGCAAAATTTTGCTGTCCAGCGGAGAAGGAGAAAGAGATATTGTTGCCGGGTTGTAAACCATGACACAACACATTCCATTGTTTACCTTACCAGCAAAAGTTTGCCGTCCAGCGGAGAAGGAGAAAGAGATATTGTTGCCGGGTTGTAAACCATGACACAACACATTCCATTGTTTACCTTACCAGCAAAAGTTTGCCGTCCAGCGGAGAAGGAGAAAGAGATATTGTTGCCGGGTTGTAAACCATGACACAACACATTCCATTGTTTACCTTACCAGCAAAAGTTTGCTGTCCAGCGGAGAAGGAGAAAGAGATATTGTTGCCGGGTTGTAAACCATGACACAACACATTCCATTGTTTACCTTACCAGCAAAAGTTTGCCGTCCAGCGGAGAAGGAGAAAGAGATATTGTTGCCGGGTTGTAAACCATGACACAACACATTCCATTGTTTACCTTACCAGCAAAAGTTTGCTGTCCAGCGGAGAAGGAGAAAGAGATATTGTTGCCGGGTTGTAAACCATGACACAACACATTCCATTGTTTACCTTACCAGCAAACGTTTGCCGTCCAGCGGAGAAGGAGAAAGAGATATTGTTGCCGGGTTGTAAACCATGACACAACGCATTCCATTGTTTACCTTACCAGCAAAAGTTTGCCGTCCAGCGGAGAAGGAGAAAGAGATATTGTTGCCGGGTTGTAAACCATGACACAACACATTCCATTTTTTACCTTACCAGCAAAAGTTTGCTGTCCAGCGGAGAAGGAGAAAGAGATATTGTTGCCGGGTTGTAAACCATGACACAACGCATTCCATTGTTTACCTTACCAGCAAAAGTTTGCTGTCCAGCGGAGAAGGAGAAAGAGATATTGTTGCCGGGTTGTAAACCATGACACAACACATTCCATTTTTTACCTTACCAGCAAAAGTTTGCTGTCCAGCGGAGAAGGAGAAAGAGATATTGTTGCCGGGTTGTAAACCATGACACAACGCATTCCATTGTTTACCTTACCAGCAAAAGTTTGCTGTCCAGCGGAGAAGGAGAAAGAGATATTGTTGCCGGGTTGTAAACCATGACACAACACATTCCATTGTTTACCTTACCAGCAAAAGTTTGCTGTCCAGCGGAGAAGGAGAAAGAGATATTGTTGCCGGGTTGTAAACCATGACACAACACATTCCATTGTTTACCTTACCAGCAAAAGTTTGCTGTCCAGCGGAGAAGGAGAAAGAGATATTGTTGCCGGGTTGTAAACCATGACACAACACATTCCATTGTTTACCTTACCAGCAAAAGTTTGCTGTCCAGCGGAGAAGGAGAAAGAGATATTGTTGCCGGGTTGTAAACCATGACACAACACATTCCATTGTTTACCTTACCAGCAAAAGTTTGCTGTCCAGCGGAGAAGGAGAAAGAGATATTGTTGCCGGGTTGTAAACCATGACACAACACATTCCATTGTTTACCTTACCAGCAAAAGTTTGCTGTCCAGCGGAGAAGGAGAAAGAGATATTGTTGCCGGGTTGTAAACCACGACACAACACATTCCATTGTTTACCTTACCAGCAAAAGTTTGCTGTCCAGCGGAGAAGGAGAAAGAGATATTGTTGCCGGGTTGTAAACCATGACACAACGCATTCCATTGTTTACCTTACCAGCAAAAGTTTGCCGTCCAGCGGAGAAGGAGAAAGAGATATTGTTGCCGGGTTGTAAACCATGACACAACGCATTCCATTGTTTACCTTACCAGCAAAAGTTTGCTGTCCAGCGGAGAAGGAGAAAGAGATATTGTTGCCGGGTTGTAAACCATGACACAACGCATTCCATTGTTTACCTTACCAGCAAAAGTTTGCCGTCCAGCGGAGAAGGAGAAAGAGATATTGTTGCCGGGTTGTAAACCATGACACAACGCATTCCATTGTTTACCTTACCAGCAAAAGTTTGCTGTCCAGCGGAGAAGGAGAAAGAGATATTGTTGCCGGGTTGTAAACCATGACACAACGCATTCCATTGTTTACCTTACCAGCAAAAGTTTGCCGTCCAGCGGAGAAGGAGAAAGAGATATTGTTGCCGGGTTGTAAACCATGACACAACACATTCCATTGTTTACCTTACCAGCAAAAGTTTGCCGTCCAGCGGAGAAGGAGAAAGAGATATTGTTGCCGGGTTGTAAACCATGACACAACGCATTCCATTTTTTACCTTACCAGCAAAAGTTTGCTGTCCAGCGGAGAAGGAGAAAGAGATATTGTTGCCAGGTTGTAAACCATGACACAACGCATTCCATTGTTTACCTTACCAGCAAAAGTTTGCCGTCCAGCGGAGAAGGAGAAAGAGATATTGTTGCCGGGTTGTAAACCATGACAACACATTCCATTGTTTACCTTACCAGCAAAAGTTTGCTGTCCAGCGGAGAAGGAGAAAGAGATATTGTTGTCGGGTTGTAAACCATGACACAACACATTTCATTTTTTACCTTACCAGCAAAAGTTTGCTGTCCAGCGGAGAAGGAGAAAGAGATATTGTTGCCGGGTTGTAAACCATGACACAACACATTCCATTGTTTACCTTACCAGCAAAAGTTTGCTGTCCAGCGGAGAAGGAGAAAGAGATATTGTTGCCGGGTTGTAAACCATGACACAACACATTCCATTGTTTACCTTACCAGCAAAAGTTTGCTGTCCAGCGGAGAAGGAGAAAGAGATATTGTTGCCGGGTTGTAAACCATGACACAACACATTCCATTGTTTACCTTACCAGCAAAAGTTTGCCGTCCAGCGGAGAAGGAGAAAGAGATATTGTTGCCGGGTTGTAAACCATGACACAACACATTCCATTGTTTACCTTACCAGCAAAAGTTTGCCGTCCAGCGGAGAAGGAGAAAGAGATATTGTTGCCGGGTTGTAAACCATGACACAACGCATTCCATTGTTTACCTTACCAGCAAAAGTTTGCTGTCCAGCGGAGGAGAAAGAGATATTGTTGCCGGGTTGTAAACCATGACACAACGCATTCCATTGTTTACCTTACCAGCAAAAGTTTGCCGTCCAGCGGAGAAGGAGAGAGAGATATTGTTGCCGGGTTGTAAACCATGACACAACACATTCCATTGTTTACCTTACCAGCAAAAGTTTGCCGTCCAGCGGAGAAGGAGAAAGAGATATTGTTGCCGGGTTGTAAACCATGACACAACACATTCCATTGTTTACCTTACCAGCAAAAGTTTGCCGTCCAGCGGAGAAGGAGAAAGAGATATTGTTGCCGGGTTGTAAACCATGACACAACACATTCCATTGTTTACCTTACCAGCAAAAGTTTGCCGTCCAGCGGAGAAGGAGAAAGAGATATTGTTGCCGGGTTGTAAACCATGACACAACGCATTCCATTGTTTACCTTACCAGCAAAAGTTTGCTGTCCAGCGGAGAAGGAGAAAGAGATATTGTTGCCGGGTTGTAAACCATGACACAACACATTCCATTGTTTACCTTACCAGCAAAAGTTTGCCGTCCAGCGGAGAAAGAGATATTGTTGCCGGGTTGTAAACCATGACACAACACATTCCATTGTTTACCTTACCAGCAAAAGTTTGCCGTCCAGCGCAGAAGGAGAAAGAGATATTGTTGCCGGGTTGTAAACCATGACACAACGCATTCCATTGTTTACCTTACCAGCAAAAGTTTGCTGTCCAGCGGAGAAGGAGAAAATATAACGGAACAGATCAATGAACAAGAATAATAGTTGAAAAAAAAAAAAGGTTTCATGAGTGGATAACAAGAGAAATATGAAAACATTAGAAGAATAGGAGAACAGTTAATCATGAATTTATTAAGTATTTATAGATCTTCTCTCTCTCTCTCTCTCTCTCTCTCTCATATACAATTCAACCATTAAACATTCACTACATATCTAAACATTTCCTCATTCAAATACCTTTTCACTCACTCTTTTGCATCAATAACTTCTACTCATTTTTCCATCAGAAATATTTGTTTTCCTTATATTTGTATTTCACAGCTCAATCATAGTTTTTTAGAAATCTAATCTAAAAGTGTACACAAATGATTGACCAAATGTAATCTCTTGGTTCTCTTTGAGTATTGTAGAATGATGAGTGACGCTGCTGGGTCTTCCGTAAACTCAGATGACCCCGACATTATTTACTTATTAAAACACAAGAACATCAAAACTAATAGAAATAATGTTATAACGCGGTACGAAAATGCTCTGGGTAGCATATTGGATATTTTCAACTTCATTGTGACATATAAATCATCATGTTACAAAACATATGTTACCTAATCAACAGAACGATATTAAAGTTACATTGTAGACAAACACCAGAAACCTTTTTCCAATGACATAAGCCACGATATTACTGATGTTCTAAGTGATATCAACTTTCTATACTCACTGTTTAATACCATTGTGTGAGAAAACATTTGACAACTTACAAACATATGCTGAAAGTAATAGACGAACAGAAAGACAAGAGCCCAAAAATTGTTGGGTCGTTAAAGAAGGCCGGAACAATCATGACTAAACTGTGTTATGTTACCTTGTTTATTAAGGAACATATTTTCATCATCTTCGGATATTGTAAACTTTCTTGCGACAAAGCTCTTTCAATGTTTTCCAATGATAGTGTCATTGTCAGAAATTTGTTAGCAATTTGTTTTCATCTTATTCTGTGTAATTATGAAACGATTTTGTTATGGTGTCTTCTTGTGCTAGTCTATCATGCGCCTCATTTCTAGAATATCACACTGCAGGAATCCAACGTTTTCTAAATATGATTTGACTGTCAATAATCCTGAACTATATCGGTATTTAGTAGCGTCGATGGATATACTTCATAGAATACAGCTGGAAAAAAGGTATTCCCATAAATTGGACATGTATCATTTCTGCAAATGTATCTCTTCAACAGATTTGGTACAATCACCAAAACAAGTAAATAGATGCAACCTGAACAGGAATACTGATTCGTCAACTTTACACGTTTTGCTCTGTTGACTTCTTCAATTAAAACCCTTCATCCAGATAACATCATGTGGTTCTTTGTAATTATTTTGTTTCAAAATTCTACCTATTATAGATGCGTGTCCACAAAATCTGATTAGACTGCCAATAGAAATTGTTCAGTGTACATGTTTATTCTACTTAATTGTGTATACTGTGGAATTATAGTCATACATCCAGAAAATGTTGGAGTGTGATGCAGGGGTTGTGTCAACATATAGATATCACCATACTCTTACGCCCTCTGCAGTGCGGACGACTGTGTAGAACTTAAGATCTGTCAATTCTTTGATGATGTCAATGAATGATTTTCTCTGTTCTTCTTCCCCATTTCATCATCTACCCTTCACTGTATCCTGCAAGTTTGTTTTAGGGTTTAGAAAATACCTCAATAATATTATCGTGCTATTTCAGCTTTCGTCGATGAATTTTGATATAAGGTGATTCTTGAAGTGACTTGTACATGTTTATTTTAATTTTGACACAATCGTATTTTATATAAACATTGTAGTATCTATCAGTATAATTTATTATTATAATGTTTTACAGTTTTTTTAATTATTAAAATTTATCCATATCATATTTTATTGTTTTCAATTATTATTATTAGTGTCTTACTAACACTGGATTATGCTAAATAGCAGATATCATAAACGTATTGCCAATACGTGGTCTACGAAGACTGCTATGGTTGGGACGCACAAAGAGGTTTAGGATATGATAGAACATCAAGGGATCTCCCTTACGGAGTATGATAGAACATCAAGGGATCTCCCTTACGGAGTATGATAGAACATCAAGGGATCTCCCTTACGGAGACTTATACTTGTTTAAATTTCTTGAGAAGAAATTTATACTTCTGTACAATGGTGTGTAAAAGCGGTATATGGATACAGGCAATGAAATGGAGTAATGTGGTCTAGATACCATTGACTGTGTCGTATGCAGGAAAACGATCAAGAAAGAAACAGAGGAGAAAAATGATAACAAATTGAACAAAGACTATATTTTGGAGAAGATACAGGACAGCAGTGTGGAACATGTTGTTATGAGATTCCGTGTGTATACTGTGAAGTTATCACTGCAGCTCGGATTGGTTTCATTAGTAATTTTGGCTATACTCATAAGCTGTTATGTATTAATTTATATACATAATCACATATATTGTTAGAATCATAGAGGTACTGTGTTGCATGCATCAACACATAGTCAAGGTCTATGGGTGCAACATTGGATTCATCAGAACACAGTAAGTATTGCAATTGATATATCAGCAAACATAGTCAGGCATTCAACACACAATCAAGGTACATGTGTACTGCATTGTATGCATCAACACACGGTCAATGTACAAGTGTATTATAATATGTATGTCAACAAATATAGTCAGGTAATTGCACTCAATACATAGTCAAAGTACAGATGTATTACGTTTAAACCCATCAACATATAGAGTAATGGTAAAGGGTTACTGCATTTGACTAATTAACATACAGTCAATGTATAGGGATCATCATCATTAAGTGCCGTCTCTGCACTTCGTACTACAATCGATGCACCAATAAGCAGTCAAAATACAGGGATACTAAAATGGATGCATCAACTTACATAATGGATATCGTAGGATGTAATATCTGACTGGGGTATTTTGTAAACATGAATTAAGTTATCTGATGTAAGAGTGTGGTTAATGTTCACACAATACGACGTATAAGTTTTAAACACAGAATTGAAATCTGTATATATGCAGAAATAATAATATATTGTTATAAGCCTACAGATAATAAGCGTTGATTCATTAGTATTATTATATCTGAAAGTTAGAAAGCACATTCGAGCCAAGTGATATGCATAACAATAAAACTTGATTTCACATCACTACAAACTACATGTATTTGAAAAGACCGACCTCTCGGATTCTACATAGGTAAATTACACACTCGTGTTAGGTATCCTATATTATCTAGATGTCTATGGCAGGAAACACAGGGATCCCTTACTTGCTTTTGCCAGCATGTCACAATCTATACCGGGAAGTGGCCTCTGTCCGGCTTTACATGATAGTAACTATAATAAAGTAGACGGCAACTTTGTGTGTTATATTATTTTATTTTACTTGTTATTTATGCATCTTACTTATTTTAAAACACACATCGACGTAATGTTCTCGTAAAATATCATACAGATTAAGTAATACGATAATATCGATCCATAATAAAGTAAATTGTCTGTCTTTTAAATCTCTGACCCTCCTTCTTCTTATGGTCCATGTAGCGTGGTTTTGGTTATCTTGTCTGTCTACATCCTTCTTATGGTACATGTAGCATGGTTTTGGTTATCTTGTCTGTCTACATCCTTCTTATGGTACATACAGCATGGTTTTGGTTATCTTGTCTGTCTACATCCTTCATATGGTACATGTAGCATGGTTTTGGTTATATTGTCTGTCTACATCCTTCTTATGGTCCATGTAGCATGGTTTTGGTTATCTTGTCTGTCTACATCCTTCTTATGGTACATGTAGCATGGTTTTGGTTATCTTGCCATTCTACATCCCTCTTATGGTACATGTAGCATGGTTTTGGTTATCTTGTCTGTCTACATCCTTCTTATGGTACATGCAGCATGGTTTTGGTTATCTTGTCTGTCTACATCCTTCTTATGGTACATGTAGCATGGTTTTGGTTATATTGTCTGTCTACATCCTTCTTATGGTACATGTAGCATAATTTTGGTTATCTTGTCTGTCTACATCCTTCTTATGGTACATGTAGCATGGTTTTGGTTATCTTGTCTGTCTACATCCTTCTTATGGTACATACAGCATGGTTTTGGTTATCTTGTCTGTCTACATCCTTCATATGGTACATGTAGCATGGTTTTGGTTATCTTGTCTGTCTACATCCTTCTTATGGTCCATGTAGCATGGTTTTGGTTATCTTGTCTGTCTACATCCTTCTTATGGTACATGTAGCATGGTTTTGGTTATCTTGTCTGTCTACATCCTTCATATGGTCCTGTAGCATGGTTTTGGTTATATTGTCTGTCTACAACCTTCTTATGGTACATGTAGCATGGTTTTGGTTATATTGTCTGTCTACATCCTTCTTATGGTACATGTAGCGTGGCTTTTGTTATATTGTCTGTCTACATCCTTCTTATGGTCCATGTAGCATGGTTTTGGTTATATTGTCTGTCTACATCCTTCTTATGGCACATGTAGCAAGGTTTTGATTATATTATCTGTCTACATCCCTTTTATGGTACATGTAGCATGGTTTTGGTTATATTGTCTGTCTACATCCCTTTTATGGTCCATGTAGCATGGCTTTTGTTATCTTGTCTGTCTACATCCCTCTTATGGTACATGTAGCATGGATTTGGTTATCTTGTCTGTCTACATCCTTCTTATGTTACATGTAGCGTGGCTTTTGTTATCTTGTCTGTCTACAACCTTCTTATGGTCCATGTAGCATTGTTTTGGTTATATTGTCTGTCTACATCCTTCTTATGGTCTATGTAGCATGGTTTTGGTTATATTGAAATTGTCTGTCTACATCCTTCTTATGGTCCATGTAGCATGGTTTTGGTTATCTTGTCTGTCTACAACCTTCTGTTTCGTGTGCTGTAAATCATTCCCGATGCAGATGTTCTCCTATGCCACAATGGCAGGTTGTCAAGCTTCTCATCTTGTGATATTCCTCTAACGTTTTTTCTTCAATTTTCCTGTAGTCATGATGCGTTCCATCTTTAGTGCTCTAATATATCCCAAATTTGTGGATTGTCTCTTTCTGATGCGAATAAGAATCTCTATTTTTTTATTTACCTATTTCGAGATATCTTCATTACGCATTGTGTCTGTCCATGGTGTTCTTAACATTCTTCTATAAAACCACATCTGTGCAGCCATTATATAATTTTTCAGTATTCTGCTAATTATCCAAGATTCCCGTCCATGTAACAGAATATGTTCTGCAGAAGGACTCGTCTAAGAACTTTCTCACCCTAATAGACATAGTATATTACATTGAATGTTCTTGATCTTGTGAAATGCCGCCTTTGTTTGCTCAATTCTACAATTCATTTCTTTGTGCCTATCAATCTATATAGACTATGGATCTGGTTGTTGATAGTTCAAAGGTTACACAGTAATTTTACAGACACAAATGGATTATTGAAGGAGTTGACAGCCACTAATTGGACCCAGTTATAGAAAACGTCTTGTCAGAATTTAGTAAACATGGCCCAGACTTGTTTTAAATTGGGTCATCTTCTCAAGTAGATCAAGTGCCGATTTCATACTGAAAGTTGATTGGTCGGTGTCGTCTCCAAGTCATTATCTGCATCGTGGAAGTATTGGATGTTATTTATTTGTTTAATGGCGAAATCACTACTTTGTGTACTTGTGTTTTTCTTAGTCAAAAAGCTGTTAATAGAAACGAAGATTCTAGGCTCAGGGCTGGAACATATCTGCAAAGTCATATTTAGTAGATGGCTAAAGAAATGTATTTTAATAGTTATCTTATTTCGCTAGTCATACACTAATTCATCCTCACAGTGTCCTTTGCCACCCAATAGCACATTTCATAGAAACGTGTCTCACCGAGAAGTGTCGCATTCTCGCTGATGATCGAGTCAACATGCAAACAAATTGGAGAATACACATTATTCCACACACTGTTCCAGGTAAAATTGAACAAATGTTAGTGAGTTGCCTGAACACGAACGTGGAGTAAGGAACAATATGACTACATACATGAGGTAGGAGGTTACTAACGATGTCTGGGCACAGTCTGATCTAGTCACAGTCATCCAATAAATATGATGAAGTCTGAAGTGTTATGTCAAAAGTTGCATATATCGCAGACAATCTATACACAATGAAACAACGTATTGCATTTTATGTACTACAGTTAATATGCGGGAGTATGAAAAACCACGACAGAAATGAAGGCACAGTTAGTTAGTCGTCGGATCATCGTCACTGAAAACTGGACATGTCCATAATTGCTCCAATCTCTCCCTGATTGTATCAGTATTACACTTCTGCTGACAGTGTTTAGGTACAATAAAATAAGATCTTGAATCAAACATATTACATCCTTCACTATCACAAACACTCTTGCATGGCCAGTAAGATTGATTCTGTAACTTGACCTGTTGATTGACATCCTCATTACCCATCCACCTGTTGCTATAAATAAAAATATCATTTTAATAACAAGTGCACACTTCTTTCTAAAAATGTTAACGTTTCAAGGTAAACTAAAATATTCATTTACCATCAGAGCTTTCAGGTACACAATAATTTGATTTATAGAAATATTATTTGTGTTAGATAGTATTTCAGTAAAATTAGATCATTTGCCATATCTGGATTAGTTATAATATTTTAAGAAAAATAATCATCTCACCAGTTATCCATGATGTGGTAGACACCAACATATATCCTGCATTATGTGAACCATTAATATCATTTGAGAAACGTTCTATTTCATACAGAATTCATTTCGAGTACATAGATTGTTTCAACTTTAATCCGAGGTATTTAGGTATTTTAAAAATACAAAATACATGCAGTTTCACCCACATTCTGTTGGTCACTTATCACGTTTGGAGAATTACAACGTTCCACAGTTTATTACAGTTTTCTTGGTGTGTCTTGTTTAGAGAGACGATAACACTCAGTGGGTAATCTACTATGTTTCGAGAAATGCGAAATTCCATCTACAATCAGTGGGTAATTTAACATGTTTTAAGATATATAATATTTTCTCTACAAACAGTGGGCCATTCACACATTATTCAGAAACGATATTTAATCTACACTAATATGGGTCGTTTAGAAGGATCATGTATCATATTGAAAGGAGTATAACATTTAAACTCAGATCATAATCCAGTGATGTGAAAAATACAAATTACATTTAAAAAGATAGAACATAGAAGAAATCAAGATCCATAGATAGGCACATTAGCACTGAAACAACCAGATAAATAATAGCAGTATCTTGTAGATGTAAGGAATAGATATGAACATCTAGTAATAGAATGCTTGATGCAATACAGAAGGGAACTTCCAGTCAAGAAAATAGACAATAACTGGGACAGCCTAAGGAAAAGTATTCAAATATCAAATAAAAATGTATCATTAAATAAAACATGAATGACAGGAGAAATATTAGAGAAATGTCAGAAAGAAAGAAAGCTAAAATAATCCAAAATATTCACTTATAGACATTGAGATATGAATCTTGTGCAGACCAGCGGAAAATAACGGCTAGAAATAAAATGCAGAGAAATAGAGATGTCAGTACAACAGAAAAAAAAGAAATGCATAAGGGGATAAGACATATCACAAATAAAAACAATCCTATAAATGCGTTGGGGTGGCTGCATTAAAGATAAAAGTGGAAAACAATATTTGATAAAGCAGGAGTACCTTCAAGAAGGGCGTAATATGTAACAGAACTGTTTAATGACCAACAGAACAAAAAGCCTACAATACACAACAATGATGGACCAGCAATACTGAAAGCATATGTAGAAAACGCAATAAAATCAATAACATGTGAAATGACCGCATGCTCCGATAACATAAAAGCAGACATAATTATAAATCCGTTTAATTTGGTGTAGAAACTATTACAGAACTTTGCAATGACATATATGAAACATAATACATAAGTAAAGACCTGCATCATTAATATTAATACAATTACCTAAGAAGCCGTATCGATGGATAGTAGAAAACGTGTCCTCAAATGCTACATTGTACCAGTGCTACTCTATGGAATTGAAGCATGGAAAATAAAAAAAAATTCACAAAAATAATTGGAGGCAGCGGAAATGTGGTTTATTACGCATTCCATGGGCAGTAAAGAATACCAATGAAGAATGTCTTAGAATGATAAATGTGAAAAAGATGCATTATTGATAATATAAGAAAAAGACAATCAACATTTAATGGCACATAATAAGAAGAGGAGGCATTGAGAATATAGTGACAACAGGAAAGATAGAAGGAAAAAGATCAAACGGAGGCCTAGAGAAAAGATATTGGACAGTTTGACTAAACGGCTTCGATTGATGGCACCAAGAGAGATGATGACATGGAGAGATATGATCGCCAACGCCATTCGGCACGGCACTTGATGATGCCCTAAGAAGCACAGCGCTATTGAATGTACCGAATATAGAACACTAACATTGATGTATCATATAATCAATATACTTCTCAAGATAATATATGAAAGAATTAAAAACAAGATAGAAACTGATGTCGATGAAGAGCAATTCGATTTCAGGAAAAACAAAGGAACCAGAGAAGCTATACTTAGTATCGGACTAGTAATAGATAAATATATAGATGTCCAGAAAAGTATCTTTACTTGCTTTATAACTTACAGCAACGCCTTTTACAAGAGTTCAACATGGAAAAATCAATTGGATATCTTCAAGAAATAGGCATAGATAAAAAAGACATTAGAATGATTATAAATATATATTGGGAATAGACTGCATCAATAAGGTGTAAAAACGGCTACTAACCATACATGGATAAGAATAATGGGTAAGACAAGGATGCATTTTATCATCCAGCCTATTTAATATCTACACAGAGAATATCTTTAAACATATAGAAGAAATGCTAGGACTCAATATCAGTGGGAAACTAATAAACAACCTGAGATATGCAGATGACACTGTTCTTTTAGCAGAAAGTGAACATGAACTACAAAGACTAATAGATGAAGTCGATAAATCGAGTAAAGAATATGTATTAGATATAAAAATTCACAAAACAAAATCTGTGTATCAGGAAAGACAAAGAAGAACAGGTGCTAAACATGAAAATACATAGAGAGAAACTACAAGTAGAACATTATCAATATCTTGGACACATAGTCACAAATGATGACAAACGTGAAATAGAAGTTAAAAGAAGAATAGGAATGGCTAAAAGTGCTTTCAATGACATGAGAAAAATATTAACATCTAAATAAATTACAAACAGGTTTAAAATGAGAATTATAAAGTGAGACACATATTCTATATTAATTTATAGCTTAGAAATATGGGCAATAAATAAACAATTAGAAGACATAATTGATGCCTTTGAGATATGTATATATAGAAAAATATGGAGAACATCATGGGAAGAAAAGAAAACAAACAAATAGGTTAACAACACTTAATACGAAGTAAGAATTGTTAAAGGAAATAAAGAAAAATATTTTAGACATATTGAAAGACATGATACCTTGTTGAAGACCTTACTTGAGGGTAGAGTCGAAAGGAGGCGAACAAGAGATAGGCAAAGATACAAGTGAGAGAGTAACATCACACGATGGGTAGGTTACAGTCTAGCAGAGTGCACCACCAAAATAAGAGAAAGATAATGTTTGAGGTATGTTGCAGCCAACCTTCGCTTCGGAGACAGCACTTGATGGTGATGATGAATTGGTCAAAATTACTTATAATATGATTACTCTGCTCACCGAACCTGGAGCTTGTTTGCAATAGATGACATTGAGAATAGTCACTTTGCAACGAAAGTCAACAATTCCTATATTGTGTTCTTAACATGTTTCTCTCTCTACGCATCTTCTCTGCATCTTTCTTAGCTTTGCTACTAATGATCACGTGTTGAGTGGATAGCAAATGGAGCAAGTATTATGGAACATATTTGTTTCCGTGTCCCCTCACTCCTTAAACAATCATTAAGTTTTTTATATGTCATCATTGCTTTGTAACCATTATTGCAATAATTCTTGTTGTTTAACGTTCAAATTTCCACCAACTTGTAGCCTTCTCCAATACATGTCTGTACTACCACCCCAACCAGTGAAGTTTCAAAATGATTTTCCTTGGTCCCAAAGGGAAACGTATGACCCACTTTGAGAACCTGTGCTGTACACTATATAACCCTAATTGTCCTAATCTCACATATATTCAAATGAGCGTCTGACACGTTTAGAGAATCCCTGCTTCCGAATCATATTTCTAACAATTTCTAAGCAGCGAGAATAATATTTTCTATTGTTAGTAAACATTTGAAATTCGATTATGCATTTAAATATATTAATATTACATAATGCCTAATCCTATTTTCCGATCGTTATATTCGTACATAAAATCTACCGTTTCAGTTGAACAATTCTCATGGTAGGATTAATCTAATTTTTTCTGAGCGGATTAAGCAGCAAATCGTATGGCAGCCTCATAAATTGACACATCATGTGTGGAATATTTGTCGACTAGCGCACAATAAATATATTGACTAATTTTATCCTTGTGGCAGAGATCAAAGTGTGATTTAATAAATAGTGAGTGTGGTTATTTACTTAGATTGTTATCAATATAGCTATTTACCTCAGTCAGTTAAAATATAGCTATTTACCTCAGTAAATTAAAGATGTAGCTATTGACTCAGTGAGTTAAAAATATAGCTATTTACCTCAGTAAATTAAAGATGTAGCTATTTACTCAGTGAATGAAAATTTAGCTATTTACTCAATAGAAGGTAGTACTGCTAGTAGAACATAATTTAAAATAATACTCACGTGGAAGAGATGTAATGGAGTTCTACTTGATGACGACTGACATACTATCACTAACAGATGTCTACATGAATTAATATGGTATACACAAAAAACACAGAATATAATCATACAAATGACAATACACAGGACATTATCGACGTTTCGGCCCAATAGGCCTTTTCAAGATACGCACATAACACACAAACATAAAAATAGCACAAGTAGAAATGAATACACTACAACAAGCGTGTTCGAGTGAAATATGGTAGTGAGATACCGGAAGGATACAAACAGGAAGTACACAAAGACGATAATACAGGTGGAACGAGAGGAACAAAACGATGACGTAAATGGCGGCACAAAATGAATAAAGACAAAAACCAATCCGACCGAGAACTAAGCAAAAGAGTTGTCGGAATTGAGTCCAAATGGCTTAATGGTACCAATTAAAAAAAAAAGGTTTTGACCAATGAAGGCGGATTTTGGTCTATCCGTGACTTTCTAGCTACTCTCCGCTGTTGGGTTGCAGCATTTCTTCTCTTTTCACAAGATGATACTATCTTTTTGAATGTTGAGCGCCACGTAGATCTATTGTGTGCAAGTTCTTCCCATGTGTCTTGGTCTATTTCAAACGCTTTCAGTTACGTCTTTAACGAGTCCTTGTAGCGCTTCTTTTGGCCACTTTGAGATCGTTTACCCTTCTCCACCTCACATTAGAGAAGTATCTTTGGCAGGCGATAGTCTGGCATACGTACCAAATGACCTGCCCAACGAATCTGTGTCTGCAACAGGATACTGTCAATACTGTAGAAGGGCATGGACAGAGTCGGTTGTTACCAAAAATAGCCAAGATTTCCCTTTCAATAAATAACAAGCCCTTCTCCTTATTACTCTCGAGTGGTGATCACACACAGCGGCAAGAGTTCCAATACATGCTCAGAGTGCTATAGAAAATTCCAGCCAAGTGCAGGGCTCATTAGCCACGCAGAACACACCGTCATCAGAATTTTCATCCTCATCATTGTTGAGATATATAGTCATCGTTAACTACAAATGACGAACAACAATATATTTTTTTATAAACCATATGTTTGTCCCTGTTTAATTCATTTATTGATTTCTTGTTTAATTTATCTGTTGATGCGTGACCAGATGTCATCTTTTTCCGCTTAAATGTATACCTACCAGCTGTGTGTGGCGAATTCATATCCACAGAACACAGGATTTGACACTGATGCTTGTGAAAATTATTCATGGATATCGTTGTTCTCACGAAGAATTATATTTCATTTTCAAAGCATATTTTGCTTCTGTTTGACCGTCGTTTCACGCTCTACTCTGGCATGTTCATAAAACGCAACACTTGTATTAATGCAGGTGTATCGTCATGGACCGAAAGGATAGCAAAGAATAATCGTATCCCATACTTGTCTTATTACGCACTTGAAACTATTGGACATAAAATTTAACAACCCATCCTGCTCAATAGAAAGTTGGTAGTCTATTCTATTCGAGATTTATCAAACAGCATGTTCTGACTGTAGTGATATCCTAAGCAATATAGATTCGTGCAGTAACTTCTCGTCTCTTCCTGAACGGTCCGATTGCCCAACTGCGTGCTGCGAAAATTTCTATCAAGCCCGATAAAGGAATAAATTAAAACAGAATAAAATCTAGTGCTGTAGTCTAATATGTTGGACTACACACACATATATCGCAGCGAAGCTATCAATGAAGACAACCTTCTCTTTAATGCATTCTATTAAA
This sequence comes from Meghimatium bilineatum, assembly GCA_034231615.1. Taxonomy (NCBI): domain Eukaryota; kingdom Metazoa; phylum Mollusca; class Gastropoda; order Stylommatophora; family Philomycidae; genus Meghimatium; species Meghimatium bilineatum. The sequence continues at coordinate 102,530,609 of CM067299.1, forward strand.
AAATGGTATCCTCGTATACATTGTTCTATTAACTATAACATCTTATAACTAAAACTATTAACTATAACATCCTATAACTATAACTATTAACTATACCATCCTATAACTATTAACTATACCATCCTATAACTATAACTATTAACTATACCATCCTATAACTATAACTATTAACTATACCATCCTATAACTATAATTATTAACGATAAGCAGATACAACATTAACGATAAGTAAATACAACTTTAACGCTAAAGCTAGTAGAACATATACGATAAAGCAGATGCTGGCATTAGGTCAAAGGGCATGAGTCCATGGACCGCTGGATCAGCAACTAACCAACCAACCATAAAGCAGATACAACATTAACGACAACCAAATGCAACATAAACGATAAAGCAGATACAACATTTGCGACAGATCAAGAAATACATATTTTACTATAAACCTACATTTTTGTGTGAATTTGATGAGAGCAACAACTACACATGAAATTTTGTCAAAATTGTTGTCATGTTCTATTACCATCTTTACGGGACTCCACTGTCATGTTCTACTACATCTTTACGGGACTCCACTCCCATGTTCTACTGCCATCTTTACGGGACTCCACTCCCATGTTCTACTACCATCTATACGGGTCTCCACTGCCATGTTCTTCCTCCAATTTAAATGAACTACAATGCCATGTCCTAACAACATCTGAGAATAACTACAGTGCCAAGTACTACCACCATCTGACAGGAATTAATTACATTGTCACGTTCTACCATTATGTGACAGGAACTGCAGTGCCATATGGATAGTAAATCATAGATGTTTGCAGTGGCAACGGTTATAAAATATTAATCTTTAAGTACACTTTTGCAATATTGCTGAATGCATCCATATTGTTATCTTTTTTAGCACTCAGAAGGGGTTCTAACAATTGTAATTACAGCCACACTCTGTCTAAATCACAAAAATTAGTAGCTGATTGTTATTTCAAATAAGCAGCATCATAGTGAATGTCTCCACAATAAAAATAATCTTCCATTCTGAGAACCCTTGTAACATTATATGGAAATTACACATTAGAAACACCACATAGAGGAACAGAGCGTTTCTCCTTTTTTCTCTCGTTCTCAGACTCCCATTGAATAATAGGACGTACTTCTGAGAAAGGAATTGCGCTGTGTCATAATTTACAGCTTTGCTGAAATGTATCCATTTTCAAAAGTAGGGTTTATCGTATAGTCTTGAACACCTTTACGCTTATAGATTTGTGAACATACACGGTATATACAACTGTGCTTGTTAGAAATATATTAATACTTTCATCTACATTGTCATACAAATATCAATGAAAGTACAGTAATATCATCAAATTTCTTACATTACAAAGATGCAGCTATGCTAAGTTATAAAGTAGTGTCATTGCACGCAATTTTCCCATAAGTTTTTAGCTTGCTAGTCATTGGTTAAGCCAGAAACCGTCTTATTAGCGTACCACCTACATTTTTCAGTAGCGTTGCGCAATTCCTCAACCTTCCCTGGTACCCTACTTTCTTTTGAATGAGTGAAGACAAGAGTAATTCTTATGTGACATTCTTTCCAGAACATGGTTTTCCTTATGGATTCTGTGAACACTGCGCGGTTCTTGGCGAGTTGACCTACCGCCGCCAGAGGCATGTTCAAGCAATCTGATATATGACTGCACCGTCATCGTCTTTGGAGCCCTTCCCCTGTTGCCGTTAACTCTGCCTTCAGCTATTAATCTTTCTATGCTGTTATGCATATTTATATGACGAAAATAAAAAAAAACCCACCAAAATCACATCTCTATTACAAGAATACTACTTACTGAGAAACACAAATATCGAGTGAACTGGAACCCGTGTGTGCTATGGTGTGACACTACACTACCACGACTATCTGTACTATAATTGATAATAATAAGCAATTTATTGTTAAGTCGATAACATATAATCCGGAGTAAGAAGTGTCACGCCGTATAAACAACTGTCAATATTGCATGTTCTCTGTTAGATATTTACAGGAAGTTACACGTTTGACCTTTGTGATGGAGGTCTCATACGCGTGCCATAGCTACGTCATGTACATGGTGAGATGTTAAGTTTACCCTTCGACACAAACAAAACTTAATCCTTACCGGGAGTCGATCCCTGAACCTCACGGTTGAAGACGAGCTCTAAACAAAATCTGTCAAAGATTAGCAAAGTACTGTTTCAGACAGAAATAACAGTACAGCTACAGAAAATATTGGAAAATATACGAATACAAAATTTGACTTAGCCATCTTGAAATCAATGAACGAGACATTTGATCAAACCTTAAATATCGGAAACGATAAAGAGAGAAAAATATTGTGCAAGATTAATAAGACGTGTTACTAAAATCGATACCGAAACATCAAAAGATCTGGAATACAATGACAATTATTTCAATTTATTGTCTACACAAGCAGTAGTAAAGGTGAAAGTATATCTCTGTCTAAATATAGCATGTGAGCACGTGCAGAAATAGTCAGTTATTGACCCAAGATTAGTACTGGGGATGTTTTAATTATCACAGGTTATCAAACATTTTGTCTATTGTCTATTATCTTTCTCCAGGTGAATGTTTGTTGATAGCATTAACACTTGCCGTTAAGCGTAGGGGTGGTAGCTTAAGCAGTCGTTTCAAGGCCAGATGTGTCGCTGAGGTTGCATTTATTCCATGTTTGTTCAAGGTTATCTTGATGTTTTCTATCCACCGTTTTTTTCGTCTACCTTTGGCTTTATTCCCGGATATTCTTGTATTATATGCTCTTATTGATATTTGGTTTGGCTTTATTCTCATAAGGTGACCGAACCATTTTACTTGCTGTCTCTCATTTTGTGATAGCCAAAATTATGACTATTACATGTCTTGAATACGTATACGTGCCTATTTGCAATTATTATAATCTTGCACTAAAGTTTGAGATATAGATACTGACAATTAAATAAATACATGACACACACACATGCACAACTATATATATGTATATTTATACATGTATATCCTCTCACAGATATATATACAGTGGTAAAATAGAGAAAGTGTCATATACGCATCTAAAGAAAGTTATAATTGATCTTCAAAAATATCTTACTCATACCAAAGTAAGCATTACATACCGGTAGATATAATGTTTGAAACTAAGCATTGATAACATTTTATGTAGGAACCCTGAAGAAATGAAAAGAACATCACAGTTCCATAATGTACCATTGAAAAGGATATGCCAGCTGTTTTTATTATTTTCTTAAATTTCTTAAATTTATTTGGATCCTTATAACTGATATTCGTTGTTTCCTTTTGGCAACGTTCCATTAATCTGTCTTTCTTGTAAGTTTAATCACAGCCGTGTTTTTTAAGTTTCAGAAATATTTCCAGTTTTTTTACATCTCTTTCTATATACCTTTTTTTGCGATCAGAATTTCGCCCTCCCATGGTTTCGTTATTTACGTGCTTCTGCTGAAATAAAGCACCATTTCATTATTTTGCACACATTAACTTCTCAAAGACTTCACTATATTCTTTCAATGTGTTTGTTTATTTCCATTTATGTGCTCGTTACAGTAATGTAGACCATATACAATATTTTTTCTAGATCACATTTACAATTTGCTGTTAGTTGATTGAAATTACTTCAAATTATTTTTTGCTAAATTTGTTAGTCATCGTTTGATCAATGTTGCCCATTCTCTCATCTTCAGATATTAAATATACCTACTGGAAACACACCTGTGACAGGTGTTCCATATGTGTTATCGAGTATACAATACAAAGAAAGATACCTTTAGAACTGAGTTAGAAATATACATAAGCAATAGCGAAGTTTGTTTTGTTAAAAAAGTCTGACTCTCTTAAAGAACATTGTCAGATATAAGCATATGCTATGGAACATGCGACATGAGTTGGACTTTCTGTGCAAAACATATTTACGCCTGTTTGGTCGCAGATTGGTTAGTGGCAATTGTCACCCAAAAAATCAGTGTGCTTGTTTTTCTTGTTAGAAAGCCGATCTGTATAGGTGATACAATTAGATGTACCAGTATTGTTTAAAAATATAACGATCATTGAATATTAATGTTACCAACGAAAATAAAAAATACCTTATCAAGAGTATCTGTGTTCAAACTCTGTGCTACCAATGTCAAACATGGTCCTTAACAATAAAACATAAGAGTCAGCTGGTTACAACAGAGATGAGATGTCTGAGAAAAGCTACATGAGCGACCAGAAGACACAGAATTAGAAACGATGTCATAAGAGAAAGAGCAAGTGTCATATCAATTCTACAATACATACACAACAAATGCAATGGTTTGGTCATATAGAAATAATGCTGAGTGATTTATTAGCTTATAAATCATATATTAAAAGAGGAGAAGCAGAGTAGACCTAGAGTACGCTGGATCGACAACATCAAAGAAACATTACACGAACACCAAATAACATTATCTGAAGCTGCCAGAAAATCGAGAACACGAACATTGTATCTCCCTCGACACCCGTAAAGGGCAACATAGGAAGGAAAGATAGATAGATAACATTTTAATATCCTGGTCCTTGTGTTGTCAGGGCCCGTAAGGAGAGCACACCATATTAACACTGTTTACTTTTCATGCTTATCCTACGAGAAGACTGAGGTTTACTATAGGATGAAGTTTACTATCCAATTCCATAATGGTCAAAGTGACCTAGATGCGATACTGAAGTCAGATGTGTCAGACAAAAAGGCAACAACGTCATAAACCATGATACAATACATTTCCCTCACTGAACTACATCCTGATAATCTGCAGGAATTTCAGTCTGAACGCAGAACTAGAAGACGTAATGTCCCGCCGACGATATACAATTATAAATAAGTTGTCTGCATACATCTTCCAGCTATACTGATAACATTTGTGGCCTGGATGTTATTACCACGTGATAATATGTACTCAGTGCAGCAAAACGGAAATCCTACAGACATGTGGAGCAAGGTAATGACGTTGTGTTAGTCTTTGGAAACACACAGAATAACAGATACAAATCGACGTTTGCCGAAAGGTCTTTATCAAGAATACATTCACAACAAAATGCAAGTAAGAACGGCACTATTGACGTTCACGTTCAGTTTGCAGAGCTTAAGCCAGGGCATGTATCGTCGATTTGTGTGTGTTGTTACACGTGTTTCCAATAATTATCAAAACATTATTACCCTATTCCAAGTTTCGTATGGTGTGTAACAACTTGAACACAGTTTCACCAATATAACGGAAAACGTAGTAAATTTTTTTCTGTTAGTTCCCATACTCCCGCTGGATCTTTCTTGCAACAGACCAATGGTCGTACTCAATTTCTAGTAGGATGTATTACAGAGAACGGAAATGAAATGTGTCGCCGTTTTATTTGCACTAATGGCTCTATACATCCGACATCGGGGGTGGTAACTAATACAACCAAGTCTGTAACTATATGTCTAGTACACTATATCTAACTTTATGGCTAGTATACTAGCTGTAGATATATGACTAGAACACCGGCTGTAACTATACGGCTAGTACACTAGCTGTAACTATATGCATAGATCACTAGCTATAACTATATGACTAGAACACTAGCTGTAACTATATTGCTAGTACACTAGCTGTAACTATTTGGCTAATACACTAGCTGTAACTGTATGGCTAGTACACTAGCTGTAACAGTATGGCAAGTATACTAGCTGTAACTATATGGCTAGTACACTAGCTGTAACTATACGACTAGACCACTAGCTGTAACTATTTGACTATTACACTAGCTCTAACAATATAGCTTTTACACTAGCTGTGCTATATAACTAGAACACTCACTGTAATTATATGACTAGTACACTAGCTATAACTATATTGCTAGAACACCAGCTGTAACTATATGGCGAGTACACTAACTATATGCCTAGTACACTAGCTGTAACTATATTGCTAGTACACTAGTTGTAGCTATATGGATAGTACACTAGCTGTAGAGATATGGCTAGAAATCTAGCTGTTACTATATGCCTAGTACACTAGCTGTTACTATATGCCTAGTACACTAGTTGTAACTATTTGGCGAATACAGTAGATGTAGGAAACAAATAGTTCGCGTGCTGGGCAACATGTCACCAACTTCAAAGCTAACCGCGATCGACATGGCCACATACCCTCACACTCCAAATTTATAAGAAAACTCAAAGTATTGTCAAGAAACTCCAGGTAATAATCATACAGTATTTACACCAACATTTGGATTGCCTATAGCGTATTTCAAAGTATCTAGAGATCAATGGTTTTAATATGACTAGGTCAGATATACTCCATACACTCAGAACGCGCGCAAATACAAAACGTAACATCACACATAGATGCACACATCCACACAGATACACATCGACGCCCATACTCTGATACTCACACAATCGTTTATGAATGTTGTTTCGTTAAAATATTGTTAGATGCACAACCGTATATATATATATATATATATATATATATATATATATATATATATATATATATATATATATATATATATATATATATATATACACATATATAACCATATATATGTAAATATTTTGACTTACCAAATGTGACCCTGATTTCTAAACCCATTTATATATCAAGATTTCAGTAGCAATGCGTCGCCATATCATTTGTAATACTTGTATATTAAATATGTGCAATTTACATGTAAGTGTGTTGATTATCGCCATGTTAATCCAGTGGTAAGTGCATTGCTATCCGATCATTCAATGTTAGATTATCAATTTTCTTGAATAACTTATTTTAAAAATAATAAATTATGTAAACCCATTCTGAAGAACTGTGTAACACGCCCAAAAGAAAAGTAAATGCGGCGGTGTCATTTTGAGCACTTTCCAATATTTGCTGTTGGTACATTAAAACGCGCGAGACATACTAATACCGTGTTCTCTAACACGTCTCAAAGTTTGGGAATATTGAATTTTCTATGTTGATTGATTCTTGAAAACCATACTTAGATACTATTGCTGAACAAATACACAAATGGACTTACTGGTCGAGATTTATTTAGTGAAATTAAATGACTAAAATACAATGGCAATATATATAGAAACCTTGTGGAAGAAAACAATTCCTTAGCTTTCAGTTTCGAATAGGAAATGAAAATGTCAATAACCGTATAAAACGTATCATAAACAAGCAACTAACCACGTCTAAATATTTTTTTCAACCCAACGATACAGGCGAACACCTCCATATTGACTGTCCTTCCATCTCAACTGCCAAGAAATAAACAACTTGTACAGACACAATTAGAAATTACTAGCTAACTGTAAGTAAGTAAAGTAACCCATAGCATTTATTAATGCCGTAGGGGTGTGAGATGTTAGCGATCTCACATTTCACAGGCTCTGCAAATGAGGGCGGTAGCCATCTCCTCTCCCTCGCAGTCTTTACTTCCCGGATTAATCCGGTACCCATTTAAGGCTGGGTCGACCTGGGAGCCGTTGCGATCTGAAAATATTTCCGCCTCAGCTGGGGAATGAATGTATGGATAGCTAACTGTATGGATAGCTAAATCAACATTAGAAGGCACTGACTCACTAAATGGCTAAGTGTACTTCACAAGATCTGCATTAAAAAACATGACATCCAGTTGTCAAGAATTATAATTAAATGCCTTTATTTTTCTTTTTTTAATAAATCCGCGATGCTTGTATACTATATTATTCAATAATTATAACTTCTCAACAGCAAACATATATTTTACAACAACAGCAAACATATATTTGACAACAACAGCAAACATGTATTTGACAACAGCAACAAAGCTATGTTGGTTATCACTTTCGCATACCGGATATGTACATATTGAATAATATATTGAAGGTGTTGGACCTGTCAATGTGAAACGTAACAGTTTACTAAGAAAAACAAAAGCATTTAACATTTTAAATTGCCAGAAGGATTGAATAGTGAAGTCTCACACAATACTCATAGAAGTAATGAACAATGAAGTCTCACGTATTTCCCATAGATTGACTAGAGTGTAAGAACATACCTTAGTAGTTTGAAAATCAGAAGACAGCAAACGAGATTTGATCCAGGTCAGTTCAGATGACACCAAATAACACTCGAAGAAAGAAGACTCGTTCCCATTTTAGCACTGCAACAGGAACTGAACAGATAACTATAATGCTCTATTTTTCTAGAGTGGATTCTTACAAATTTTATGGATATACATGATATAATTTATATTCACATTTTGTTGTTTAATCATGGTCCGTCTTCAATAAGCATGGATTGTATCTTAAAATGGCATTTTCTCAATTCGTGGCCGATACACGCTTTTTCGTAAGATTTTGGTGATATTTTATGACAATTAATTTTATTGGGGGGGGGGGGGGGGGGTAATTCCACCTTGAATGTGGCTTCTAGATGCCATATTCTGGCTATTTAAGAGAAATGGTTTGAGCCCCCCAATCGCACTCTCTACGAGCTTGGTTTTAATTCAGTTTTAATCCGTTTTTAATAGAAGCGTATAAAGAGATTTGTTGGAAAACCTCACATATCCACATGAAAAAAAAATTTAGGCAAGTACACAAAAAGATATCCAGATTTAGTAATTCAATCACAGGTTTACAGAAATTTCAGAAGTTTCAGAATAATAAGTGCATACGATTACAAATAGGACACATGTTTCAATAATTCACTAAATGTGTGCAGTCTCTTTCTTCTATGTCAATTTACAGTATTATAATGCCTTTGTTTTCATAATTCTGTCACAACTTAAAACAAGGTTTTTCTACTATAATATAGTCTATGAACTCACATTTGTTGTGTGTGGCCCAACCTCCGAATCCACATAGTTCTTCATCTACGATTTTTCCATTTTCAGCTAATAATGTATGTTTCTGTTTCGTCCTTGTTATGCTAAATTTACATTGTGTTTTTTCTCGTGACGTAATCATTGAACAAAAGCTGGTTTTAATATACGGTTCAACGAAATACACTAAAAAGTACACTTATACACAACAAAAGGCAGCTTGTCGAACTCAAGTTCCTTTATAATAAGCACTCGTCAGTAGCATACAGTCATATAAAATATTCGTAAACATTGTCTGCTAATACCAGCATGTTTCTCTCATGTAGGCTGTATACAGGGTGTCTATATATGTATATATACTACACACACACACACACACACGCACGCACGCACACACACACACACGCACGCGCAAGCACGCGAACGCACGCACCCACGCACGCACAAATACGCACGCCCGCATACACACACGCCCGCAAACATATGATATATATATACCAAATTTGTTTGGATCCCGTCGGACGAAATTTCGTATGGGTTGCTTAACCTGATATGCCTCACATTGCCAATGGGATTGCCAACCCGACTCACCGTATAGGAACAAAACCGAGTTGGTTGGTTGGTTGCTGATCCAATGTCCATGGACACATGTCCTTTGTCCCAATGCTATAAAAATGGATTTATATTGCTGGAAGGTCTGTCATTTTTCGGCCCACCCGGGGCTAGAACCAAAGGATAACTAACACACCACCAGGAAGGTACGTTTCAATCTATGCAATTCTTCGATCCACTGCAGCTAAGATAGGTTCGCTGTGCTCATTCCCCGCCACCAATTGACTACTGATTATGCCGAATATCTCTATTGCTCAAAGCATGGAACTAAATGTTCAAGTCAAAAGGATTGTGACGGTCTGAATCACCGTGCCTGTATGATGAGCCTCTGCACAGAAAAAAAAACAGTGCTGTCAGTTTCCTCCTCCCTAGTGCTGCGTAGTAAATATCTGGCTCCCTTCAACAACAGAGGGTGCATAAATGAATACAAATTACAAAACATAAAACACATTACAACAGCAAAATAAAAGCATGAGAAGCATAATTGTATAGATGATATGCAATGAAGCTTCTATAAGAAGAAAACCTCAATATAACAGCATGTCACCTACTAAGGCTTTCTGTTTCATGGGTGGTTTGTCTAAGGGGCCATTGGTGAGACCCACAGTCGCAACCGCATGCGTACCAAAAGCGAGTATGACATTGGATTCATATTCGAACAAAATATATTGATTTTATTGAACTGCCTTATTAGATTCTATGGATTCAATGGGTAAATGCGAATGTTGTCGTTACTCCATATCGTTGACAAAAGCCATTGCAACCTCGTAGATATTGGTTCATTATAGGGACGTTGATTAGATTGACAATCGCAATTGAAAACCATGTTTACTATTGGAATTTCTCTACAGTTTGAACAGCATTCTGAATATCTCTTGTTTCAATACCACTCATTAACAGACAAGGAATGATGTAGGTAAAATATTTCTGACAGGGAATAGTGGTGTTAAAACACTGTTGACAAGAGATAGTGTAGGTAAAACATTGTTGACAAGGTATGATGTAGGTAAGACATTGTTGACAAAGGATGGGTGGGGATAAAACATTTTTGACGTAATTTATTGATAGTTTTAAAAATGTATTCTTAACTCTATTTTTCTGTCTTTCTTCTTTTACTCTTTTCCAATTCTTTCATAACCAATTCCGCCTTACAACACATTATGTTGATCTCACTATCAGTTTCCATTGACTTATGTTTGGTAATAGAAATATAGAAAAATAGTAGAGAATTAACTTCGTTATACTCGGATTTCACAATATGCAATCCATCTCTGTAAACAAACGGCATGACGTATGATGAGAATATCACCCCTAACAAGTAACCGTGGCTAGTGATGGTATTACAAGCCATCTAACTGAATTAACTTGGACCCCGTTCTTTACGGTTGTGGTTATTGTTAGGCTTCTGACTCGTCGGTTATTTACATACTTATAATCGCATGGCAAAAATAGCTTAGGCTAACCAATAGTTAGCATACAATTCGGAAATTAGTTCATCTTTACGTTGTAGTTGACAGGTCTACTTTGCTGCTTATACTGTCGTTCGGTCACAGCGTAACCAATGTAGCATTAAAGAGATAGCCCCCCCCCCCGAAAGTCTCGACAAAAAAAATTAATTTCCAACGATGTCAAGTCGGATTCAAACCAACATGATAATGGTCTTATATTAAGACTTCAAACAATATATTATACACAATCATCAATTTAAACAAGTCTTTATTATTATGGTTGTCCATTATGTTCTTCTCAACAGCCGCAATTAGACTCTTGATTTATAAATACTTAGTTGTGCATTTTAAAAATGGATTGCTATTTTCCTCCCAAACTTCTGAATGTAATGCAATTTCTGCTAACCATTCTACTCTGGCATATCTACCTGTTTCTCTTTGATGATATGGTTCTGCTTATGAGTTTCCATATTGTATGTTAACTTCAGCTATGTAAGCTGGTTTCCATAATTTGTCTGTATTCTCAATATCATTTATCTGTGCACATTCAAGCATACTTGTTGTATCTTAAAAGAGATTCATTATGCTTTGATCTGTATATATTTGATTGTAGGTCATCAGTGCCACTCCGTATGACGAATGCTTGTGTAAAACAAAAAAGACGATTAGCGTTACAATGAACTATTAGACTATACTGTTTGGTCACGACAAAATATAGATAAGAGTATATAATAAAGATTCAATGTTTCAGTATTAAGGACCTTTCCAATATAAATTTTAATTACACACTGTATAAAATAGTAAAAATAGTGGCACTATCACAAAAGCTTTAGACGGCCGTCATTTAACAGCAAGGTAGGTAGCAATGGCGTACATTTACATAATTATTGTCATAGAAACGTGCATTAAAAATGTGGGGAATGAGAAGGAAATAAAACAACTATGCAAGAAAACAAAATGAACCACAACACAACATGAACAAAATGAACCACCCCACCCCCAAATCTAATTAAACGAATTATCAGTATTGAATCAAAATGATGTCAGGGTACCAAGTTGTAATATATATATAGTGATTTTCAAAAGCGTACGCAGCTATATTGTCTGTATAGATCTTGAGGCAGTGCCCTGAATTCCAACGGGCACAGTGATGATCAACAGCACTGAAATGTATAGTAATAAGCGTACGTGTTCTATGGTTAATGGCTATGAACATTTCGGAAGAAACGAAATCTTTTGTTTATTCATTTTGTGAGTTTCATCTATATATTTCTTGTCAAAATGTTTACAAAGGATTAGATAAATTAGAAACCTGTGTACCATATTATCCATTTGATTACAAAGATACTACATGTTGCTATTGTTGATTAAATCCTAGACTATGAAATCTTTGCAGTAGCCTAGTTTCTATCTTGAAAGTTTCTGGCAGTTGGGTTCTCGAAACCCGAAAAGGAGAGCAAAGAATAACGATCAAGGAGGTTTTGAGGTGAAATTGTCTCCTACGAATAATGAAATTGCTCAGGAAGTCATGTTGTAGTGAGATATCTCAGACTGAATGTCTAGGTTATCGCAGTTAAACTGTAACCAAAACGCACATCATTTCGTTCGCATGACTACATCCTGTAGATCTGCAGGAGTTTGAGAAAAAGAGCACAAGAAATAGTAGAAGCGTAATGAACAATTATACATTTACCGCTTTTAGTAGTTTTTTAAAATTTCCTTCATATATATAATTCTTCAATCGCTTCAACACCAACTCTCTCACCTGTAAATTACCCTTTACAGTTCCATTAATATATGCATGGTAATTAAGCCCATTCATAACTTTATTCCAATGTTGTGCAAATATTTATTGTTGAGTCTGAACACGGTCTGTTTCGCACAGTATTCCATAACTTCTAAATAATTTCCAGTCTTTAGTTTTATAAAGCAAAAGTGCTTTCTAAATCTCTTCTATGACTCCTCAATATGTTCGTCACTTTTCTCTCGTTTAAACTAATCGCAAAAACATTTTCCAATATTTTATGAAAAATATTTCAGAAACCAAATCTCACAGTCCTAAAACAAAGAGATAAAGAGAAAACGGAACATATTAAAAAATACACTAGTAGTAATATTTTCAGCCACACAACAAGCTTATTCTTGCCTTTCATTAATGCTTATTTTCTGGACAAGATAAACGACACCGCAGACAAGTATGGATAAACAATCTTTCTAATGAAGACATGATAAGTTTGTTGGTAGCAACAGTTAGGCAGCCTTGAAAGACAAAACCTTCCTTATGTTTCACTAGTTTTTCATTTTCAACACAAGGCACATTCAGCTAATGTAAGTATCTATCTCTTGTATGGTCGGTTCAGTGAATAAAAGTCTATGTGGGTCTTTGTTCGTGTTACATATGGCTCAACGTTCATACTGTGATGATGGAAGGATGTTAAATATTTATTATAAAGCGCGGTAACGTTATATACGATAAGAAATAAATAATTGATATAGGTCGACAGATAATACCACAAGTTCGACAACCAGACATATGCGACAACAGAGCGCCAGACAGATGGGACTACATATAGACCAAACAGAAAGACGAGACGACACATAGACAACCAGACAGATGAGACAACAGAGAGCCATACAGATGGGACTACATATAGACAAACAGACAGATGAGACGACACACAGGCAACCAGACAGATGAGACAACAGAGAGCCATACAGACGAAACGACGGATAGACAACCAGACAGATGGAGCGATATATATACAACAAAACAGATGAGACATCAGAGAACCAGACAGATGGGACGAAAGATAAAGCATCAGACAGATGAGACGATATATAGACAACCAGACAGATGAAACGACAGATAGACACCAAGACAGATGGGACGACAGAGAACCAGACAGATGAAACGACAGACACTCAGACAGATGAAACGACAGATAGATAACCAGAGAGATGAAATGACAGAGATACCAGACAGATGAGACGACATATCGACAACCAAACAGATGAGACAACAGAGAACCAGGCAGATGGGACGACAGATAGACAATCAGACAGATGAGACGACATATAGACAACCAGACAGACGACAAGCAGTAGATAGACAGATAAGCGATATGTATTTCATTGGAAGCGCATTATTCACCACTGAAATTAAGAAACAGAAAAAATAAAATGACAAAAGGGATATTCATACATTATCAACAATTTGTACCAGTTTATGGCCCCCTTTTCCAACCTAATCAACAAACTGTCAATAGTTGAGGAACACTTTATGCTTAATTAGGTTTATGAAATGCTTAATCACCCCCCCCCCCCCCCCCAATAATTAGTTAGTAGAAAAAGTATGCGAAAAATATGTAATTTAATACATTTAGAAACATGTTAACATTGAATGTTTGAATGTTATTGTTTGGCTACATTATGAGATTGCATCACGAAGAGCTGCCCGTACAAGCATATAACCAAATGAGATCAGGGTAGAAAACCAGAGGAAGAACATTGAAAAGATGGATAGAAAACGTCAGGGACATCCTGTACAGACACGGTCATGGCACAGCCGAGGCCACACATCATTCTTTTGAATGCAAGCTCGAGCTCCAATCACCCCTACGCTTAACGGCAAGAGTGGATCACAAACCACCTGGGGAGAGACACAAGACAATAGAAACATGTCCTAATTAAAATGATTGAATTATTACATAAATACAAACATTTTGTTGACGACGGCGTATGTCAACCCCCCCTCCCTTGTTAACAGTCACAATTTAAAATCCCCACCCCCAATCTCCATACTGATTGACATAATTGTTGGAAAGATCTTATAGTCACAAACTACATATACTTAGATAGATTGACATTATTGTTGGAAAGATCTTATAGTCACAAACTACATATACTTAGATAGATTGACATTATTGTTGGAAAGATCTTCTAGTCACAAACTACATATACTTAGATAGATTGACATAATGGAACACGCAGTAAAATAAAGAAATATACATACAATAAATATCTAGGCTACAAGCGCCATCACTTTCATTATATTGTCTATTGTCTATCTCCAGGTTGATAACATCCGCACTTACCGTTTAGCGTAGGGGCGGGGGCTGTGTATATTTCTGTTCACGGCCAGATATGATGCATCAGTCGATCTGAGTCCGTATTTGTGGAAGGTGGCTGTGATATTGATCCATCTCTTTCTCGGTCTTCTCTGTGCTCTGTATTCAGCTGATCGTTTGTTATAAGCTCGCAGATGCTATTGGTTTGGGTCCATTTTGACGTGAACTACCACCAATGCAATCAATGAATAGTTTAACTTCTATCTATCTATCTATCTATCTATCTATCTATCTATCTATCTATCTATCTATCTATCTATCTATCTATCTATCTATCTATCTATCTATCTATCTATCTATCTATCTATCTATCTATCTATCTATCTATCTATCTATCTATCTATCTATCTATCTATCTATCTATCTATCTATCTATCTATCTATCTATCTATCTATCTATCTATCTATCTATCTATCTATCTATCTATCTATCTATCTATCTATCTATCTATCTATCTATCTATCTATCTATCTATCTATCTATCTATCTATCTATCTATCTATCTATCTATCTATCTATCTATCTATCTATCTATCTATCTATCTATCTATCTATCTATCTATCTATCTATCTATCTATCTATCTATCTATCTATCTATCTATCTATCTATCTATCTATCTATCTATCTATCTATCTATCTATCTATCTATCTATCTATCTATCTATCTATCTATCTATCTATCTATCTATCTATCTATCTATCTATCTATCTATCTATCTATCTATCTATCTATCTATCTATCTATCTATCTATCTATCTATCTATCTATCTATCTATCTATCTATCTATCTATCTATCTATCTATCTATCTATCTATCTATCTATCTATCTATCTATCTATCTATCTATCTATCTATCTATCTATCTATCTATCTATCTATCTATCTATCTATCTATCTATCTATCTATCTATCTATCTATCTATCTATCTATCTATCTATCTATCTATCTATCTATCTATCTATCTATCTATCTATCTATCTATCTATCTATCTATCTATCTATCTATCTATCTATCTATCTATCTATCTATCTATCTATCTATCTATCTATCTAGTCTGTCTGTCTGTCTGTCTGTCTACTCTGTCTGTCTGTCTGTCTATCTAATCTATCTAATCTATCTGCCTATCCGTCTGTCTGTCCGGTCTATCTGTCCGGTCTATCTGTCCGGTCTGTCTGTCCGGTCTGTCTGTCCGTCCGTCCTTCCGTATGTCTGTCAGGATGGTTGCCCGCTTGTTCGCCCGTCCACCTGCCTGCCTGTCTGGCTACCTGCCAATCCGTCCGCCATATAACACAATGGCAACCTATACCAAGAAAAACATACTGTAACAAAATATTCATTAAAAAATATATTTCCTGATTGATACCTTGCTTAACAGAAGAAGACAGACTGTTGAAGATGAACTTTCATGTTTCTGATTTCTTCGTGTACACAATTGTCTCACTTATATGTCAAATTTCTGCTCATTAATAGCAATACACACTACTCGCTGATCTATAGAAACCAATTATATCCCTTGATTTCATTATCATATAATTTTTACATTTACCGCGAAAAATCACTTTACAATGATGTTAAATGTATAAAAAAAGTACAAATAGCTATTGTTTCCTTTATTCATACAGAAAATTTAAAAAAACAACAAATAAATACATTTGAAATTGTTAATATAAAAAATATTTAATTAGTAATTATTATCTGGTCATGGTTTTCTCAAAATTCTTCTTTAACGCCATATCTCTCCTGTCTCTATTTAATTTCCTACTATTCTAATTGTTAAATATTCAGTTCAATGATAATTCATCAGCATTTCTTTAATATAATTATGGTAATACAAATTTCTTTCTCGCCCTAATTCTCGAGAAAATATATTACATTGGATGTTAATCTAGAAAACTCTTCTGAATACCATGGGTCAAAAAGATCAGAAATGCTGACATTCTAAGCCAACTGAAAGTAAAAATAAATGGCTAAACAACTTCTTTCTCTAAAGAAAATTACAATTTTTCGACCATATCCAGAGACATGACAGCGTAGAAAATACTATAATGGATGGAGTGATACCAGCGCAACTAAAAATAGGTAAGCCGAGCAGAAAATGAACGCAATATATCAAAGACCACATGAACATGACACAGAAGCTGGAAGATTGGCTCGAGATCAGCAGTTTTTAAAGAATGTGATGATTACGACATCCTGTCCAGGATAGGCTACCTGATGATGATGACAAATGTGAATGTTATTAAAAAACTAATCAGAAAACTTAGAGGATTGTCTTCAGTGTACTCGGGTTTATTTAAATGTACCCCGTCCCTCTTTTGGAAAAGCCACACCGCCTGTCGAGAGTACTACTAACAGCACGTAACTCCGTAGCTTCACGAGATAATTCACTGGCACCTATGAATAAGTCCACAGTGTAAAAAAACATCGCTACAAGACAGACTTGAACCTCGGTCTTAAGATGTTATTCATTGTGTGAAACATAATATGAAATTTGTTATTCAACTTGGTACAAATACATGTATTTTGTTATTAATAGTGTTACACATACATGCATTTTGTTACTAATAATGTTATTCATATATGCATTGTATTATTCATCCTTTTACGTACACATGCATTTTGTTATTTATCTTGTTACAAATACATCTATTTTGTTAGTCATTCTGTTACAGACACATGCATTGTGTTATTTATCGCGTTACACATATCGATAATACGTACTTACTGCTCAGAAATGAAATCTGACATGTAAAGCTAGGGTCAGCGTAATGATGTTGTAATAATCACTAGAAATACCCATAATTGTACGGACAAATCGACGTTTCTACCAAAAGGCCTTTATCAATGTTACACATGTATGCATTTTATCATTTATCGTTTTAAATTTACATGCAATCTGTTAAATGACAAATTACTTCTGGATTGTTGTATCTTTAATATTTTATTTTTTGTAAAAGCATACTATGTTTACGTTGTTAAACCATAAACAGTTTGTAGTCAACTTCTGAAATATTTCAAGTTTGTAGATCAATTATAATTCTTATAATCAGGAACTAGTTCTGTGGTGTCGAGCTTCCTAGATTTCGTTTTCATACTTTCAAACTATAATTCAAGATTTTTATTTTATGGTGATTTCCTTTTAAAACAACGAACTATTTTCATATTTAAAAAATAATATGTTACTGATTCACCTCAAAAACTGAACTATTTATTGGTTGTAAAATTTACTCATTTTGTTTAGAAAAGTTATAATAGTTTGAGAACTGAGGTATATTCCACAATGAACAATTTAACAGTTCCCATGAGACGGCTTGCCACAGTAATGTCTTCATTTGTACAGGGAAGCTCTTTACTACAATACTCTGGTAATTGTTTCGGCTGCCTGGCTGATTGATCACACTAGTCTGTCTGTTCGTGAGTGCGAACTAAGATTGATGTAGGTAATTTCATCTTTATGACCAAGCTTGATTCATTCAAAATTTGTTTCAATAAATATTAGTTGCTCGGCTAATGTCATGTATAACTTTGCCATAGGGACAGTGTCATCACATAACATTAGACTTGCGATTTTGTACACGTTTGTGTAACATTTTTTGTTAATCAGGAGATCTTGAAACGAGCACTGTAGAGTGATAAAGCAGTCAAGATTTTCCAATACTAAATAAAAGTAACGTCTTCCGAGGGATATACGTCTGGGGTAATGTATTATTATTATTATTATATTATTATACTTAGACTATATGGAGGACAACTTCTTGAAGTGGAGATTGGGGCTTAGTCTATTGTCTATTGTCTATCCCCAGGTGGTTTGTGATCCACTCTTGCCGTTAGTCTATTGTCTATCCCCAGGTGGTTTGTGATCCACTCTTGCCGTTAGTCTATTGTCTATCCCCAGGTGGTTTGTGATCCACTCTTGCCGTTAGTCTTTTGTCTATCCCCAGGTGGTTTTTGATCCACTCTTGCCGTTAGTCTATTGTCTATCCCCAGGTGGTTTGTGATCCACTCTTGCCGTTAGTCTATTGTCTATCCCCAGGTGGTTTGTGATCCACTCTTGCCGTTAGTCTATTGTCTATCCCCAGGTGGTTTGTGATCCACTCTTGCCGTTAGTCTATTGTCTATCCCCAGGTGGTTTGTGATCCACTCTTGCCGTTAGTCTATTGTCTATCCCCAGGTGGTTTGTGATCCACTCTTGCCGTTAGTCTATTGTCTATCCCCAGGTGGTTTGTGATCCACTCTTGCCGTTAGTCTATTGTCTATCCCCAGGTGGTTTGTGATCCACTCTTGCCGTTAGTCTATTGTCTATCCCCAGGTGGTTTGTGATCCACTCTAGCCGTTAAGCGTAAGAGTGATTGGAGCTCGAGCTTGTGTTCTAAAGCCAGATGTGTGGCCTCGGCTGTGCTATGACCGTGTCTGTACAGGATGTCCATGACGTTTTCTATCCATCTTTTCCGTAATATTCCTCTGGCTTTGCACCCTGATCTCATTTGGTTATATGCTTGTACGGGCAACTTTTCGTGATGCATTCTCATAATGTTGCCAAACCACTTGATCTGTTCTATGTAATATGTACAAGATATTATACATATTCTTTCCCTGATATGTTCATTTCGCAATCTATCAAGCCTGGTGACCCCGGCAGCTTTCCTCAAACATTTCATCTCACATGTCACTATCTTTCTATAATGTGAAGATGATAAGGTACAGCAGATGGAGATATACAGATGATGGAGATACACAGGTAATGGAAATATACAGATGATGGAGATATGCAGAAGATGGAGATATACAGAGGATGGAGATATACAGATGATGGAGATATACAGATGATGGAGATATGCAGAAGATGGAGATATACAGAGGATGGAGATATACAGATGATGGAGATATACAGATGATATGCAGAAGATTGAGATATACAGAAGATGGAGATATACAGATGATGGAGATATACAGATGATATGCAGAAGATGGAGATATACAGAAGATGGAGATATACAGATGATGGAGATATGCAGAAGATTGAGATATACAGAAGATGGAGATATACAGAAGATAGAGATATACAGATGATGGAGATATACAGAAGATTGAGATATACAGAAGATGGAGATATACAGAAGATGGAGATATACAGAAGATGGAGATATACAGATGATGGAGATATACAGATGATGGAGATACACAGATGATGGAGATATACAGATGATGGAGATATGTAGAAGATTGAGATATACAGAAGATGGAGATATACAGAAGATGGAGATATACAGATGATGGAGATATACAGAAGATAGAGATATACAGATGATGGAGATATACAGAAGATTGAGATATACAGAAGATGGAGATATACAGAAGATGGAGATACACAGGTAATGGAAATATACAGATGATGGAGATATGCAGAAGATGGAGATATACAGATGATGGAGATATGCAGAAGATGTAGATATACATACAATGGAGATATACAGATGATGGAGATATACAGATGATATGCAGAAGATTGAGATATACAGAAGATGGAGATATACAGATGATGGAGATATACAGATGATATGCAGAAGATGGAGATATACAGAAGATGGAGATATACAGATGATGGAGATATACAGATGATGGAGATATACAGATGATGGAGATATACAGATGATTGAGATATACAGAAGATTGAGATATACAGAAGATGGAGATATACAGAAGATAGAGATATACAGATGATGGAGATATACAGAAGATTGAGATATACAGAAGATGGAGATATACAGATGATGGAGATATACAGATGATGGAGATATACAGATGATGGAGATATACAGATGATTGAGATATACAGATGATGGAGATACACAGATGATGGAGATATACAGATGATGGAGATATGTAGAAGATTGAGATATACAGAAGATGGAGATATACAGAAGATGGAGATATACAGATGATGGAGATGTACAGATGATGGAGATATACAGATGATAGAAGTGTACAGAATAATTGGAAGAATGTCATTGAAGGTTACGAAAACAAATGAAAAAAGTCAGAAAATATAGGACAATTAACATAACAAAGAAAGTATAATGAAAGGTAATTAAAATAAAATCGGATCAATAACGCCATGTGTTGAACAGATGATGGAGATATACAGATGATGGAGATATGCAGAAGATGTAGATATACATACAATGGAGATATACAGATGATGGAGATATACAGATGATATGCAGAAGATTGAGATATACAGAAGATGGAGATATACAGATGATGGAGATATACAGATGATATGCAGAAGATGGAGATATACAGAAGATGGAGATATACAGATGATGGAGATATACAGATGATGGAGATATACAGAAGATTGAGATATACAGAAGATGGAGATATACAGAAGATGGAGATACACAGGTAATGGAAATATACAGATGATGGAGATATGCAGAAGATGGAGATATACAGAGGATGGAGATATACAGATGATGGAGATATACAGATGATATGCAGAAGATTGAGATATACAGAAGATGGAGATATACAGATGATGGAGATATACAGATGATATGCAGAAGATGGAGATATACAGAAGATGGAGATATACAGATGATGGAGATATACAGATGATGGAGATATACAGTTGATATGCAGAAGATTGAGATATACAGAAGATGGAGATATACAGATGATGGAGATATACAGATGATATGCAGAAGATGGAGATATACAGATGATGGAGATATACAGATGATTGAGATATACAGATGATGGAGATATGCAGAAGATGTAGATATACAGAGGATGGAGATATACAGATGATGGAGATATACAGATGATATGCAGAAGATTGAGATATACAGAAGATGGAGATATACAGATGATGGAGATATACAGATGATGGAGATATACAGATGATGGAGATATACAGATGATTGAGATATACAGATGATGGAGATACACAGATGATGGAGATATACAGATGATGGAGATATGTAGAAGATTGAGATATACAGAAGATGGAGATATACAGAAGATGGAGATATACAGATGATGGAGATGTACAGATGATGGAGATATACAGATGATAGAAGTGTACAGAATAATTGGAAGAATGTCATTGAAGGTTACGAAAACAAATGAAAAAAGTCAGAAAATATAGGACAATTAACATAACAAAGAAAGTATAATGAAAGGTAATTAAAATAAAATCGGATCAATAACGCCATGTGTTGAACAGGCTTGACAAGATAGCGAAGAATTTCAGCAGTGTGAGTAGTCATGCAAGTTCTGAGAGTCATCTAAAGAGGTTTGGAAGTAGAGTTTTCTGCTACATTTTACAGGTCAAAGTAACCCATAAGATCATACTGAAGTATGATGCATCAGACTGAAAGACGCAGATATCGCAGCAAAGTTGTATACTTTAAACGAGTTTCCTTGTGAATTATGAATTATAACACGCAATAAATACACTCTCTGGAGACCCATAGATGCTCATTCCCAAGCAGTTGCTGAATTGCATGTTAATAATTTCTGTAGCTTTGAATATGCGTTTTATTTTACCCTGCAGCAATTCAGTTTTACTAATTCCACGATTAACTTCTAATTCCACTAATATTATCTTTTGTTTTGCCATAAATCTCCTGTAGCTTTGAATATTCTTTTTATTTTACCGTGCAGGAGTTCAGTTTTACAAATTCCACTAATCGTATCTCCGTTTTGCCATGAATCTCGTTGCCAGTATCTAGCGGATGCTCCTGAAGCGGTTTGAGTATAGAATTATATAACTTGGTGGCATATACTATCTCTAGGACGTAGCAATCAATCCATCAATTTGGCTGTACATTTTCGAGACACTATAAATATATTCAGTAGTTTCCCATTGCTTTCTGAACGGTCCTGATGCGCAGTTACATGCGTATCGAGGTACTTTTGTTGTACAATCTGTGCCGCTCTCTATAGAAAAATTAAATGAAAGTTAAGACCAAAATATAAAAATACAAGATAAATTTAAGAATAAACATTCTTACACTGACACTTCCTAACACTACGTTATAATTTGTATGTGGACACTATAAGTTTTTCACTAATATTTGATTTTTCAATTGCATTCTATTAGCTTTTCACTTATTTGATTTTCAAAGATTTTCATTGAATTTTCCTTTTTAATTTTTAATGGCGCGAAATGAAGAACGTCTTTATGCTTTCTTTTTCCATTTAAATTGATTGTTCCGTATCATTAACATTTTTTAGTTTTGTACTTATTGTTTTAGCTATAGGAACATGATGTTCTTGATGTTATCACTTTCTTTATTGTTTCATGTATAATAGTATCATATCAAAGTAAAAGTTGAACAAATTTTAATCTGCGGCATATCATATTAGTTAGATTCCTATTGGGCTAAAAACTTAGAGCGTTTGTGGTGTATGTCCATATTGAGCGCTGCATTACAGTTTGCTATAGTTCTTGTGTATTACTTATTCCCAACATGGAAATTGATCTTTCCCTGTTCATTGCTCCGTGTAGAATGTTTTGTTTTGGGCGACCTAAGATTGTTTTGCCCTTTGCCTTCGACATGATGGTTTCTTTATGAAGTAAATTTCATCCCAATCTAAGTAACATGGCAAATGTAATACCAGTGTCTTTTACAAATAAATAGTGACACAAATTGTTAATATGTTTTTTCCTTCAGCATATTACTTGTTTTAAAATCTGACCATTCGATTTTATGGATTTACTTTTATGTTCAATATTTATTGACGGCACTTTCTGGCAAAGGTGATTAATTCAGTGTTTATTACTTGTGTGTATTTCCAACTTAAGCATCTGTATGTCAATATCCGTAGTACGTACGAATTAAACAGTGTTAAGTTTTTCAGTCCTTCAGTTTTTTCCTACCAACAGAAAGCATGCCACAAATGGCCATGACACATAGACTTAACGGTTATAAAGCCAAAGGAAGACCATGTAAAAGATGGATCACAGAAATCAAAGAAGCCACAGGAACAAGCTTACAAACAGCACACAAGAAGGCCATCTCCAGAGAACTCTTCCACACCTGACGCCGCAAGGCAAACAAGGGCCACAGCGTACAGATAGATATACGTTTTTCAGTTTCTTAAGTTCGTTTGAACGTCACAAATTGCAAAGCTTTTTAAATGCTGGTGCTCCTAGAGATATCCAGGTTCACTGTTCTTTTAGGCTTGTATCACAATTTTGTTGTGATTAATCTCCCCAAAATAAAAGAATATTTAACTTTCTCTATTTTAACATCGATCGCTTCATTTGTCAACTCCATGGTTTTGGGTTGACTTAGATGGTTTGATGTTAGATCAATTTGTATCACTAAATTCTTACGCTAGTTTTATTTTCTAGATCATCTAGATGCATCAAGTAATACGTGATCATCTATTTGTGGCTGGAAGTGGAAGGGAGAAAGTGCGTCCACTCTTGAAAGATTAGAAGAACAAACAGCTCAAAGGGCAATATACATTCCATAATCGTAAATGGTTGACGTAATGTCCAGCACTTTCGGGAATGCCCTGTGTTCTATTAACTATATTTTAAGAACAAATATGATTGTTTATTTTTGCAAAGTGCAAAACGAATTACTTTATTTTCACCAATATATATTTATAGACAAAAATACCATACTTGACAATACGACACATAGTTCTAAAAACAGTGCTAGATATAAACATATATATGTCCATAATCTACGTCCACAAATAGATGAGAGGAGGGGTTTCAATATGTTTGATAGTTGATGAAACCATGGAAGTAGACGAAGAAGAGGAAAAAGAAGAAGAAGAAGAAAAGAGAGAGATAGAGATAGAGAGAGAGAGAGAGTGTGTAGGGGGAATTAATGTCAACTCCACTGTTTTTTTTAAAATGCAAAATATAAATTGAATTGGAATTTGTGCTTCTACATATGTGATACAAATATTTGATACAAATAAGTGATACGAATCATGCATTTTGTGTCCTTTTAACTTTACAACTATATTTAGAGCTATTTTGTATTACATAAGTAGTCATGGGGTTGTGGGGAGGGTCCCTTAATTCTTTACTATTGTTGACAAGGTGGGAGAGAGGGGTCACAAATAGGCATATAATACATTGTTCACGTAATTCAACAACAGTGCCATAGCAGTTACACTAGCACAAGAAATAAATATGTATATATCATACTATATTATGGACGTAAATATAAACCATTATATTATGGACGTAAATATAGATCATTATTTTATGGACGTAAATATAAAACATTATGTTATGGACGTAAATATAAAACATTATACTATGGACGTAAATATAAACGTAACATTTAATCTGTATTTGTTCCGGGAGAATATGTTCGGTATGTTACCGTTTTTTTTTTATCGGCCCAGATATTCAACTCTCTTGATTTGAAATCGAACAGATACCTTGTCCAGGATATACATTCCCTGAACTTCTCATCCACTAATTCCCAAACTGGAATCAGCCATGTATCGGTAATTGAGTAATCGATCCAGACATGAAAGATGGCTATTGTCGCAGTTCTGGAATCATTTTCATGAGCTCCACCTCACAGTCTTATTTCTTTTTTTTGCTCTTTGATCTTCTACACGTTTGCTGACACGGTTGATATTGTCATACTTCAGTCTGAAATTTCATCAGATTGTTTTTCTCACGAAACACATACTATTATAGAATATATTTTAGGCAGTAAAAACGATAAATCAGTCAGCGACGTAGTTTGTCCACTTGTATATTGCACGTGGAATTTTTTCGGTTTCATAAATTAGTCCGTATTTTTTAATTGTTGTATATCACCATCATCATGTGTCACATCCGCACTGAATGTTGATTGCACAACATCCAACATCTTTTATATCTCCGTTGTGTTTGATACTCTGATAGTGTTGTCTATCTCTTGATGTTTATAACCATCTCCGCCACACCATGCTTCTATGCATAGCTTTTCGTCGCCACTTCTAATCTTTTCCTTCCAGTAAAGTGTTGTCTTTATACATATATATCCATAATAAGTTCTTTAATTTATATTTGGATACTGTACAAGAAGTGCCTATATTTTAACGTAACAAATCTTACATTTGAATATAACTAATCCTACATTATTTAACGAAACAATATATCAATAAAGACACATTTTACAGTCGCTAGATGCATTGATCTTTTACCCGATGCATCCATCTGTGCGCTACGCACAGAGCCCACTTCTTACCTCCCTTGAATGGCTCTGGGGACGGAGGGAGTGCGCTCTGATGACCCTCAAGCCAATTTTTGCGTTTAATTGCCAGGATGATCTAATAGTATTTTATTCTCATATGTACTTATTTGCTCCCGAGTTCATAGAACACTATTTGGACCTCAAATGAACTATAACACTAAATGTGTTAGCCCCATACCGTACGAGAAAAGCACATTCCTGCACAAATACATCAAAGGATACCCACTTCAGGCTTATGACAAAGATAAACACACTTTTTTGGTCATAAGTGCCAAATACATGTTAGTCAGACCGAGACAGGGGCTATCCGTGACAACTTGATTATCATAAGAGGTTTATTTACAGTATTAGTTCCGTGATAAGTCATGTGTTGCGGAGATCAGAAAAGTGAACAAAGAATAGCAATACTGTCTACCTTTCATGCATATCGTAAGCGGTGACTAAGGAGATTTTGTGTTTGAGTGTGCTGCCCATCCATATAGGATCAAAGTGACCCAGAATACATGATTCTGATTCTGAAATGTTTCAGAATTTAGAAAAATGTGTCAACTTCAAACAATTTATTTTGCGTAAATAACAATATTGTTGACGTCTTTATTCT
Organism: Meghimatium bilineatum; assembly: GCA_034231615.1. Lineage (NCBI taxonomy): Eukaryota > Metazoa > Mollusca > Gastropoda > Stylommatophora > Philomycidae > Meghimatium > Meghimatium bilineatum. The sequence continues at coordinate 102,557,480 of CM067299.1, forward strand.
TGATTAGGAACAAGCGTCACAGAACTGGGGGCATTCCCATATATACTCTGCATACCGTTCCGTCAGCCATTTAAAAGTGTATAAGCTCAGGGTCCCAATCAGTTGTTGACGTCTACCTTTGTCAATCCCCCACCTTTCTCACTTGTCATAATCAACACCTGACACACATTTTCATCAGACCTCTCCGTCACTAAATGTTGATGTGATTTAATGACAACCCCTTAATGCAGTTGATAAATTTATTATTCTAAATTTATGATAGGAAGAGTAATTGAAGCATATCCTGTCGCGGTCATTTCTTTTGATCTGTTATCGAATGTTTAGAAACCGTTCATGCTGTCAATCTCATCGCCAGTCCAATAACAATATCCTCATGAGTGATTGTTGTACTTCTCGTTGGCTATATTGGCAAGGCTAGACAAAATGAGTAAGAACATTACAGGGTGGCGTGTTGTTTCAATAGAAAGAACATTACAGGGTGGCGTTGTGTTTCAATAGAAAGAACATTACAGGGTGGCGTGTTGTTTCAATAGAAAGAACATTACAGGGTGGCGTGTTGTTTCAATAGAAAGAACATTACAGGATGGCGTTGTGTTTCAATAGAAAGAACATTACAGGGTGGCGTGTTGTTTCAATAGAAAGAACATTACAGGGTGGCGTGTTGTTTCAATAGAAAGAACATTACAGGGTGGCGTGTTGTTTCAATAGAAAGAATATTACAGGGTTGCGTGTTGTTTCAATAGAAAGAACATTCCAGGGTGGCGTGTTGTTTCAATAGAAAGAACATTACAGGGTGGCGTGTTGTTTCAATAGAAAGAATATTACAGGGTGGCGTGTTGTTTCAAGAGAAAGATAGAAGAGAAAGAATTAGGTTGAAGTGGAATATTCTTTGAATATAGGCTGCTAATTACGGATCAGAAACGTAAGAACCAGCTTCCAACTGTTGGAATGTTGCAGCTTATCCAGGTTTGTCGATGAACTAAACAACGTTAAAAAAAGTACCTGAATGTTTGGAATGTTCTCTGCAAAATTTAGAGTGCGATGTCTACACATTTAATCTTATTTATTTAGAGACATCATTTATCTCCTTTTTTCTTATTATGTGTTCCTTCTTTATACATTATTCTGTTTCTTCTTATGTGCTAGCAAATCCTCCAACTAGCTTTCATTCTTAATTTATTTTTATACTTCCTCATTAATTTTTCCTCAAGTACTAATCTACACATAGTCTTATTTTATTCATCCTATGTACACTTATTATTTTATACACTATACCATCTGTCCAGAAATATTTTGTTTGATGTCCTATGTCAGAGTTATGAGCGTGGAATTCATGTTTCCTATATGCAGAAATTAGTTGTAGATAGGGGTGGATATTATTTATCCAGAGCCTGTTTTCTAAAACAAAATACTTCAACTCACAGTTGTATTCAACAATAGACTATAACTCACAGTTGTATTCAACAATAGACTAACTCCCAGTTACATTCAACAATAGATTATAACTCATAGTTGTATTAAACAATAGACTCTAACTCATAGTTATATGCAATACTGTGAGAAGATGGTTCATCGCGAGTGACGTCTGACTGTATAATGTGTGTACTGCAGCAGGGTTCAGGACTCTATATTAGGATATCCAACACATTAAAATCCTGCAAATAATTGGTGGGTGTGTATGTCTACATGCGTGACTGTGTGTATGTCTACATGCGTGACTGTGTATATGTCTACATGCATGACTGTGTGTATGTCTACATGCGTGACTGTGTGTATGTCTACATGCGTGACTGTGTATATGTCTACATGCGTGACTGTGTATATGTCTACATGCGTGATTGTGTATATGTCTACATGCGTGACTGTGTGTATGTATACATGCGTGACTGTGTATATGTCTACATGCATGACTGTGTGTATGTCTACATGCGTGACTGTGTATATGTCTACATGCGTGACTGTGTATATGTCTACATGCGTGACTGTGTGTATTTCTACATCGTGTCTGTGTGTATGTCTACATGCGTGACTGTGTGTATGTCTACATCTTGACTGTGTGTATGTCTACATGCGTGACTGTGTGTATGTCTACATGCGTGACTGTGTATATGTCTACATGCGTGACTGTGTGTATGCCTACATCATGACTGTGTATATGTCTACATGCGTGACTGTGTATATGTCTACATGCGTGACTGTGTGTATGTATACATGCGTGACTGTGTATATGTCTACATGCATGACTGTGTGTATGTCTACATGCGTGACTGTATATATGTCTACATGCGTGACTGTGTATATGTCTACATGCGTGACTGTGTGTATGTCTACATGCGTGACTGTGTATATGTCTACATGCGTGACTGTGTGTATGCCTACATCATGACTGTGTATATGTCTACATGCGTGACTGTGTGTATGCCTACATCATGACTGTGTATATGTCTACATGCGTGACTGTGTATATGTCTACATGCGTGACTGTGTGTATGTCTACATGCGTGACTGTGTATATGTCTACATGCGTGACTGTGTGTATGTCTACATGCGTGACTGTGTGTATGCCTACATCATGACTGTGTATATGTCTACATGCGTGACTATGTGTATGTCTACATCATGACTGTGTATATTTCTACATGCGTGACTGTGTGTATGTCTACATGCATGACTGTGTGTATGTCTACATGCGTGACTGTGTATATGTCTACATGCATGACTGTGTGTATGTCTACATGCGTGACTGTGTATATGTCTACATGCGTGACTGTGTGTATGTCTACATGCATGACTGTGTGTATGTCTACATGCATGACTGTGTGTATGTCTACATCTTGACTGTGTGTATGTCTACATGCATGACTGTGTGTATGTCTACATGCGTGACTGTGTATATGTCTACATGCGTGACTGTGTATATGTCTACATGCATGACTGTGTGTATGTCTACATGCATGACTGTGTGTATGTCTACATCTTGACTGTGTGTATGTCTACATGCGTGACTGTGTGTATGTCTACATGCGTGACTGTGTGTATGTCTACATCTTGACTGTGTGTATGTCTACATGCGTGACTGTGTGTATGTCTACATGTATGACTGTGTGTATGTCTACATCATGACTGTGTGTATGTCTACATGCATGACTGTGTATATGTCTACATGCATGACTGTGTATATGTCTACATGCGTGACTGTGTATATGTCTACATCATGACTGTGTATATGTCTACATGCATGACTGTGTATATGTCTACATGCATGACTGTGTGAACAAAATATTATAAGTATATGTCTATGTCATCAATTGAGCATCAATGAGTTGAGACATTAGTATACCATGAGCCGTGTAATAGAAAAATCATGTAACTCTTATAGTTCCATCTTGTTGAGTTATCCTTGACACTCTGATAGGTTGTTTTTACGAGAGAACACAACGTCCAACACAGCATCACCACTTACTATCATTGCAACATCACTTACCTGTAGACACCTAACATCCTATTGTCTGTAAAAGTGCAAATATACATTCATTAACTCGCTGTGATTTATACGGATATATAAATTGTGTGCTTCATTCCAGATGCCAGGTAGAGTGAAGAAAGATTTGTTACCTGAGGTCAGGTAAAGTAATCCCTACCTGTTTGGGTTGAGTTTTCAACCAATTCTATTTTTTTTAAAATAGTTACGTGAAACGGTGTTTATGCATCTGTGACTGCTTGAAATCTGAACTAAAAATAGACTATTATTTTAGTGAGTGGTTGTTGTGTCATGGAATACGTGGAATAGAAACATGGAATCCTGTCGATGGATTACGTGCATCTTTTAAACATAATATGTGTGGTCGTAATATGTGAGGTCGTAATATGTGAGGTCGTAATATGTGAGGTCGTTATATGTGAGGTCGAAATATGTGAGGTCGTTATATGTGAGGTCGTTATAGGTGAGGTCGTAATAGGTGAGGTCGTAATATGTGAAGTCGTAATATGTGAGGTCGTAATATGTGAGGTCGTTATATGTGAGGTCGTTATAGGTGAGGTCGTTATATGTGAGGTATATAAACACGACCAATCAAACATGGTCGTTTGCTGTGTGCTGGCAACGTACCGGTTATAATATCGAACGGTGACGTCTTGCTTGTAAGTGAATTTTGTTGGAGAACTGGGAATTATCGCTATAGGAGAACACTGAGGATTTTAGCTGTAGGAGAACACGGGGTATTATGGATGTGCGAGAATACTGAGATTATCGCTGTAGGAGAACACGGGGTATTATGGATGTGCGAGAATACTGGGATTATCGCTATAGGAGAACACGGGGTATTATGGATGTGCGAGAATACTGGGATTATCGCTGTAGGAGAACACGGGGTATTATGGATGTGCGAGAATACTGGGATTATCGCTGTAGGAGAACACGGGGTATTATGGATGTGCGAGAATACTGGGATTATCGCTGTAGGAGAACACGGGGTATTATGGATGTGCGAGAATACTGGGATTATCGCTGTAGGAGAACACGGGGTATTATGGATGTGCAAGAATACTGGGATTATCGCTGTAGGAGAACACGGGGTATTATGGATGTGCGAGAATACTGGGATTATCGCTGTAGGAGAACACGGGGTATTATGGATGTGCGAGAATACTGGGATTATCGCAGTAGGAGAACACGGGGTATTATGGATGTGCGAGAATACTGGGATTATCGATGTAGGAGAACACGGGGTATTATGGATGTGCGAGAATACTGGGATTATCGCTTGAATATACGGAGTTACTTGCAAGAAGTTTTAATCTAGGCAGGTTCTTGTTGCGCTGTTGAGAAGAGCTGAGCACATATTTGGAAACTCTACAACAAAAATGGCAATCCTCTACGCAATTTGGGCCTACTTTGTTGTAATATTCTGCATTTGTACGATTTTCTATGAGTAATTAAGCGTTTACAAATAATCGCCGTATATTATATGTGATCTTGTTTTTATATGAATGGGTGTATGTATGTGTGCGGGTGCCTATTTATGTGCGTATATGCATATGTATGTGCGTATGTGTATATGGTCTTTGCGGTGTTTTAGACGGTTTATCTAACATGTTCTCGTGATGAGGTCCAGAATAAATATGTTACTACAAACCTTCAATGACCATTTCTTTGATGTGTGTGCTATTTTTGTTCATCCCTCAGACGTGTTTCAAAAATGTCTGCACTTCACCGTTATATCGGTCTCTAGGCACTGCGACCACATGTTCTCATCTCTTACAGTCAATAAGAACTATTTCATTGTCCAATGTATATGTATATTAATGCATGCTGAGAATATATATATTGATATATGAATCAGTGGCTCTAGATATGAAGTCATATTGGATAAATTATGGCCAATAGTAGCCACCATTAATAGCAACAAATGATTGCAAGCTTTCATGTTACTAGATGTCTGATTATCTGTTAGGGAATAATGACTTTTGTATACAAACATGGACGTTCTCCAACTAGAGTGATTCTTGTGAATATATTGCATATAGTTGTAGTCTAGTGAATATATTACATACAGTTGTTGTCGGCTGAATGTCTTACATATAGTAGTAGTTTAGGGAATGTATTACAAACAGTTGTAGTCGAGTGAATGTATTATATACAGTTGTACTCTAGTAAATGTATTATATACAGTTGTAGTCTAGAGAATGTATTACATATAGTTATAGTCGAGTGAATGTATTACATATAGTTGTATTCTATTGAATGTATTACATATACTTGTTGTCTGCTGATTGTCTTACATATAGTAGTAGTTTAGGGAATGTATTACAAACAGTTGTAGTCGAGTGAATGTATTACAAACAGTTGTAGTCTAGTAAATGTATTACAAACAGTTGTAGTCTAGTGAATATATTACCGGAGTATACCGAAGTAGTATTTCAACGGATTGATAGAAATAAAGAGTGAAGATCACATATAACAAGGTAGAAAGTCGCTATGGGAGGTTGAATACTACACATACCTTGTTAACGACATAGATAGAGAGGAATAGATAAATATGAAAAATAAGAAGACAGAAGAAAACGAATGATTATTTTATTGAGAAATATATAGAAATAAAAAGAATAACAATAATAATATTGAACGTAAAGGTTTAATAAAAGTGCTATTGTATGGATCAGACACGTTAGAGAGAGAGAAAAAGAGAGAGAGCAAAGGACAATCATAAAATTGTAGACTGATAAATTCATGTGTGTAGTAGATGGTTTGAAATGTTGGATAAGACCGCACACGATTATATACTGTATAGAGTTAAACAGTTGGAAGATACAGTGATATGAATAGTCTGAGCTGAGTTAATTAGCAATGAGCAAAAGGACAGACGACGTTTCGATTGAAAAGCCTTCATTAGACTTGTCTGTTGCTGTGTCTCATTGTTAGCATGTTTTGTTTATACATTTTGGTACACATACTGATACACATATATACATATACATATATACATATACATATAGATACACATAGATGTACATATTGATACACATACCTATTTCCGTTTTTCGCTATATTTGTCCCGTGTTACAAAGCCCTCAAATTTCCAGATTCTGGTTGTCTCCCTTACTGATGTTGCATCTCCTTCAGAGTCAGTTAGAACAGTTATGGATGCATAAGAAAACGACGACGAGGAGGTTTTTCATAGAATGATAGAAATTTGAGTGACCAGAGAAAAGACGAGAATGTACTCTCTCTCTCTCTCTCTCTCTCTCTCTCTCTGTCTCTGAAAAGATCCGAAAAGCAACAGTAAATATCTGACTGTAACATACCCTTTAATGTTTGACGGAATGGTAAGTAAAACACGTATGAGAATGTGTCTAGTCCCGTGATGCTGGTTCCAAATATAAATTAAGAATCAATAGTGAAACATGCACATGTACAGATAACGTTCAGGAGACAGAGCTGGAGATAAATGTGACAAAGACTAAGAAGACCAGAAGAAAATATTGCAAAATATTGCATAGTTCTAGACACTTCGGAAATTAGGAAAGGGGAGAGACAAAGAAAGGGAGGATAGTACTAGAAACAGATACAAGAAAAAAACTAGTGAGACACATCATTAAAAGAAAAAGAAAAATGAATACTACGTTTTCGTGCTACATTTAGTGTAAAAACAAAAACCTGAAGAGGTTTGTATGATTCATGGAGTTTCAAAATGTTATCTATCATATTCTATTCAGGACGCATTGATTAACCCAACATTTTATGCTCTAGTGATTTAAGCAATAGTTTACGTTTAGTTGGTTGTCATTACTTTGTGAATGGTACAGATGCACAATTGCCTGCGGAAAGATTTGATCTTGTTACTTTTTTGCTTCCGAGATACTGTCCTTTTGCCACAAAGCAGTTAAAAAGTGAATAAACTACATATACTTATTTGACTACGCATGCAACTGCAGACAAGTGCAGCTTTTATCACATCACCATTTTCCAACAATTGTAAACAATTTTTTCCCAATCATGGAAGATAGAAATAACCATCTTAGGATTTACGTCAAGAAAAAACAACACTCATATTGTAAATGTTAAATTGACTTTCAACCTTCCCTAGAGTACAGAAGCTGCAAGTTAATGCATTCGTCTTCTGCTTGGCTGGACAATCCTTTCGGCATAATCAATTTCAAATGTTAAAGCATTATTGCAAGGTCTATTTTCTAGTCAAAACTGAAGTACATTATCAGTAAGGATATATATATATAAAGATATCATTGAAAGCAAAGGGAAAAACGATGGAGATGTTTACGTTTTTTCACTGAAGTTTTAAAAAACTATAATGAGGTTTACATGCTCCATTCAGTTTAAAAGCAAACGCATCTATATATATATGCTTGTGTGTGTCCTTCATTTCAGTGCTACATACAATCAATCTTATATGGGTGTTACTGCTGGACTTATATTATAAATATTATATATATATATATATATATATATATATATATATATATATATATATTATATTATATATATATATATTATATTATATATATATGTATATATATATATAAACATAAAGACCGACGAGCGACCAGCGGACGTTCTAATGGTGTAGACACAAGTATTCTTCCAGTAACTGTAGCGGCACTGGTATTTGTTCTGTATATTGTAAATCCTATACTTTAGATCCGGCACTATGCTCTTAATACATCTTCTTCTTGGTCTATCCTTTTGGTCCTTGCTGTGCACCATGTCGTTTCTGAACCATAGAAATAGTAGATCGAGTTCAGATTATATATACAATATATGATGTGTGTGTGTGTGTGTGAGTGTGTGTGTGTGTGTGAGAGAGAGAGAGAGAGAGAGAGAGAACTTTAAGGTATTAACTAAGTCATGTAGATGTAGTTGTCCATAATTTATTTGTTTGAATTTTATCTGGAATTTCGTTAGTGACTATATCTAAGCTGTCAACTTTATTTTGCTGATGTCCTATGTTTTTAATCTTTATCTACTCAACTTGTATACTCGATGGATTGTGATCTATTAGACAGTGTTATATCACCTTTATACATGTATACTTCTGTCCAATTGGTGCTCGTGTTTCACCATTCTGTCTTTTACCTATTTCAAGCTTTATTTTCCATTTATTTGGTTTTTCCCTGTCCTTATTTTCCTGATTTTTCCTGGGCTATTTTCATTTTTTGCAAAAACGTTCTTTGGGTCTTTTTAGCGTATGTTTATATTCATATTGCATTCTGTGTTATCATAATTCAACGTGAGACTCATTTTTCGAGCTGAGATTTTAATCTTCATCAAAGTGTATCATATCATTCACAGTTATACTAGTAATATTATCTGCAATGCCCCCATATTGTTTTAGTTATATTTCTGCTTTGAAACTATACTTATCATATCATTTAATATATTGCTAGATTATCTGTATTGGCAACATCTGATCTGCGTCTTGTGCTTGTTGCTTTATCTAGTATGTAGAATTGAGCATCGGGAAATGAGGTTCACTTAAAACTCCAGATGATGATGGTTTGCTATAGCAAGTTTGAGTTAGATTTGAAAAAGGAAGATCATTATTACAGTTAAGACCAATATATTTAGATCGATCGTGCTAAGTATATTTCTATAGGCATGTGAAAGCTCAACCCTCAATGCTGACACGGAAAGGATTCACAGTTTTGAGTACAAGTGCCACATACGTTTATTTAAGAATTCACATAGATATAACACAAGAAACATATATTGGACCAGCAGCAAAAAAAAACAAACTTGTAGGTTATCAAGAACCACATTTGGCAGTGGTGAAATGAGGTAAACATGTGTCATTTAGACATGTAACGAGACACGACTAACGTTCTAAAATATTTTGCAAGAAACAGTCTAGGTTAGAAGGAGACAATGCGGTCAGAGAAAATCATAGATTTATAACACCAAGGAGTAGTCTGGGTATGATGTTTTTCTACACTGAAGTCAGAGTTGTTTGTAGAGCTTTTTATGCTGATATCTTTAGTGTATATCTCTGTAGCACCACTCTGACGTTGACAGGTTTTGGGTCTTATTATTATTATTATGATAGAATTGTTCTAATTTTTATTTTCTTTGTAGGCTATCAAATATAATGTATCTACCATGGATCAATAAATCCTTAGATTTTTTAAATTTTATTGGAATGAGGAGTCTTTATTACAGCGGCACACAAACTTACTCCCTACAACCTGCGAACAACAGAACATGACACTAAACAATTCTAAAATAGAGACTATGAAAATAAGCAGAACACCAGACCAGTTAAATGTAACTGTCAATGATACAAAACTAAAGCAAGTCCCGGACTTTAAAAACTCAGGAAGCATATTTACGGAGGATGGCAAACTCAACAGAGAGATTGAAACAAGGTGTTAAAAAGCCAATGATGTGAATTACCAGCTGTCACCAATACTTAAACACACATTAATTTGAATAGCTACTAACTGACAATTGATAAACAGTATTTTTATAACAACTCAGATGTCCAATGTCAAACATGGCTCTTGACAAAACACTAGCTAGCAAAAATATGTCGAGTTCCTCCTAAACCGGAACATGGCTCGAGAACGAGAAAAAGTATAGTACCCGTGGGCACATGTACAAAACGATTTTGGGAAACGAAAGAAAAGGCAAGTTCACTGGCTGCAGAACGCCTCGTGCGAGATAGACGTGAACGACAATCGTCTCGGCAAAGAGTCATTACACAGTTGCTGCCTGTCCACAGATAGACATGCTGTCACAGGCTAGGGAATCCCACTACCGGAATTAAAGGAATGGCGAAAACGGATGAGCTGGGCCTCGGATCTCCACAGAGTGAGACAAACGAGGTGCAAATAACACAGCTCAGCAGTGGAACTAGCAGTACAAAGTACGTCACGTTCCCCGGCGGGAATCACTCGATTTATTCGTCGTGGTTATAAGAGAGTAAACGCAGACGAAGAAGAAATGTTTTCATCATTCATCACCCGTTTCTTAGTTGTTATTTGTCCTTTTTAAATATATAATGTATGTTTTATTTAAATGTCCTTATTCCTGTTCTCTCCTCTGCTATTTATCGAACATGGATATCTGTTACTTCGAGATGTTATCTAAGAAATCCCTGAGATTCTTCAAGAATGTCTTCAACATATTTATCCCGTCTATTTAATGCTTTCAGAAACTTTAATGCTTTCAGCTACTGTTAGTTTATGGAGAACAGTGCACGTTTTAGTTAGGTTGTTCGTTTTAGATACATGTTATTGGAACATATATTTGTTATTTGAACAGATAAATGTTCTTTGTACTGTATAGTCTGTTTTTCTTAACGTCAGTATATTGATAGGATCCGAAATATCAGCAAAGAACAATGACAATAAAGGCCTACTCTGAATTGTGCATGTTTGTAGTTGGAAAAAACTAGAGCATATAATCATAGGAAAGGCTAATTTGCCTAGCTTTCACCTGTGTGGACTCTCCTTTATACTGCAATGCAACAGTGACTCAACAGGCAATTCTGAAGCCTGGTGTGTCCGGGGCGACAGGCACAGCTAGTGCAGCAAAACTATATCCATACTTACGCATTTTGTTAGCTGGAATATAACTTGCGGACACGTTTATGAATAAAATACAAACGAAGAAACTATTACTGTATCTTCTTCTTCTGCGATCAGTTTCCTATGCTCATAAGTCTATACAGGAAGTGGGCCGCCTCCATGAATTCAGTTGTCAGCAGGAGGTCCTCACGGTTGCCCTACAGCTTCACGTTCAGATCTGTCTCTTTGGGCCATATTTTGTTTCCACGTTACTCATATTTTATCTAATTCAAGAAGAAATGTCACTAATATTTTATCTAATTCAAGAAGAAATGTCACTAATATTTTATCTAATTCAAGAAGAAATGTCACTAATATTTTATCTAATTCAAGAAGAAATGTCACTAATATTGTATCTAATTCAAGAAGAGACATCACAAGTATTTAAATTTCGTTATTAAAATATTGTAAACAGAAAATAGAAATGAAATTAATTAATTAATCTGACTAAAAATTAATCTATTGATTCCCAAAAATATAATCTTTATTCTTTAGCATAACTGAATTGATTAAATGCACGAAACATACATTTAAAACCAGAATCATACTTTAAAAAAAAACAAGTACAAAGCTTTAAGCAATTTGAACTTAAGGATAATCTTAAAATAATCGAATACATATCCCGTCATTAAATCTATGGAATATTCACCAGTTAAACTTAGCTTCTACACGTACGTATTCGACATTTAAGTTTACTTATATCTTCTAAAGTCAATACCTGGGCTATGTATCTTATTTAAGATATATGTATAATATGTAATGCGCCATCATTAGCACACCTGTGCTCAGCAGACAGGTACTGGCAGTAGCAACTGTTTCTGTCATACCTCATTACATAACGTGTCTTATCAAAGCGTACGTTCTTTAACAAAAAAGATTTTCCCTCGTCACTACGATGACATATTCCGTGTAGAATGGTGGCTCTTAATGAGGTGCACATCTCCTCCATGGTGCTATATCGGCTTTCCAGGGAATCGAAAAAAAAACAACAACAGGAAATTGCGTGACCAAGGGTCGGTTTAGTGGTGATAGAACAAAAATCATAAACAAAATAATAATACCAAACACCCAGAAAGGCTCCAGAAAGGCTTTTTACGGATTCTATATTTGCCACACATTTCTACAAGGTGCAGATAAAAGGGATTACGGTCGAGCAAAGGGTAAGAACCATTGGTCTTAAATACTGAATTAGAATTCACTTTAAAAAAAATTGCAGGGAAGAACTTTCATTAAAGATCTCAATCTTTTAAACATTGTTTCTCACATTTTTATTTTACATATCAAAACAGAAACACAAATAAGGTACGCAATTTTACTGAAACTATCTCAAATAAATGTGTATTATAGTGCGTTCATAAATAGGTGTCCACCGACATGTCTATGTTCTACGTAATTACTGATCGTATAAACTTCATATTTTGCATGAGTGCATTATTTTATAACCACGCTACAAATGTATGATTTATTATTTTCTAAATTGAACGTATGTATCGCTGTAGTCGCTACGAATGTTGTTTTTTTAAAGTAGCAATATTTTCTGTTGATAGTCGTAAAAGCAGACAGGTTTACATTACACATTACCATATTTTTTGTCAATGATAAGTGTGCCTTATTTCTTTATTGTTGTTTTTTGCTCTCCAATTATTCATTGGCTGTTAGGCAAAGTGTTAATGTACTAGCCAAGTAAAAGTACGATGAAATACAAAGACGCCATCATTGATTGAATTATATTGCTGTGAACTGTCTTTAGTGAGCATCTTCATGCATCGGATATCACAATCTTAGAGCATAATTAATATTTACATGTGTGCCACATTAAGTAAGTATGTTTTTAAAGATTTCATAGTTGATTATATTAAAATAATAGCACAACTATTATCCTTGAGCTGGAACTGTCATGTTCCGCAAAGGTGTATCTCATATTCGACGTATTTTTATTGTGGTCTCTTCAACACATCATGTTTTTGTACACAATTATAGGGTATCATGAAGCAGCATATACAACTATATTATAACCATGTCTTTGAAAGTTAAATTCGTTACACTAAAAAGTATAACTATTAGATTGTACAAATATTTTTCCCAGAAGAGCAACGCGGTACTCTATTTCATATTATTTCTAAGCCAACAAAAAGAACACAAAATTCCATAAGTACAGACTACAAAACACCCTCAAAGTGGTTACACGTTGATAACTATAATTGTTTTTAAAAGAGAGGAAGAAAAAATGGTGTAGATAATTTCAATGAAGAAATTATTAAGAGAGTAATTCATAGACTTTTGGATTGAAAAGAAGCAGTGTTTATGCTTAAAGACATGCTGAATCCGGTCCTGCGATCTATTAATAAATGCTGAATCCGATCATCCGATCTATCAATGAATGCTTAATCAGGTCCTCCAATCCATCAATGAATGCTTAATCAGGTCCTCCAATCCATCAATAAATGCTTAATCAGGTCCTGCAATCCATCAATAAATGCTTAATTCGGTCCTCCGATCCATATAAGGTTGCCCACATTCTTATTAATTCCTCGTTGTGAAATGGGTTGTTTATAAATTACGTCAATATTTTGTTGAACATTTTTTACTACCGATCAGTGTCAACAACTTGTCAAGAATCCCAAAACCACTCCCATGCTCGATTACGTCAAAATTTAAACTCTCCCCCTAAACATTTTTTTGGCAAAAAAGAATTGTCCACACAATCCACACAATTTTTAATTTTATTTTTCCACAAAAAAAACTGTTCCGCTGACGTCAACTTTTAGTCAAACCTCCCCCACCCTCCCTGTGAACAACTGTTAATCTTTTCATACCCCAATCCGCTAATATCTGACGTACTTTATTGAATGCCTCCATAGACAGATGTTCTGATCCTAGATTTGTGTTAACTTACACGAACATCTTTGAACCATTTCTTTCTGGATACAGTCTGTGGCAAAAAAAATATATTTCCCCATTAAATATCACAGCCTTAAAATTATAGTCTTAAATGTATTCATTTTCCTGAACCATATTCATCCTGCCTGTAAGATGACCTGTTTCACCATCAACATCTTGTCTCAGAGTTGTAAATTGTTAATCTCTGATGAAGAATATCCTACCCAGGACGCGATTACTTCCAGAACATATTACATCAAAAGGAACAGTGATTACATAGAAGTGGAATTAATACCCGGAAAGAATGAACTATGTTCTATGATGATATATTTCACGTTAAAATCTATGAAAATAACGCGTTAAAGTCTTAGAACACTAGACTTCATATAGAAATTTAGCATTACGCGGTTTACTAATCGCAACTCATCTTACAGAATTAGAATCGTTATAGTATTCAACTATTCATTTTTGTTAATGTTATTCTAGCTGTGAATACAGGGTGTCTATAAAGTTGATGTGCACTGAACTTTAAATTAAATATATGTGCTAGATATTATGTCATAAAAATTGTGGATATGTATGGTCCAGTATAATGCGCGGCACTGCACATTGCTGTTGGCTGCATCGTTAAAAGTTGTCCGCTGACTAGTAAATTACGTTCACGATGTTTTTGGTACTACTAGCCTCTCTGTTGTTAAGTGGATATATAATTTTGATAAAGAAAAATAAACACTGCTGCTCATGTCACTCGCACATTTGAACTAGTGGCTCATAAAACAACAAAGTTATCTTTCATACCATATGATATATGTGACCTCATAAACGCTACAACATTGACTGTCTCGATCCGGAGCCAGTCACCAGAATATATATATATATATATATATATATATATATATTTATCGCATATATTGTTACTTATTAACAATATATATTGTTGCTATGTCAATGATGTCACCTAGATCTTCACTAAATACTCACTATTCATTTGATGTAGTGTTGCCTTCAATGAAATTGAGTACACATCGACTTTATACACACCGTGTACTTATATTTTATCACATTTCTCTATTTAAATACCTATATAATCTGATTTAAAAAGATAAAGCATATTTCTCTTGGGATGTGATCATAATTAATCTTCCTTAATCTGACAATTTCGTCATTTAAAAAAAACAGACATGTTTCTGGTTTAACCACTGGAATTTAGATACAAGAGCACATAATTTTGCATCACACAAACATAAGTAGTCAACTAGAGTCCATGGGATTACCAAGTCCTTTTGTAGAATGGACCTGCTCCCTTATCCCACACAGTGCCATTCATTTTTACTAATGCGAGTAATGATGCGTTGCTTTGAGTACGTATGGTTTGTGCCTCTAAAGAAATGAGGAGCACATAAAATGTCCGTTAAACCAAGATTATTGACAACGCCTAAGAACATAGCAAGATAATTCTAGTGAACTGCTCCGGATTGAGACAGTCAACTATATTAGACATATAGGCTAATGGGAAAACTTGATTCTAAAATACCATAACTCTTTGACTTTCTCCGTGATAGTTAATGGCTGTCTGCACAAAGTATAATCAGTGACCAATGAAAATCTCGGGAAAGTCAAATAAGTACTTTTAGAAAGCAGTTTTCCCATTAGTCAAACGGTCTTATATTGATGATGTTTACGATACTGGATCATACATTTTGAAGCAATTCTTGTGAAAATTGATTCTAGGACGGGAAATCCCGGCAAGACTTATTGCCCCTCCGAACATGTACGCTGCTCCCTATCGTGTCGCTCTGTATGTCTAGACATTATCGTCCTAATAAGAAGACCTTCCAACGGAATTAATTAGGACCCCATATGTTACGCTTTAAAAAATCTTGTTGGGTTATCGGTTGGCCACTATATACATACCTGGAATCGCATGTTAAAAATAGCCAAAGCCACTCCAAGTATATAAATAGTGACCAACCATATGCCCAACAATAATCATGGGGAACCTATGGGGGTCCTAATTAATTCTGTTGGAAGGTCTTCTATTTTATCTACAGACTCTGTCTAGATGTCTGTGTATGAGCCATTCATAACAACGGTAAACAAATGTGACTAGAGTATGTAACTGCAAGCACTGTCAAAACTACAGACGTTTACTGGTAGAGAGCACAATATTAGACATCTAGATACACGAATGAACCCTGGATATCGACAGGTATAGACCTAGCGGCAGAATAAATATAAGACTTCAGACGTAACGTTTTCGATTATTTCCGTGAATTTCTTTTGTCAGCTTTAGCAAGCGTTACAATATATATATATATATATATATATATATATATCAGGTGTCATGCCGGCTGGCGTAGGGGGGTCGTGGCTCTCCAAAGCTCTCTGTCCACAGTATTATGTAGTAAGATCGATGTTGTTTCCCTGCCGTGCCAGGTTGTCGAATTGTCTAATATTTCCTCACGTTGTCGCCCTCTGTCTCTGTTGCCTTGAATTTTATATGCTGTGACTATGCTATCCAAACCTGTCTGTCTCATGCAGTGGCCAAAAAAAAGATTGCCTTTTTCATATATTATATATATATATACATACTGACTAAGAAGTACACGGAAATAATGTTATAGCTGATTTACAACATGACAGTAAGTGGTGTACGAATTACTAACTAGGAGATTTTCTTCTTCAGCGTTCATTCTCAAACTCTCGCTAGATCTCCCTTGTAGCACAGTAAGATGTGTTGTAAAGACAAGTTTCTAGGGTTTCCAATGCACTAAATACATTTTGTATCAACGGTGGTGATAATTGATTATAGGACATGGTACCAGTTTGAAACGATTTATTAACAATTTTGACAAATGTATAAAAATAAATCGTACTGTAAATGAAACATTGACTATTTTTGTCTGCTATTGTGATGTGGTAATAATATAATAAGTATAATACTAATAATTATAATAATTATTATAATATAATAATTATGGTTAATCATAACTTGTATGTAAATGTTCGTGGATAAACTTACCAAAGTGTATGAGTAATCCAGCAAGAGTGCATGCATTATTCTCGGAACTTCATGTGAAGTACAGTTCTTTGAACAGTAACCACAAATTGTAACTTTAGATCTATCAGATATATGGAAATTACAAGAGTTGGGTCATACCATGTCACCGGTTAATTATTATTATAACAAGCAGACTATGTGTTTTATATGACCACATTTTGACCATCTCATTTCACATTCTTATATAAACAGTGTATACCATATATTTGACCTTACATCCTGTCATTTACAATATATATATATATATAGTAGAACTTCGATTATTCGAATTAATTGGGAATCGGACCGATTCGGATATTCGAAACTTCGTATAATCGGATATAGCAAAACACTGTACATAAATACGATCATACAATGAAATGGACGGAATTTTATTGATAAAAGTACAGTAATATGTAAACAACTACTACGTATTGCAAATAAATTGCATACACTACAGTACTGTAAAAATATGCAAATCTACGTAAATGGCACATATGTACAGTAATACATTTTACATACGCAAATCAAGTGAATAAGTTATTTTCAATAAAATATGTTCATATGTACATGTATCTCACTTGAACATCTCGAGTAGAGTCCGTTGTTTTGACATAGTAGCACTTTTGGTAGCGGCAAAGTCTCGCAGTCGCTTGGCGGAAAGAAGTTGTACAGTGTCGCATTCCGGTTGCCGCTCCATCAACTTTAAAGCATTGCGGAAGAACATAAAAGCTTCCCCGTGTGTATGAATATTTCCATCTTCTGTCTCTTCCCCGGTGTCATCATTGTCTTCGTTATCACCTTGTTCTTCGTCCATGACACCCGTAGTGATTTCAACATATGTCATTACATCATAGGACTCAAGAACTCCTTCTTCAATGTTTTCTTCAGCCACTATCAGTTTACGGAGCAATTGCCGCCTGTAATGCCGGTTGGTGCACCCAATAACACACTGATCCATGGGCTGTAGGAGACTAGTATCGTTAGGCGGCAAGAACGGACATTTATAACCTCTAAAGCCCTAAAGTTATTTCACCCAAATTCGATTCGTATAAGTGGGTATTCGGTTAATAGGGATTCGGCTAATCTGAATTCTACTGTATACATCATATATTCCATCTTCTATTTTGTCATGTACAATATATATATACCATATATTTGATCTGTGACGTATAATATTTATATATGATATATTCCATCGTACAGTTTGCCATATATAATCTATCTCTTTTCTCCCATTTTTAACAATCTGCACTTACCATTTTTAAGTGAGAGCCGTGTTAGCGTAGTGGTTAGCGCACTGGCTTCGCATGTCGACGGCTCCCGGGTCAACCCAGTCTTAAATGGGTACCGGATTAATCCGGGAAGTAAAGACTGCGAGGGAGAAGAGATGGCTATCGCCCTCATTTGCAGAGCTTCTGAAATGTGAGATCGCTATATCTCACACCCCTACGGCATTAATAAATGCTATTGGTTACTTTACTATTTACTTACCATTTATAATTTCTTATCATCTCACATTTTCACATGACCAATCTGTATCACTTTATTCAACATAACAATCTGCCATGTCAAAACCGTTTCTGTCACTCTTGACATGCACATTTCTAAGACCTACTGTTCCAGCTAGAAAATTTTGTGTTATCACTTTATCTTTATGTCACGATGTTACTTGTCACCAGCTCTCCTCTTTCAATACGTTTGTGGAGCGTTATGACACAGTGTCAATTGTCAGCAACTCATTCATGTAACAGTATGACACATTGTCATTTGTCATCAATTCTTTTCTGTAACAGTATGACATATTGTAATTTCTCATCAATTCTTCTCTTTCACAGTATGACACAGTGTTATTGGAAATCAACTCTTTTCTGTAACATTATGACACCGTGGTATTGGTCCTCAACTCTTTTCTGTAACATTATGACACGGTGTTATTGGTCGTCAACTCTTTGCTGTGACAGTATGACAAAGTGTCTTTGTTCATAAACAATTTGCAGTAACATTATGACACTGTGTCATGTCTCATCAACTCTTCTCCGTAACACTATTACACAGTGTCATTGTTCATCAACTCTTTGCTGTAACATTATGACACAGTGTCCTTTCTCATCAACCCCTCTCTGTAACATTATGACACAGTGTCATGTTTCATCAACTCGTCTGTCTAACAATATGACATAGTGTCTTTTATCATCAACTCTTCTCTGTAACAGTATGTCATAGTATCGTTTGCCATCAACTTTTATCTGTAACATTATGTTATAGTGTCTTTTGTCATCAACTCTTATCTGTAACAGTATGACACAGTGTCTTTTGTCATCAACTCTTCCATCTTACAATTGGATAAATTGCGATTTGTCATTAACTTTTCTCTATCACATCCTAACGTATTGTCATTTATAATCAACATTCCTTTATTACAACTTGTCACATCAAGAAAGATCTGTCAACAATTATTATGTCACTCTCTGTAAACATACGATCATCATCTCCACTCTATCTCCGTGCCTATCTCACACCCACACAATCTTACACGTACATTTCTCGTATATTCTTTTTCACGTTTAGTCAATTACAATAAATTATATTTTTTTAAGCTACCGACTGTTTATTCATCCATGGTTTATGCCTGTTTATTCATCCATTATTCATTCACCCAGTCGATCCGTGGATATTCAAAATATTTAAACAGTTATCAGTTTCTTTCTTCTAAGTTCTCTCTTGTTTTTAAAGCTGTCCAATGTCTTTTATCTGGTTGTCTCAGTCGTACTTCTGCTTCTTGTACTGAAACTTAGAGAAACATTATTGATTATGTTGGTGTATATTTACAACTGTGGTTCTCAACCTGTGCCAGACAGCGGTCCCGAAATAATATCTTTTAAAAGATTAGGTTGCGGTCCAAACACAATATATATACATAAACATAAATTTACAATTCAAGGAGATGAATCTCTAGCGACCGTAGCCCGGCGGTTGATATTCACTGTCATACATACGTATGCGGATGTGTCTGTGGGTCTCACCAATGGCCAACTAGACAAACCACCCATGCAACAGAAAACTTTAGTAGATGACGTGCCGTTATATTGAGGCTCATGGAAGCTTTGTATCATGCCTTCTATACAATTATAGACACACTGTGAGTAGAATGCTCCTTCAATATACTTTACGCTATTCCGAATGCTCAAGTATCCTGGGTATGAAAGAGACTTCAGAATCACAACACAATGCACATAGGAAGTAAGAGTTAATCGTTCGCAATTCCTGGGGTTCTCAAACAAAAACAAAATAAACAACAACAAAAACTGTCTTACACGTACTGTTCTTTAAGGAATATGCCTAAGATGTACGACGTAGCGTGCATAGAGCCGTAGACACATTCTAGGTAAGGTTATAGTTCTATCTATTGTCGTTTTTCTGCTTTTGCCGTGAGGCTTCGCGGGATTGAATGGCGATTGGTTTCAGGTTCTGGTACTTTCGGTTGCGTGATATGCATAAATACTGTTTCGTATCAGAATGTTGGTAACTCCTTCAATCCACATATTTTGGTCTTTCTCTGTATCCTGCTGTTTCCAATTTCATGTTGTATGTTCTTGCCGCTGACCAATAATTCATTCTCAATAGGTGGCCGAACCATTTCAGTCTCTGTTTTTCCATATATTTGACTACTGACGTTGTTCCAACAGTTCTTGTAATCTCATTTCTCATATGACTCTTTTTGTTCTGTTTTCTGCTTTTCTTAGACATCTAATATCACACGCAATAAGCTTTCTCTCTTGTTCTTTATCTGGTGTCCATATCTGACACAGATAACACAATGTTGGGATGAATATCTAATTTATGATTTACCGTCTGGTTTCCTTCGGGATAAAATTAGTCTCTCATAGTATTTCAGTTCATTAGTTTCTTAAAAGATAAGGCGCTTATCTTCGTATTTATTACATTTCTTTATTCAATTATCTGCTATTCCTATTATGGAATTCTTGTGTGTAATCATAAATTCAACTATTTCTGGTACTTTTTTGTTGATGCTATAGACGTTCCATGTATCTTTTTAATTGTCGTTGTTTGATGGCAGATTGGTACTTGTACCCCGTGAATTGTTGTTATTCCGATCACTGATAGATTTTCTAATGTTCTTGAATTCTTGCATAATATCGAGAGTATATTTTCTATGAACAAGCCAACCCACTACTGGTTTGCTAGACCTGTCGTAGATTCATCCCGAAATTAACACTTAAAATGTCACAAAATCACTATGTATATTCCTCTGAATTAATGACTATGTTTACTGGTAGGAAGTAGGTGCTACCTTAAAAAAATATCTTTGATGCTGTGGGCCTTTGGGTGACTTTTTTTTAGAGAAAACTATTAAGTAGAGTGGGTGGTTACCGTATTTTGTGGCCTTCTTTCCTGTACTGAATATCATTTTCTCATTTCCTAAGGAAATTTTAACCCCCACATCCTCCTTGTCGAAGACTTAAGAGTACGCTATACACACATTCATTGTTGGGATTTTTCTACATAATGACAATATCTCACATGCAGCAACCTTACTAAAATCAAGCTTTTCTGGAGAATAATCCTACGTGCAAATTCCCCACATCGTTTATATAGACTGATTCGATTGCTGATCGGTCACTTTGCTGTGTATACTGTATGCACACCATGTGCATACCGCAGGGCTCTTCTGCAGAAGGGCTAGACTAAAGATATATCCACTCTCTGCTTCAAACTACATACAAAATACTTTACATAAAAATACCTATATCACACTAACGTAACCAGATCTCTGTTGCAGTAGGCATATTTAAATATCTACCATCTCTGCATCAGAAGGCCATACTAAAATATACTTTATATCTGCTTCAACCATAAGTATATCCCATTTCTACATCAGTAGCCATAATAATCTATTATACGATACATAATAATAATACATTCCGTTTTGCCTCAGCAGCCATATTAAAGTGACTCCATCGCTGTATGATAAGTCATGTTAAAGTGACTCCCATCGCTGTATGAGAAGTCATAGTAAAGTGACTCCCATCGCTGTATGAGAAGTCATATTAAAGTGACTCCCATCGCTGTATGAGAAGACATATTAAAGTGACTCCCATCGCTGTATGAGAAGTCATATTAAAGTGACTCCCATCGCTGTATGAGAAGTCATATTAAAATACATTCTAAATTTCCTCAGTAGCCATACTAAAATACCCCTCTCCCCATCTTTGCATTAGTAGCCATACTCAAATATGTCATATCTATGCCTTTAGTTGCCTTACTAAATTACCTAACATCTCTGCCTTAGTAGCCATACTAAAATGCCTAGCATCTCTGCCTTAGTAGGCATACAAAAATGCCTAGCATCTCTTCCTTATTAGCCATACTAAAATAAGTCTACTCTATATCTCAATTCTCGAAATAAAGTAATTATGTACAAAAACTAATAATTCTGTGTGATTTTTAATAATACATTTTAAATTAAAATTTTTCTTTTGGTAATAGGTTTGTGTATTTAAAAAAAAATAATGTAATAATTCTGTAAATTATTCAAAAATAAATCTTAGTAGCCATGCTAAAATACCTGCCACCATTGCACTAGTAGTCATACTAAAATACCTCCCATCTCTGCCTTAGTAGCCATAATAAAATACCTACCATCTCTGCCTTAGTAGCTATACTAAAATACCTACCATCACTGCCTTAGTAGTCATACTAAAATACCTACCATCTCTACCTCAGTAACCATACTAAAATAACTCTTATCTCTGCCTTAGTAGCCATACTAAAATACCTCCCATGTCTGTCTTAATAGACATTATAAAATACCTCCCATCTCTGTCTTAGTAGCCATACTAAAATACCTACCATCTCTGCTTTAGTTGCCATACTAAAATACCTCCCATCTCTATCTCTGTCTTAGTAGCCATACTAAAATACCTACCATGTCTGTCTTAGTAGCCATACTAAAATACCTCCCATCTCTATCTCTGTCTTAGTTAGCCATACTAAAATACCTCTCATCTCTGCCTTAGTAGCCATACTAAAATACCTCTCATCTCTGCCTTAGTAGCCATACTAAAATACCTACCATCTCTGCCTTAGTAGCCATACTAAAATATATCTAATCCATATCTCAATTCTCTAAGTAAAATGATTCTGCCTACACCAAGTACATATCCCACGTGCATTGTTTTCATTGAATAAAAGTAAGAAACAAGTGAAGTAACTTCCTTTCTTGCTCAAGTGCAAGTAAATTTTGCCGTTTAGATTTCAATAAATGCTCCACGAAGACGCATGTTGATGTACGACTTTGACAAAAACTCATGTAGTTTCACATGAGAGACCACAGAAAATGTTACCTCCCCTGAATGGACCACTAGAGCATGCATTAAGCTATATATTTTATGAGGTATTCAGTTGTTGTCCAGATCTGTGGCGGTGAGGTGCAGTGGCATCTGTACTGGATACAGCCGAGGTACCGGACCAAATACTTTGTTCGAATCCAGCCGCAAGGGTTCTGTATCCGATTCGAGAAGAAGCATAATGAGTTAATAGCTGTCTTGTGTAATGTCACTTGTATGTTTTCGTGTTAAAATCTCTTAAGCCATTAGTCTTAGTGATAGTCCGTCTGTTGTGTTCCAGTGGAATCTCAAAAACATGTGTTATACGTAATCAAAATGTGGAGTATATAAAACATGTGTTATACGTAATCAAAATGTGGAGTATATAAAACATGTGTTATACGTAATCAATATGTGGAGTATTTCAAACATGTTGATATAGTTCAATAAAAGGTATTTGAAGACTCTGGGCAAACTCCGTTCCTCTTTTTACAGAACAAACTTCGTTTAGGTATGGCGTCTCTTGAGTACATATATTACTTTATGTGCTTCCGTACTGGGCAACTCTCCTGGAAGTTGTTACATAGTTCCGACACTACTTGGACTAATACCATGATTGATGATGTGTAAATGGAGACAAAATTATAGTATGGCACAGAAAAGGTTCTATTTCATGGAAACAACAGAGAAATACTATGTTTCAAAAAAAGAAGCAAAAATACTGAATATTTGATGGTTAGCTTAGTCATCAGGAAATATGAATATGTACGTTCTAGGAAAAGTCAATGAACATGCGCTATCGATAATTGAACACGCTCTAAAGCAGTGATACCCAACGTGGGGCCACGTCACATGGGAGGGGGGCACAATTTCATTGTTCAGGGAAGTGGTAGGGCTATTATTCCATACATGTTAGGGAATAATTCAATTTTTGAATATAAAATAAATTGTATATATTTATAGACGGTATCCGAATTTTAGAAATACTTAGTGGAGCATAATGGGAAAACAAGATGGGAAACGCTGATTTAAATGCAACATTATTCTTACTCTTTATAGTAAACAACGGGTTAAGCAGTTTCGTATTTAATATTAAGGAAAACCGTCTGCTATGAATCTTATTCAGAAGTCAACTTACCACACTTTTCTTCTAGGTAATTGGTGAAACGATTTTTCTGCTGCATTTAACAGTTCGATACATATATCATCTTTTCATTGTACTTTGTTATTTGAGATTAGTTTAATGGTGTGTGAAATTCTCATTTTGTATTCGATAGTTTTTTAAAAATATGAAGCAGATTATAATTATATTATTTAGTTCTGTTCGCATAATAGCGTATGTGTTTAGTATTACAGCTTTTTATTTGATTTTTTCTTCTATCATATACATTATTGTAATTGATTCATGTGCGTGTGTTACTTGATAAAGGTTTAAGTAATTGTGCGAAATAGTGTCACGTCTGTTGCCGAGGCTCGAGAGGAGAGCAGAAAATAGCCATTTACCTGCCAGTCATGTCGTACGTAGATACTAAGAAGACTTGTGGTGCTGGGGCTGGCTGTACGATCCCATAGAGGGTCAAAGTGACCATTTTTGGGTGATAGAGCCGATCACAATAGAGGGTCGTATGACCAGTTTTTTTGTAGTGGTAGTGGAGTTGGCTGTCTGATGCCATAGAGTGTCAATGTGACCAGTTTTTGGTAGTGGAGCTAGTTGTCTGATCTAATAGATAGTCAAAGTTACAAGTATTTGCTATACATCATCGCGTGTAAGGTTCTCTGCAGCTGCTGCATAACTATAGTTAATGCGATTCCAGTTAGATGAGTCAGCGATGTCTTCAGAGTGACTTTGAAACTCTTCTATCCTAGAGTCATGCGGGCGCCAGTCTAAAGTTCTCCACCTAGCAGTCGTTTTGGCAAACAATGATCTTTCATGCGGATCAACCATACTGCACCCGCGTATTAATAAATATTTTGTGTATTCTATAGGAATACTTTAGATTTCAAAAGTAGTTCACTGTGTAATCATGGAGTATGGTAGTGTGCACAATATCATGATTGACCTCTTCATAAAGCAGCATTGTAAATCACTGAATGTTGGAGACTTCTAGTTTTGTTTGATACTGAAGCCCTTCTATTTTCACATATTGTCACGCAGTCTAACTAATGCAACTGTTCTGTTCCTTAAAGTTATATTGTTGGTCTCTGCAATTCATTTCCCTCATGAAATTTCCATGAGTATTTCCACGATAGGTATGGAATAACTGTTATTATCAGTAACGGCTGGAATAAGCTACGGCTCCCTGGGAGCTGGATGAAACATTACCTCAGATTTATTGGTGTTAACTATCAGATAATGAAATTTGTGAAAAAATAGTAATGGAAAGAGAAGGAAACCAACAATGAGGTTCTAACAACAAGTCGTATTAACAAAGAAATATTAAAGATAAAGCATATAAAGTAGTTTGGAATATTAAAAGACATGGCACCTTGCTGAAAGCTTTATTTAAAGGTAAAGTCGAATGGAGGAAGAGGTAGGCAGAGATAAGAGATACAATTCGGAAAAATGACGAGACGGACAGGTTGCCGTTTAGCAGAGTACAACACCAATGCAAGAGACAGGTGATGTTGAAGGTTTGTTGCAGCAACGTTCGTTGCGCAGACGGTACGTAATGGTGCTGATTCATGCAGGTGCGCAGAAACGTAAGAGGACTTCCTAATTCTGTACGATTCTCTATTCTAGTAACAACCGTGTATGTACTTATTTACTATTCTACTACACCTACAACCATGTTGTTGTACAATGTCTTTTTATGTTCTTCTGACTTATTTAAAAGCTAACCAAACTGGTTGATTAGAAAGTGTGTAACTATTAAGGGGGAAGGGGGTGTGAGGCTGGTGTGAAAATGTTTGAGAATTGTTGACAAGGGGAAAAGGGGATTTAGCAAAAGTTGATGTCATCAATATAGTTTTCATACACCTATTAAATATCTTGAATTTGAAAATTGATTCTAAAAATGTACAGAACAATAATGTCGTTGTTGTCGTACTTTTTTTTATGTTATGTGTTTTGTGTGAGGATCTTTTCATATAATTAAGTAGTTCCTGAAATCTTGAGAGGTGTGGACAAGGGAGGAGATGTAAAGATGGACTATACAATGTTGACGTAATTTATGTACAACCCATATTCAATCTTATAAATGCAGGATTGTTACAGTGAGGAGTCTTGTTTTCTAAGTATTTCGTCTGTTGAAAACAGGCAGATTGGCAAGCGAGGTGTGTACATATCATTGAAGGCGACTAAGGAAAGTTAGGAGATAGGCTGACAACAAGTCACCTGTAAAAAATATCATCATTGTTATATATTGAAGGCGACTAAGGAAAGTTAGGAGATAGGCTGACAACAAGTCACCTGTAAAAAATATCATCATTGTTATATATTTAAGGCGACTAAGGAAAGTTAGGAGATAGGCTGACAACAAGTCACCTGTAAAAAATATCATCATTGTTATATATTTAAGGCGACTAAGGAAAGTTAGGAGATAGGCTGACAACAAGTCACCTGTAAAAAATATCATCATTGTTATATATTTAAGGCGACTAAGGAAAGTTAGGAGATAGGCTGACAACAAGTCACCTGTAAAAAATATCATCATTGTCATATATTGAAGGCGACTAAGGAAAGTTAGGAGATAGGCTGACAACAAGTCACCTGTAAAAAAATCATTGTTATATTTTGTCTCAAGTTCTTATTATTGTCTTCTAATACATAATCCTCATGGATGAGGAAGAGGTGCAAGCCAGCAGTAATTGCATCTTTGTCCATTTATGGCAGACTCCCTAGGTGACGGGTGATGCTAGATATGCCATCAATGTGTATGAGTCAGCCATGACCAGTCTCCCCTATAAAGACCTGGGTACAGAAAATGTAAACACGACCTGAAAGGCCGATTTTGATTATTTGTGTGTATTTCGTAATCTTCTCTTCACCACCCACCACAGCACTCCATCATCAAACACTTCTCTATCTCACCCATTCACCACTTTACCACTGCCCCGCTACGACACTTTATCATCACACCACTACAACACATCACCATATCACCACTTCATCACTACAACACTTTACCATTTGACCACTTCAACGCTACAACCATTTACCATTTTTCCCCTTCACAACTATATCACTTCACTACTTCTTCACCACTTCACCACGGATATCCCCTTGTTAACATGATCATTTACAACCGATGCATTCAGTTCGCCGTTAAAACATTAAATATACATATTACTCCCTTAACTGGTCTTTCAAATATCTATTCAAGGTTCCCACTTGATAATATTTACGTTTTAGGAATGTAAAATTGTATAGACATTCACAATTGCCAATATTCTAGTAATACGTGTGGTTGTCAACGTCATCTCTCAATAATGATGTTTGCTGATTTATCCAGTAAAATGATGCAGCAATGTCTCACGCGTTAAGACTTGTCGTGTAGGAAATATATATATATATATATATATATATATATATATATATATATAAATATATATATATATATATATATAAATTGATGTCTACGACAAAACAATAATGAGTAACTTGTACATTTAAAAACACAAGTTAATGAAATATTTTAATGAATAATATAATAGTAATCATCCAAGAGAAAAAGAAACAAATCATGATATATTAGATGGAATTTGAACCACGACAGGTCGTTCAGTTTGCACATATTCGGCTTGAAACTTAAGTCAATTTGTTGTCCGAATTAGACCATACCTCCTCTCTGAAAAAAAATAAAGACGTGAGATTTTAGTCAAGACTTCCAACTTGTTTTTTAAGGCATTATGAATATGGAACTGTCATCATAACAAAGGCAACAATACTGCACATGTATGTAAATTCCTCAAGAAATAAAATCATTTTACATTTGTACGTGTCCTTATGCCCCAGTACTACACTTAACATTAGTTATATATGTAAACAAACATAGTACAAACTTGAATGAAATATTTAACATAATGTTTGATGTACACATTGAAATAAATTAATAAATGATAAACATAAACAGATGAACATAGCCAAGGGAAATAGTAAAATAGGTAGGGCACTCGTTCCAAATAGGAACCGATATATATATATGAAATCTACTCAAAAGCTATTACATTATATACATTTAAGCTGTAATTGGATACCGACAACAACATCATTATGCAGAAGCGAATAGCGAAATAATGATTGCAACCTACTGTACTTCTGTAGGAAGCATTTGTGCAATTTTAAAACTCAGGTATAGCACACTTTACCTGATCCGCAAAAATGTTTAAAGCAAAACACCTTATTTAAATTTACCTGATTTTGATTTAAATTTGTATTAAAGTTCTAGGAAGCACCAAGTGCTAACTGCCTTACCTGCAGTTTATTGTAACGGAATTGAAAGATATACTGGTCGAGACTTAAGTGATGAAAGTATCAAGTGAAGTTCATGGCGGCATTCAAACTCTGCATGATGTCGCGGCGGCTGCGCGTAGGTGATGAATTATCAAAAGCGCACATAAATCTTTACTCAAGTGTACCAAAACACCTCAACACTGACGCAAAGTTAAACGGTAGGTTATAAATAGCGCATATACGCGAATCCTTTGCTTCTAATATTAATCTGAACCCTCGTAAATATATAGTCCTGCAGACTCATCCCTGTTAAACTTGTAAGTGGCGCTTTTAACTTTTTCAGGGATTTCAATTATCGATCAACACAAAGTGACGAATCCAATCAAGGAAACAGTCAAATAGTATCAATTTGAAGATTTATCATCGCTGAGTGTGAACTTGATTCTATAATTGAGGAAGGACTGGTGTAAGCATGGACTCAAACAAATGGCGTAAGAGAGGAGATGTGTACAATAGTTTAAATGTTTGAGAGAAGATCCATAAGTCTTGCCAGAATAAACAATAAGAGTGATAATACTATAGATATTGTAGCAACCAGAATGCTCTTAAATATCTGAAGTGACGGAATAGTACTGTTATTTTGTGAGAAATAAGGCAATATGAAGATAGATAGCTAAATAGTGTTACTAATAAAATACATTAACGAAAAAAAAACGAATACTTAACATGGAATAACCAACAACATTCAACGTTTCGGTAACAACCTTTGTAAGAAAAAAATTAACAGAAGAATAATTGCCTGAGATCGTCTCGTGTTATTCATTCGATAAGAAGACGAAGATACCAACTGAAAGGACACAAATAGTAAAAGACAACTAATATTAGGATAAAATAGAAGAAAACGTAGGGAATCATGAACATAATCATAAACGTTTTTGTATATTATGCTTTGTAGCTATGTTTTCGTATCAACTAACTAGTCTCTTTCATGAGATAGTTTGTTGTAATTGCGCCTGATCGTACCAACACATTAATCACCGAGAAGGTTTTAGTTGGAACTGACAATATCATAACATTAGATAACGAGATTATTTATATTTATTCATTGATTCATTTTCCTTCTTTTGCTGAAGTTAGCGCATAGGTGTTCACGCATATATTATTATATATATATTTATAATGACTACAAAATCAAGTGTAATATTATTCAGCAAGCTTCTTGATTTAGTGTATGTTTTTATGCCGTGTTAATTAAATAGTACAATTCAAATATCATCACTGTGATATAGGGCCCAAAAGGGAATAAACAATAGCAGTTATACGACTATTTATGCAGGTCCAAAGAGGCGACTAATTACGATTTGGGGATTTTTATTCTATCGTCTAGATCAAAATGGGCCATGTTGAAGTAGAGTATGACGGGTCCAATGTGAAGAAATCTCATGCAAGGAATAAATAATTGACGTTGAAGTATGTGACAATGTTGACAGCGATTCCTGCAGCTTTGAAAATGTCATGATCGTTGTTAGCTTTCAATTTGATGTTCCGTGTTCGCTAAGAAAACCAGTTCCCTTTGTACGGTTGGCCTACTAGCGATATGGCGTACAGACTTCAACCAATCAGAGAAATTGGTAAATTACTGAATATATTAGTTTATACACAAATCGTATGTTGTAGGCCATTGTCACAAATAAAAAGGCAACAGAAAGCAATTTTGTTCCCTTGACTACATCCTGCTAGAAATATTTAAATTAATTACTGATTAATTATTTGTATAATATTTAGATTAATTATTGATATAACATTTAGACTAATTAATCATAAAATAGGCAGGGAGACTATGATTCTAAACAAGAACCACTATTATCCTGTTACAAGAATGATTCAGTGGAAGTTTGTGGACGAACCAAAAATAACCTACACTGTGTATATTCCTATCTCAGGTACGTCTCGTGTTAGCCTGCAGGAGTTTGAGAACGAACCTAGAAGAAGAAGTAGAGTGAAAAAATGCGATCATAAATATAGAAATACAGAGAAACAAAGAGTATTGTTACTAAGAAGAAGACAATGGTTAAATTTACGCGAATTTTATTTCTCTTGTAGATAATAGAAATAGGTTAATTCTTTGAGGGTAATGTACCGAGAGATGAACGCAGTATAAAGGGATGTGCGTGTATTTATGCGTCTTATCGACGTTGTGTGGCATCTTTTTCTCTTGCCTGAAACCTGCTGTACCAGGGCATTTAGCCCGTTGTGTCTTTTATGTTCACAAAAAAATGCCATCTTATGTTGTTTTTATTTTTTTTAGAAGCCTTGTATCTTATAGCTACTTTTTGAAAAAATGTTTATGTACACGTTTCTTACTGACATCACTGAACATAATAAGGTATAGTATGATTATTTAAGAATGTTACTGACGACAACTTTTTATCAAGGCAGCAATAAATTCATTTCAAGATGATGATGTCAATGAGGCTGAGAACGTGCACGCACAGATAATGTCAGAAATGGGAGTATCTATAGAGGAGGGGAGACAAAGTAACGATTTTTGAAAAATTCAGAAGATCACACAATCAACACTTGACCGGGACTCTTGAGTCTACATACACTGGGATGGCTGCTGAAGTGGAGGGCGGAGCACTTATGCGAATGCCCCACGTGCAGTGAAGCCAATTTCTAATCACGAATCAAGAAATTAACAACGTTAACGTGTGCAGACTTGAATCATGACGTCCTGTTTAAGAAATAGTAAAGAGCCGTTTTTACATAAGGGAAACTTGGAACACGCTATGGAGGTTTTTATAATCACTGGTAACACGCATAATAACACAAACACACACATCGACATGTCAACCAAAGTATTTTCAAAGTATATTTCAACTTTTATCAAAGTATATGGTATAATACTATGTCACGTTCACATAATAACAGAAACACACACATCGACATGTCAACCAAAGTATTTTCAAAGCATATGTCAACCTTTATCAAAGTATATGGTATACTACTATGTCACGTTCACATAATAACAGTTGGATTACCTAGTATTGTCTCCACATAGAAGTTTTGTTGAAAATGGTTTCAATATGCATCCGTTTGATTTCGTGATCGTGCACCCTGACATTCTGAAAGTTTTCTTGTTATCCATCTCTCAACCTTGCCCACTTACATCGCCGCCTACTTCTTGTCAATCAATCTTCAACTGTAACTTCCGATATTTTTGACATAGACGAGGTACACTCATTTAAATGTTTACGTCACTCGTATTGTTCTCTGCTGACCATGATAGCTGTTAGCCAACACTGGAATTAGGAAGTTATGCGACCCATGTATCAATTATTAATGATGTTTTTCAATGTAGAGTTTTATTTATGTAATTCACAAGAAGTAACAATAATCATGTGGGAACCTAAATGCAAAGGTAGGTATGGGATAAACAGACAATGCGTTTGGTAATTTTGGACTCGGTGAGAGAAATGAAATATGAGAATAGACTGGTAGACTGGGAAAATAAACTAATAAGATGATAATAGGTAACGCATCTTTTAAGCAACATCACAGACATTTGTGGACTTGGAAGAGTCCAGGAGATAACACACGTAGCCAAATAGATTACATTTTAATAGGAAGTTTATTTAGAAACAGTCTGATCTCCGTCAAGACACGACCAGGGGCTGACTGTAATAGCGACCATGTACCGGTAATAGGTAAACTGAGAACCATTTTAAAGACAATAAAGAGATCTACTAGACATATGCGATTGGATTTAACGAAACTACAAGCAGACTAAGAACTAAAAGAGAAATATAACATCGCAATACAAAATAGATATAACGTCATCGAGAAAATAAATCACGATTATTGACAAACAGTGGTCTATGCTAAAGGAATTACTTCAACAAACCTCTGCAGCGCTAATTCCAAATATCAAGCCAAAAGCGAAGAAAAAATGTATGATGGATGAAAGAATAGAGTTGATGGAAAAAAAGAAGAAAACATAAACAAGATAAAGAAAAATATACACAATAATTCGTAAACAAATAGAGAACAAATGTCTAGAGGCAAAGGAAAAGTGGTTAAATCTAAGCTGTCAAGAAGTAGAACATGAACACAAAATTGATGTGAAATATATGCACAGAAGAATAAATGTACTTCTTGACAAAAGATCAACATCATCCATCGGTTGTATGAAGTGTAAGGACGGATCTATTTTAATGAGACAATAACCTATAATGAAAAGGTGGACAGAATATTTTAAAGAATTATACGATGACAATAGACCTAACCCAACAAGTCAGAATACATATGAAGGTCCACCTATACTAAAATTTAATGTAAAGCTAACAATTCAACAAATGAAAGAGGGAAAGTCACCTAGACAAGATAGTAAACCAATAGAAGAGATTGATGCAATAGGTGATTTTGGCAAAGAAGTTTGAATGATAGCAAATAATAACAAAGCTATTGAATGATATTTACAGCACTGGTTATTTACCAGGTAATTTATTAAAATCCATATTCATAACATTACCTAAACAAATCTGGAGCTATTGAATGTGATGACCAACGTACCATACGTTTAATGTGTATTATGAATAAAATTTTACTTAAAATCATCATGATTAGAGTAAGAAGGAAACTTATGCTAAAATCGGCGAAGAAAAAAACGTTTTAACTGGAAAAGTGACAAATAATGCCATCTATATCATTAGAATCTTGATAGAAAGATCAATTGAAGTTTGTTTGTTTTCGTTCGCTCCATTGTAACCATCACGGACATCCGTGCGATTTCCGCCGGGAGCGTGATTACGTTGTGCCACCGTTATGCGCCTTGTAGGCCTAGCACATCCGATTTCGGCATACCTTGACAATTCGGGTGGGCTACCCTTAGCCTGTGACAGCCTCTATATCTGTCTCCAGGCACGCGTAGTGGCGACTCTTCGCCCAGACGATTTTTTGCTCTAGTCTGACTCGCACGAGATGTTCCACTGTCTATGAACTTGACTCGTGTAATTGGACGTGCTGTGCCTGTGCCCATTGGGTGCTGAACCGTTTCTCATCCGTGAACCTTTTTCCTTAAGGGGAAGAACTCAACAGAGGAGTTAGACCCTGGCTCTTTCGTCCTCTTAGCCGAGGTGTCATTCACCGACATCGTGTACCCCTTGTCCAAGTTCGAGTCTCACACCACGCGTTTGAGAGCAAGGCGTTCTCGAGCTGAGCGTCCTTGTCCCAATAGCGCCTGAGCCCATCAGGTACTGAAACCTTTCTCTCTTCAAGTGTATTTCCGGTGTAGGAAAACCTGACAGTAGAGTTGGGCAAGGACTAAATCGTTGTCCCTTTTGTGCCTGAGCCCATCGGGTACGGAACCCTTTCTCTCTGCAAGTGTACTTCCTGTATAGGAAACCTTGACAGTAGAGTTGGGCCAGGACTACCATCGTTGTCCCTTTCTAGCCTAAGCCCATCGGGTACAGAACCCTTTCTCTTCGAGAGCATATTTCCGGTTTAGGAAGGCTCGACATTAGAGTTGGATTAGGTCTTCTTGCTTTACCAAACGCCAATGAATGGGTCTGGGTCTCTCTGCCTGTAAGGAACACAGGTAACTAGAAGCTCGTCTCGAGCTGACGGAGCTTATAGTTCCCCTTTCCTAGGGACTTTTCACTTTCTATTTGCAGTTCGCGCTGCCCTCTAGCGCTGTTCTGCCCTTTCATTGTTTCATTGTACTCGGTATGAAATATATTTGTCTCTCGCCATGCATCTACCTTTACATGCATTTTACATTGGCCGCCCCTCCAATGTTCGGACAGGACTGACTAGCTTCACTGTATGTCGACAGTGTCGCTATATGTGGTGATGCTGGTGGTGTCGGAGATATTGTCTGTCTCTTGTGCATTCAAATCTCTTTCCATCTGCTACCTCCACATTCTCGGACACGATCCCCAAATGATTTGGCCAGAATCAGCTTGAGCTGCTGTATTTCTGTTTTCAGGGTGCACCGCGTGGAGGTACATTTGGGATCTTGGTTATCTGCTAACCCTGGGTCCGCCTAGAGCAATGCGTTCCCTTTGCAACCCATCAATTGAAGTGAAAACAGATCTAATTTTGTGCTTCATAGACTATACCAACGCATTTGAGAAAGTGAAACATAAGGAAATCATCAGTATGTTAAAGGATATCACCATTGATAGTAAAGAACTTAGAATAATAGAGAACATAATATTGACAACAAACAGCAGTAATCAAAATTAACAACCACATAGGAGAATTTCCTCCAATAAGACAAGGAGACGGCAAGCGTGTGTGCTATCACCTGATCTGTTTAACTTATGCAGTGAAATGATTTTTAGATATATAGAAGTCACCTTTATCGATTAAGGATCTCATACACAGATGAATGTCCATGTGGATCCGGAACTCAGACTGCAGAACACATACTTCAGGACTGCCCAACATACAAAGAGCAGAGACAGCAGACCTGGCCAGAGGATACAGACTTGAGGCAAACGCTATGGGGCAGCCGCTCTGACCTGGAGAAGACAGTGGACTTCGTCTTGACAACAGGTCTGACGGTATAGCATGACCACATACTTAACGTAGAAGAAGAAGAAGAAGATATATAGAAAATATGGGTGAAATAGATGTTGGTGGGTATAATGTGAATAACCTGAGATATGCTGAAGACACGGGTCTAGTGGCAAAGAGTGAAAAAGAACTACAGCAATTGATTGCAACTATAGAGTCTTGGACAATAAACAAACTGGAAAGTGGGAAATTAGACGCAATAGAGATGTGGTTCTATAGAACAATGCAGAGAATAACATGGAGTGCCAGAATATCTAATGTAGAGGTGTTGAGAGAGTAAAAAGCGAAAAGGACCTTAATCAATAATATAAGAAAAAGAAAATCTTCATTTTTGGCTACCTCATGAGACAGGCAGGCTTAAAGAACATAGTCACAACAGGCAAGATTAAAGGCAACAGAGACAGGGGGCGACAACGTGAGAAAATATTAGACAGTTTGACAACGTTGCACGACAGGGAAACAACAACGATCTTGATACGTAATACTGTGGAAAGAGAGCTGTGGAGAGCCCTGATCGCCTACGCCAGCTGACATGGCACCTAATGATGATGATAGAAGAAGAAAGCACAAACAAAGGTCTCAGCTTGAACACCACGAAAACAGAAGTAATTGTTACATCTAAAACATCTAACCCTTCTAAATGTAACATCAAAGTCAACGGGAAAGTTCTTAAACAAGTAGCCACATTTAAATATTTAGGCACAATTATTACTTCAGATGGTAGATGCGTCACTGAGATAACAAGTCGAACAGCAGAAGCAAAAGCAACATTCCAGAAGATGAGGAACATCTTGTGTAATAATTCATTATCAATAGAAGTAAGAAAGAACATACTAAAATGTTACATAGAGCACATACTGTTATATTGCAATGAAGCATGGACAATTGACAATATTACAATATGTGGTTTTTTAGAAGAATGATGAAAATATCATGGACAGCTAAAAATAGTAATTATATAATTCTACAACTGGTCAAATCAAAATGATAACTTATTAACTGTATTAGAAGACGACAATCACAGCTTCTGGGTCATGTCATGCGAAGAGGTGGGTTGGAGAGCATCGTAACAACTGGAAAGATCGAGGGTAAGAGAGATAGAGGAAGACAAAGTGAGAAAATGTTGGATGACTTGAAATCCTGACATAATGCAGAATCATCAGAAACTATATTTAAATATATAACAAACAAAGGACTGTGGAGAGACATGATCGCCTACGCCGGAAGACATGGTACTAATGAATGAATGAATTTCTCTGTTGGTAAGAAAACGTATTTGTGCGAAAATCCACATCTTTGAAGCATATAACGAGTGTCTACAGAATCATCGCTTACTCATTTCATTGACGGTGACACTGTGGCATATGAATTGTGAGTATTTAGTTTGGAACATCTTCTTCTTTATTTGCATTCGTTCTCAAATTCCTGCAGATTAGCAGGCTGTAGTCTGGAGAAAGAAATGTCTTCTGTCATGGTTTACAGCTATGCTGTGATATATACGAATTTCTGCCTGACACATCCCACTTTCACAAATATTTGGGATGGGACAGCTAACTCCACCGCATAACCTCCTAAATCCATCTTACGATATGCATGGAAGGTAAACATAATTGCTATTCTGTACTCCGATTTAGCGATTTAGACCCCGGCAACACAAGGAAGAACGTTTGATCCCTGTGGCACCGATGCACAGGGATTTTATAGATACTCTATTTTACTTCAAGATTGTGTTTATCATTAATGTTCGGAACAGCACAACACAATTATCTCGTATGTGTCAGCATATATATATATATATATACATATATATATATATATATATGTATATACAATTACCATCAATAATGGCAATGCTTGCAGCAGTAGACGACTAAGATGGCTGTGATTAGTACGAAGAATGAAAAGCAATCGTATCAAACTCAAGCAAATTGTGTTCGGCAGACTTTCGGAACAGAAAAGAGTTATAAATACCACTCATGTTTCAATGTTTTTCGTATTCTGCGCGTAATTGTTAAACATCCAGTTCAATATTAGACAATTATAGAACGGTTTGTTTTAGGTCATCTTGGGTTCCCCACAATTTGTTTTGAAGAGAAGCTGCTGTGGGCCAGATTGCGGTTCTGTTAACATAAACACTGAAACACTTATGCAGTATATGTTCGGGTGTATGTTGCTCCGCAGTTGCAGACTGCAGAGTCGTTGATACTGATTCTGTGTAATTGTGATTTTAGTCGGATGTGTCCTATTTCCCAGTCGAAGTATCATAACTTGTTTATTTCTGTTCAATTTATTAATATTGCCTTCTCAGGACTGTACTTTTCTTTTAGCTCTCTCCGCTGTAGCCGTATATATTGTTTTGACAGATACTTTATTTCCCTGTAGCTTTGATATACTCGGGTCTGAGAGGATCTTCTCTCCCATTTTGCCAATTCGCTTTCATGATTGTTACCAGGGTTGTCAGAGAGAGAGAGAGAGAGAGAGAGAGAGAGAGAGAGAGAGAGATGGTATTCCATGTAGTACTAATGTCGTGTTTTTAATTAATTCGATGATTTTTTTTCTCTGAATTTGCGAATATGGCTGTTTTAATGAAAGTTTCTGTTGATTCGAATTTCTGGGAAAATGTGCCTGAAATCAGAGTCAGAAAGGTACAGATAAGTTTAAAACACTTTTTGAGAGACATGCTAAACGCAAACGATATACATGTCAAGCCAAGCCAGCGCAGAACAGAAATGACAGATTCATTCTACAATTAACACTGCCTAAATACAAAACCTGGTAAATACCAGTCTACAAACGAGAATAGCCATAAATACATACATGCATATATATATATATATATATATATATATATATATATATATATATATATATATATATATATATATCGTATATAATTAAGAACTAAAACAAAAGAATGAAGACGCAATAGCAAACATAAGAGAAAGAAGCTACCAATAAATGTTGATTTAATGAAAGAATCTAATTCAAGCATCATCAAAGCACAAGAATTGTAGCTTAAGCAGATATTCTCTAAGAGTCATTTTTGTCTCAGAATGTTAGGAATGTTTCTTGGTTCTGAGCCACGCAAACAAAAGAGAAAGTTATTTATGAAAGTGTGCGCGCCAAGCTGTGCAACAGCAGGAAATAGTCTATGTGTATTCTGAAATCATATGTAAAATCATTTAACCCGTTACTTTAGTTTAAATTAGCGCAAGTTTACATGAATGACAGGAACCGCTTTTTGAGTGATGTCTCCAATAAGTCTGTTGATGTTTGTGTATATTCATTTGTATTTCCTTTCTAATTTATCTCTCTCTTTCTATGTCTATTGTCTCTCTTTCTAGCTGTCTTTTTTGCTCTTACTTTCTCTCCCGCCTCCCTTTTCTCTGCATAGCTAAAAGGATATATGATGTTATGGACATACTTACCTTTCATAAATAGATCAATTTCATGATACTTCGCCGTGCTGTGACACTGATTGAAATAGTTCTCGGGAATGTAAAAATCAACCATCTATAATCCTAGCTTAAGGGAAGTCTATACGTGCCATCAAAGCAAAAGTGGAAAGTCAAAGTCTATTGTCTGCCCTGGGAAAAATGGTTTTCAACCCATACTCGCTTGCGAATCAAATAAACAGAAAAGAAGCAACAAACACTATAGACCGCTTAATAATTCATAAAGATGGCTGGAAGCGATTATCTCCAAAGATACCGGTTAGATTGCAGATATTTTTGGTACGTAGCTTTATAATTTCAATGACGCTGAAGTATTGCTACTATCTAGTCCATAGATGCTGTGGATTTTGCACATCGGCGAATTATTTTGATGTTATATGACTATTGCAAATAAATGTACTCACATTTTATATTTTTTAGTATAATTAATTTCTAGTTACATTTTATTCATAATTAATCGTCTTGTCATACTCGAATATTTCCGCACTTTTCATTGGTCGCTATGCTGACAAAGTATCACTGTGACCAGTCAAAAATCTCGGAATACTCATGACAAAAGCAGTTTGCCATGAAATTTCAAGTTAAATGTAATCTAATCGACAATTTCTCAGTGTGGAAGATTGTTGTGTTCCGGTTTCTATTGAATCGATTTGGTGCAGGTAAAACTCAAGAACTGTAATGTCGAATGGACATTTCCCTGCTTAAATAACTATTTTTTTACGGTTTTCAGAATATCACGTATTTATTGTTCTATAGAAAATGGTCAATAATTATCAATTTAAAGAGGTTTATAGATCTATACTATATAGAGAAAATGTTAAAAAGTAGATGCATTTTCTAAGAGCACCATATATGTGTATAGCGTAATTGATATTCGAAAGTTGCATGCCCAAAATCTCTGCGATCTAACAGTGAGTACAGAGATAATCGGTTCACACCATACCGATGAATTAGTAAACGGACTATAGTGTATATATTTATACTCTGCACCGTATGTGTTGTTATTATGAAGTGCGTTGGTTTGGCTGTCGTTTTTAGTTCTAACATGTGTAAAGAAATTCGAATATTTGGGAGTAAATATAAATAGTTGCGGAGAGTGTTCAGTCGAGATTAGAAGACTCGCAATTGCAACACTCAAATTAACGCAAATGAGACAGCTATGGTAAAGTAGTAACAACGACACTAAAATAACTCTTTAAAAATCATGCGTTTATCCCAGTGGCAACATATAGATGCGTGACTTGGACTTTAAACAAGACAATATCCACAACAATAAACTCATTTAAAATGAAGTGGTACAGAAATATCATACGAATATCATGGCCAGAGAAAAAGAAGGACACTGAAATTTTGAAATTTCTCAAACTAAATGAAGAGTGGCTTCCAAATACCAGCATAAGAATGAATCTTCAGTATTTTGAACATTTAAAGCGAAATGAGGGTATCGAATGTCTGATTCTAGAGGACAGAGTGACGGGTAGGAGAAGAAGAGGAAGACCAAGACGACGATGGACCAGCGGTATGGAAGAATGTATGCACATGTCTCTGGCTAAAGAAGACAGCGAGGCGTTCAGTCTCCACGACGAAGACAACGTTCTGGAAATAATATATCACTTGATATATATATCTTGCAAACAGCAGACTCATTATAATGCGTAACAACAGAAAGTCCCATAATAGAAATACAGCGAGACATGGTGATAATTTTTATATTAAAGGTGAGAATTATCAAGTGTTACGTGAATTTTAAATTAATTGGTGGAAATGCAACCTGTACAAATGAATACGAATTGAGAGAATAATCGATTGTTATGAGATGTGCATATATAGAAGAACAGAGATAATTTCATTGAAAGATAAAGTAAATTATAAGAAGATTCTAAAATAATTAGACAATTTCAAATTACAAAACAAACTGAGAAAATTATAACAAGATAGATACAATTTTCTGGGAACACAAAAATACCATGTATTAGAAGTCTAAAACACCTTGTGTTAGCAATCTAAAACACCTTGTGTTAGTAATATAAAACACGTTGCATTATTAATTTAAAACACCTTGTGTTAGTAATCTAAAACACCTTGTTTTAGCAATCTAAAACACCTTGTGTTAGTAATCTAAAACACATTGTTTTATCAATCTAAAACACCTTGTTTTAGAAATCTAAAACACCTTGTGTTAGTAATCTAAAACACCTTGTATTAGTAATCTAAAACACCTTGTGCCAGTAATCTAAAACACCTTGTGCTAGGTATCTTCTTCTTCTTCAGCGTTCATTCTCAATCTCCCGCTGGATATCTCTTGTAACAGGACAATGGTCATACTATATTTCCAGCAGGATGTAGTCCAGAGAATGGAAATGCGTTGTGTCGCCGTTTTAATTGCGCCAATGGCCCGACACATCCGTCTTTGGCGGGGTGCTAGGTATCTAAAACACCGTGTCCCAGTAATCTAAAACACCTTGTGCCAGTAATCTAAAACACCCTGTGTTAGTAGTCCAAAACGCTTTGTTAGTAACCTAAAACAACCTGTGTTAGAAATATTAAACACATTGCGTTAGAAATCTAAAACACTTTGTATAAAACAATCTAACGCATATGTAGAGATTACTGAAAGCACAAGCTGGAGCACAAAAGAAAAAAGGCATCGATACAGATAGTTTGAAAACATTGGGGAGAAGAACAACAGATTACAATTTGTGGGAGAATGAAGTTCGCCAATAGAAGAGCACTTTAAAGAAAATAAACATGACTTCATTCGTTACGTGGTTTCATTATTGCCGTGTTTTCGTTGGTACTATTTATTTACTTGTAGGGGCGTGCCAAAAAAGCCAAGATATATCAACGAAATAATCACGGAAAAAATCCTAATTGCCATTCAGGATATCTGTAGACATGTATGTTATGCTGGTGACCGGTCATGATCGGAATGTACCATAATGGAAAACAAAGTCAGTGTGAGTCATTTAAACCAACTTTCGTAGCGGAGACGGCATGTAGTATGATATAATGCTACATTTAAAAAAAATGATTACGATGATATCAAAATCACGTATTTCACTTTTTTAATTCTACATCCACATGCTATGTATATGTGATATATTCCTTGGAAACACCCACCTTATGCCTTATTTCTTCATAATAAACGCCAACATAAATTGAGATTACTGTTATTCGCCAAACTTGATCCTTATATTTGCGAGTGGCACAGTTACCTTCACCCTCTTCAAGATGACTCCTTCTAAAAATACGAAACTTCATGTTCTGGCAGAATTAATATTTTTAGCATTTTTTGACTTAATGAGGCTGCCATCGTCATCACTTTTTAAAGGTAGCATATGTGAAATATGATAGGCTGTTTGTAATAGATGAAACCTGAATTTTATAGTCGCATGTTATTCTTGCAACATGGGACATATGAAACTTTCATTTTCATGCTGTAGTTGCATGCTATTCCTGCAACTTTGGGCATATGAAACGTGTATGATATAGTTGCATGGGTACTATTATCGGAGTCTAGCTCCCCGTTGCGCTAATTATTGCCTACCTGTGTGATTATTTACCTTGCCAATGTTTATTTTTATCATTTATTAATTTAAATATAATTATATTTAGGGCTATGTAAAACAACTAGCCATAATCCTACAAATTGAATATTTCAATTATTTATTGATATACTATTTATATCGATTAACCATAAAATACATAGGTAAGCACTAATGGGAAAAAAGAACGAAAACGGAGGTGGTACTGCGATCATAGTACCGTTGCATGTCAATCTCGAAACTTTGTTCATATGAAACTTTTATTGAACAGAACCATGCTGTTCTTGCAACGTGGGACAAATGAAACTTCTGTTGTATAGTCTCAAGAGGAAGGTATATGGGTCTTAACACTGAAGTACCAGACCTACCACCATACATTATACTTCTAGAGTATGATATGAATATAGAGAGGCTTTTCGTCCAGTGAAAATCCGCCCCACATTCATCTTTATAGTTATATGTTTCAAGTTTTATGTTATATTGAATTGTGAGACCGCAACGGATTAGGCTAAATTCCTGACTTGTGTCAATTTCTTACATTTTTTCAATAAAATAATCCAAATAGATAATGAAGAGATGCAATCCAGTGCGCATTGAAGAAATGTGTCCGAATCCTAGATGCAAGCCAGTGCGCATTGCAAAAATGTGTCCGAATCCTAGATGCAATCCAGTGCGCATTGCATAAATGTGTCCGAATCCTAGATGCAATCCAGTGCGCATTGAAGAAATGTGTCCGGATCCTAGATGGCGGGGAATGTAAAGTGTTCCATTACTGCAGACGGATCACCAAAGCTGAAAGAAGAATGATGAGCTATTTGGCTCGAAAGTATATGCTACAACTCTGACAGCAGGTGACAATATTGTTATACAGTGACACTATGAAAGATGCTACACCTCGGACAAAATGTGACAATATTGTTATACTGTGACACTATGAAGGATGCTACACCTCTGACAAAATGTGACAATATTGTTATACTGTGACACTATGAAGGATGCTACACCTCTGACAAAATGTGACAATATTGTTATACTGTGAAACCATGAAGAATGACACTGTCTCTATGAACTATGACACTACTATATTCAGTGACAAACCAAATTCGCAACACAACTGTGCTTGTAGACAAAGAACCTTGTAAGAGCTTGTGAGTCA
Organism: Meghimatium bilineatum; assembly: GCA_034231615.1. Classification (NCBI taxonomy): domain Eukaryota; kingdom Metazoa; phylum Mollusca; class Gastropoda; order Stylommatophora; family Philomycidae; genus Meghimatium; species Meghimatium bilineatum. The sequence continues at coordinate 102,600,956 of CM067299.1, forward strand.
CATCAATTACTTCTTCTTCTTCTTCAGCGTTCATTCTCAAACTCCTGCTGAATTCTCTTGTAGCAGGACCATTGTCCTACTAGATTTCCAGCAGGATGTTGTCCAGAGAATGAAAATGCGTTGTGTCGCCGTTTTATTTGCGCCAATGGCCCGACACATCCTTCTTCGGTGGAACATCAATTACTCATTTACGGAGTTCCTGTGCTTTTGTTAGACACGCTATGGGTTGTCATGAACTATCTGCTCACGTCGAAAGGGATTACAGTATCATTAAAATCATCATCATCGTCTATATTATATTCGCATTTCAATGTGTTAACTTGGAGCCGGTGAGATATGTGTGTTATATGCGTATGTTGCTCTTGCAACTTTAGAAACGTATAGGAAATTATAGGACAACTTCAGAAGATCATATATTTGCCACGCCTCTACAGTATACGGAATGTCTGTGTGTCTCATTAATGACCCACTAGACAAAGTATCCATGCAATAAAGAACCTTAGTAGCTGACATGCCTGTGTATTGAGGGTCTTGGTAGATGGCGTGCATGTATATTGAGACTATATTCATATGGAGACTTCATTGCACACCATGTATACAATTATGCTTTTAATGTTATTTATGTTGTTTTTTTATCTCCTTTTTTATCTGCATATGTGCATGCACCCTCTGTGGTTGGAAGAGAGCTAAAGATATTTACTGTGTATCACTGGAAAGGGGAAGATTAGCTATAGTGTTTTTTGATGGCTGAGACCTATCATAAATGAACAGTGGTTCAAGATGCGACAAACTTTTGGCATTGAACATTTTGTTACATACCTGGAGCCATAGAGAAGCTCGGCATAACCAGTAGGAATTTGGTGGCGAACAATGAGCATAGTGAATCATATCTTGAATGTAGTTGCTCAGAGCAGCGCACAAATAGATATCTACCTTCCTGATTTTCTGGCTCTCGCCAGGGGTGGATAAAAAATCCGCAAAAATTCCAAGCTCAATAATGCCCTAAAACTGGAACACGTTATATGGAACAAAATAACAGCTATGAAACATATACATATATGAAATATTGGCATTGGGTCAAAGGTTATAAAGTCATGGATCCGCAACCAAGCAACCACCAATCTACGTAGGATAATCATGATTACTCATGGCGCAAGCAGCTAGAAAAATATTTATGTAATATATACGTGCACAACTACTATTATTGAAAGGGATAATGCATTACTGTAGTATAACCAATAAAAATGTTATTGCTAAAAGTAGTATAATTAGTAATATTACAACTATTACAATCTTAATTATAAACGTCTGATTATATCAATAAACGAATATTAATATAATTTAATTATAACAATCTACTTTTATCAAAAAAAGAACAAAGATTACTTTATGGTATATACCTGTTTCTGATACTTATATAATTACCGCTGCAGTGATGAATTGATAATTATATGTCAGAATCATATTACTGATAAGGAATTATTTAAAAAAAACAGGTTGCAAAGCATCGGAGCCTTGTTTATCAGTTTGCAATTTCGTTGGGCTTATCGTTGTGTCCGAACGCCAGACGAGCGTTTTCGAAAGACATTAAACGAAATAAGGCAGGTAAAGCGTTAAAGTGGAAGCCAGAGAAAGTGTTTTAAAGACTACCTGAAAACATCGCATATATTCACGCTCTTGGAAACATAATTCTTGCTCTTCCAGTTTGGGGTGTCCAGTATTTGGCCTTTTATAGCCAAATTTTAGAAAGTTCGCCACTTTTTATAACTGGCAATGAAAGTTATGGATAGTAATTTTTTTCTATTAGTCAATTTTAAAACGTATTAAAAGTTATGAGTGTGGTCATTACGGGTACATTTTACCAGAAACGTTAACAAATTAAAAAAAATATTCAGCATTTTGGCAACCCTGTTCAAGCTTGTCATGATTGAATTAGTGCACATATTAAATATTTTGAAAAAAATTAAAACACTGCTATTCAAAAGAAAGAAATAGGAAAGAAGCGGTCTGAAAATGTTTATTTTGACTCAAGAACTTCTCAATTTATATTCAAGCAGCAAAAGAGTATACCTATCCAAGATTTTATTTCTCAACTAATTGCAGAATCACGAAATAATTACCTAAACAACATGCAAGAATTGAAAGACCTGGCAACACACTGACAGAAATGGAAAGCTCTGGTTTCTGCCCTATGCGGCGCCTATGGCCCTGGAGGAACATAACATAACAATTGATTAATCGCAAACAGGAGACCTAAAGAATTGTTTTTCATAGCCTTGCTCATATTTGCTTGCGAGATTATAATACTATCAACATCAATAGATTCTTTTCAACAGTTATTGATACAGCTACAGATTATTTCTCTGAGTAACATGATCTTCTCTGTAAAACATGTTGTGGAGATCACATGATGACATACAACAAACATCTCTATACATGAACATTATTGGGCTGGATGTTTACCAATTGATAGCAGAAAACACAGTTGCTAAAATAACAACTAATACTACTAGTGTTGTCTACACTATTATAGCTACTCGCATTATTTCTGCTGATACAACTACTTAATCAAGTGAACATAACAATAACAAAACTAAAGTGAAACAAACTTCAGAATTTAAATACACGGGAAATATATTCACAGGCAACGAAAATTAGACAGAGAAATTAAGAGAAGATTCGAGAAAGCTAACATAATGGCACACCAGCTATCAACATTACTGCTCAGCCCAAAGATCAAGATGAAAGTCAAGATACAGATGATAAACAGTATTTTTATACCAACACTCTGCTACCAATGTCAGACATAGGGGGTGACAGCAGCCTAGCAGAAATAATTTACAACATGTGAGATGAAATGCCTGAGGAAAGCCACGAGAGTGACCATACTAGACCAAATAAGAAAATTATGAAATCAGGAGAAGAATCGGTAAAAGACCACGCACTGAATACATCGATAAACAAATAAAATGAGTTGGCACCTTATGAGAGTGAACCATAACAAACAACCGACAAGAACATATAACATGAAAAGATCCGACCAGAAGAAGACCTAGGAAAAGACGGTTAGATAATATCAAGACAATATAGACACTACTGAAAAAAATACGGATTCAACTCATCCAATGCAACACATCTTGTCTTCGATAGTCAACTAAAGCTCCTAGTCAGCACACCTACTCTAAACGCAAACGTGGATATTATGACCATCATTCACCTGGGTATAGACAACAGACAACTCAATAAATCAAGTGTCATGCCGAATGGCATAGGCGATCATGCTTCTCCAGGACTCTGTCTCTTGCGTTGTCAATAAGCTCAGTTGTTGAACTTCTACCGTGCCACAATACTAGTCTTTCTGGCAACTTTTGTCTTTGTCGTCCCCTATCTTGTCTCCCCGAGCTCTTTCCAGTGGTTATTTATTGTTCAAGATGTGTTCTTCGTAGCACATGCCCTAGAAACCTTGACTATCTGCCCCTAATATTTGATATGATGGATCGTTTTACAACAGCATCAATGAGACCCACTTCATTCGTTTTCTGAGCTTTCCATAGTTTTTTCATCATTCTTACAAGAAACGACATCTCTGTAGCTTCTAATTCGCTTTGACTTTTTATGTTTACAGTCCATGCTTCAAATTCATAAAAGAGATTTGGTTAGATAGAACATCTCAGCACCCGAATTTTAGTCTGCATTGATTGTCTTCCATTGCATAACATGGTTCTCATTTTATTGGAATGCTGACTGTGCTTGTGCTGTTCGGCTCTTATATTTCACTTGCAAATTTCTGATGTTAACAGTGCAAAGATATTTCACTTTGTGAACTTGTGTTACTTGTGTGTCATCTTATTATTATGACTATTATTACTATTATGTTGCATCTCGGTGGTGTATATATTTTCTAGACAACCATTATTTCTGTTTTTCTTCTAGTTTAAACTGAGGTCTTTGTTTTAACTTTTTTCACTACTTTATCTAATAGCGCTTGTAGCACCTGTTAGCTTCCTGCGATCAGTACTGTGTCGTAAACATTTCTCAAGTTATTTATATTGCATCCCCTCACTTTTATTCCTGACATATCTTCTATATTTCGCAGAATATATTATATATATACAAGGAGAAAAGATCCGGTGACATTACACTACAAAACACTCTTGTTTAGGGTTGTTACCCAACACTGGAACATTTATCCCCTGACATTACACTACCTTGCCTGACACCCATTTCTATCTTTGAAATCTAACTATAATGTTGTGTGTTAACTCCCATCGCAGCCGTTTGTTTCCAATACATATTCCCTACTATTCTTAGATCTTTCCCATAAACGTTAAGATTTCCTAGCAGTTTTATAATCTCTGAATGCTTCAAATTTATTGAAAAACCTTGTCAAATTTATTGATGTAATCTATGAAACACAGATAAAGTTCTTCTTGTACATCTATTGCACTCTACATTAATATTCTTACTTTAATGGAGACAGCTACTTAAGCAAAACATTGAGATCTATATAAAATATAACAAATGTGATGTTGTCTTTCAGGTATATTTCTTCGCAAGCGTATTTTAAATACGCCATTCATTTCACATCTAACATTTTTACCCACTCCACTAATTCCAATTTAACATTTTACCCGGTCAACTAAATTTCACATCTAAAACTTTACCCACTCCACTAATTTTGCATCTAACATTTTACCCACTCTACTAATTTTACATCTAACATTTTATCCATTTCACTTATTTCAATTTAACATTTTACCCACTTAACTAATTTCACATCTAACATTTTACCCACTCCACTAATTTCACATCTAACATTTTACCCACTCCACTAATTTTACATCTAACATTTTACCCACTTCACTTATTTCAATTTAACATTTTACCTACTCCACTAATTCAATCTAACATTTACCCACTCCACTAATTTCACATCTAACAGTTTACCCACTCCACTAATTTCAATCTAACATTCCATATCTTCTTCTTGAAGAAAATTCTGGTAAACTGTTTTCATTAGTTTTCATATGATTAGTATGAGCTAAATTCACATCTTTCTTCCTTGATGATACATAATTTTTCCTATTTCATATTAACCTTCAGTTTCTTATAATACGAAAGTATTTGTAACAATAGATAATTTACATAAAATTAACCGTAAGAAAACTCCACCACTCAAATCAGGATTTGTTACATCTCAATTTGGCATGTTAATAGCCGTTGCCACTCATTTGATTTACCGTAATATAAAACGTATTCATTTCTGATGATGAAGATATTGACTTCCGAAACCACAAGGAGATACATGCTTTCGGTGCACAGTGTAAATATAGTGAATTTGTAAAGAAATCTGGGATGTCATGTGGATAGAGAATTGTGAATTTGTTAGCGAGTATACATCACAACTGCGCCATTTGTATACGATTCTACGAGTGCGCTCATGTAACTACACGCAGGGATATTGTTCTTTAGAAAGGCAGATGTATGCATCTGTCTCAACTGTGGATTTGATTAATGCGATTACAAATAAATCGATCGTAATGAAACGTTAACGAAGCCGTTTATTTAGTGTGTGTATTTTGGTGTGTTAATCAGTGCGAGTTGTATATTGCCCATACTATTCTACGTCATCTTAGAAATGTGTTTTATTGCCGTATTCCATTCATTTCTGTCTGTGTCGTGTAGAAGTTAGGTGCAATGCGAGTGCTGATTCATTGGATGGGGAAATCATGTGGTGTTCCGAGGGGGCACAGTGTCTCAGTCAGCTAGTTGTTGGTTCTTCGGATTCTTCCAGTCGGGACGCAAGTTTTCTTCTGCCCTTTGGTCACTCCAATTTCTATCATCATATAAATATGTATTGTGTTTCTTTCAACATCATTGTCATCGTTTTTGTAGTGTACTCAAGACTGCCTCAATTAGTTAAACCATGTCTTTTTTCATGACTGTGTTATCCAATATAGCTTCACCCTCAAAAGCGCCAAATCTTTTGTTGTTGCTCTGACTA